>JAJEJO010001396.1:190977-311755 GCA_020662805.1 Glaucomys volans
TAGTTTTGATTTGCATTTCTCTTATTACTAGAGATGTCGAACATTTTTTCATATATCTGTTGATTGCTTGTAGATCCTCTTCTGTGAAGTGTCTGTTCATTTCCTTAGTCCATTTATTGATTGGGTTATTTGTATTCTTGGTGTACAGTTTTTTGAACACTTTGTAGATTCTCGAGATTAATGCTCTATCTGAAGTGTGTGTGGCAAAGATTTCCTCCCACTCTGAAGGCTCTCTCTTCACATTGCTGATCATTTCCTTTGCTGAGAAAAAGCTTTTTAGTTTGAATCTATCCCAATTATTGATTTCTGCTTTTATTTCTTGTGCTTTGGGAGTCATGTTAAGGAAGTCTAGTCCTAGGTCAATATGATGAAGATTTGGACTTACTCTTTCTTCTATTAGGTGCAGAGTCTCTGGTCTAATTCCAAGGTCCTTGATACATTTTGAGTTGAGTTTTGTGCAAGGTGAGAGATAAGGGTTTAATTTCATTTTGCTGAATATGGTTTTCCAATTTTCCCAGCACCATTTGTTGAAGAGGTTATCTTTTCTCCACTGTATAATTTTGGCTCCTTTGTCAAGTATGAGATAACTATTTATGTGGGTTTGTCTCTGTGTCCTGTATTCTGTACCATTGGTCTACCTACCTATTCGGGTGCCAATATCATGCCATTTTTGTTACTATTGCTTTGTAGTATAGTTAAAGGTCTGGTATTGTGATATCACCTGCTTCACTCTTCCTGGTAAGGATTGCTTTAGCTATTCTAGGTCTCTTATTCTGCCAAATTAATTTCATGATTGCTTGCTCTATTTCTATGAGGTCTGTCATTGGGATTTTAATTGGAATTGCATTGAATTTGTATAGCATTTTTGGAAGTATGGCCATTTTGACAATATTAATTCTGCCTATCCAAGAACATGGGAGATCTTTCCATCTTCTAAGGTTTTCTTTAATTTCTTTCTTTAGCGTTCTGTAGTTCTCGTTGTAGAGGTCTTTCACCTCTTTGGTTAAATTGACTCCCAAGTATTTTATTTTTTTGAGGCTATTGTGAATGGGGTAGTTTTCCTAATTTCTCTTTCAGAGGATTCATCACTTATGAATAAGAATGCATTAGATTTATGAATGTTAATTTTATATCCTGCTACTTTGCTGAATTCATTTATGAGTTCTATAAGTTTTCTGGTGGAATTTTTTGGCTCCTGTAAATATAGAATCATATCATCTGAAAATAGGGATAGTTTAAGTTCCTCTTGATTATTTGAATTCCTTTTATTTCTTTAGTCTGTCTAATTGCTCTGGCAAGAATTTCAAGGACGATGTTGAATAGAGGCAGCAAAAGAGGGCATCCCTGCCCTGTTCCAGTTCTTAGAGGGAATGATTTCAGTTTTCTCCATTTACAATGATGTTGGCTGTGGGTTTAGCATAGATAGCCTTTTCAATGTTGAGGTATGTCCCTACTATCCCTATTTTTTCTAGTGTTTTGAGCATGAAGGGATGCTATATTTTATCAAATACTTTTTCTGCATCTATTGAAATAATCATATGGTTCTTAACTTTAAGCCTGTTGATGTGGTGAATTACATTTATAGATTTCTGAATGTTGAACCAACTTTGCATCCCTGAGATGAAACCCACTTCATCATGGTACACTATCTTTTTAATATGTTTTTGTATGTGATTTGTTAAAATTTTGTTAAGGAATTTTGCATCTATGTTCATTAGGGATATTGGTCTGAAATTTTCTTTCCTTGATGTGTCTTTTTCTGGTTTTGGTATTAGGGTGATATTAACTTCATAGAATGAGTCTTGAAGTGTTCCCTCTTCTTCTATATCATGGAATACTTTGAGGAGTATTGGAATGAGTTCTTCTTTGAAGGTCTTGTAGAACTCAGCTGAGAATCCACCTGGCCCTGGACTTTTCTTGGTAGGTAGGCTCTTAATGACTTCTTCTATTTCATTGCTTGAAATTGGTCTATTTAAGTTGTGTATGTCCTCCAGATTCAGTTTGTGTGGGTCATATGTCTCTAGAAACCTATCAATATCTTCGAGACTTTCTATTTTGTTGGAGTATAGATTTTCAAAATAGTTTCTAATTCTGATTTTATTTCAATAGTGTCCGTTGTGATAGTTCCTCTTTCATCTGAAATTTAAATAACTTGAGTTTTTTCTCTTCTTCTCTTTGTTAGTGAGGCTAAGGGTTTATCAATTTTATTTTTTCAAGGAACCAACTTTTTGTTTTGTCAATTTTTTGAATAGTTTCTTTTGTTTCAATTTCATTGATGTCTGCTCTGATTTTAATTATTTCCTGTCTTCTACTACATTTGGTGCTAATCTGTTCTTCTTCTGCTAAGACTTTGAGCTGTAATGTGAGGTCTTCTATTTGTTCACTTTTCATTCTTTTGTTGAATGCACTCCATGCAATGAATTTTTCTCTTAGTGCTGCTTTCATAGTGTCCCAGAGATTTTGATATATTGTATCATTATGCTCGTTTACCTCTATTTTAATTAAAATACCTCTAATTTAATTAAAAATTTTATTTTTTATTTCTGTTATCTATACATCATTCAATAGTGTATTATTTATTCTCCAGGTGTTGGAATAGTTTCTATTTTTTATTTTCTTATTGATTTCTAATTTCATTCCATTACAATCTGACAGAAGGTATTATCTCTATCTTTTTGTATTTGCTAAGAGTAGTTTTGTGGCATAACATATGATCTATTTTAGAGAAGGATCCATGTGCTGCTGAGAAGAAAGTGTATTTACTTGTTGCTGGATGGAATACTCTATATATGTCTGCTTAGTCTAAATTATTGATTGTGTTATTTAGATCTATGGTTTCTTTGTTAAATTTTTGTTTGGAAGATCTGTCCAATAGTGAGAGAGTTGCATTAAAGTCACCTAGTATTACTGTGTTGTGGTCCATTTGGTTCCTGGAATTGAGAAGTATATGTTTAACATACATGGATGCGCTATTGTTTGGGGCATAAATATTTATGGTCATTATGTCTTGCTGATTTATGCTTCCCTTAAGCAGTATGAAATGACCTTCTTTATCCCTTCTGACTAACTTTGGCTTGAAGTTTGCTTTATCTGAAATGAGAATGGAAACCCTGCTTTTTTACTGAGTCTGTGTGCATGGTATGCTTTTTTCCATCCTTTCACCTTTAGTCTGTGGGTGTCCTTTTCTATGAGATGAGTCTCTTGAAGGCAGCATCTTGTTGGGTCTTTTTTTTTTAATCTGATCTGCAAGTCTATGTCTTTTGTTGCTGAGTTTAGGCCATTAACATTCAGGGTTATTATTGAGAAATGACTTGCATTCCAGTCATTTTGACTTATTTTTGGCTTTTATCCTAACTTGGTTTCTCCTTTAATTAGCTATTCCTTGAGGGCAATTTCTCCCTTTCCTGGAATACATTGTTGTTTTTCATTTCTTACTCTTGGAATATTTTGCTGAGAATCTTCTATAATACAGGCTTTCTATTTGTGAATTCTTTTAGCTTTTGTTTATCATGGAAGGATTTAATTTCATCATCAAATCTAAAGGTAAGTTTTGCTGGGTATAAGATTCTTGGTTGACATCCATTTTCTTTCAGAACTTGAAATATATTGTTCCAGGCCCTTCTTGCTTTTAGGGTCTGGGCTGAGAAATCTGCTGATATCCATATTGGTTTCCCCCTGTATGTAATCTGATGCTTTTCTCTCGTGGCCTTTAAAATTCTTTTATTTGGTATGTTAAGTATTTTCATTATAATGTGCCTTGGCATGGATCTGCTATAATTTTGTGTATTTGGTGTCCTGTAAGCCTCTTGTATTTGATTTTCCATCTCATTTATCAGATTTGGGAAATTTTATGATATTATTTCTTTGAACAGATTATTCATTCCTTTGGTTTGCATCTCTGTGCCTTCCTCAATCCCAGTAATTCTTAATTTGGTCTTTTCATGATGTCCCTTAACTCTTGGAGGTTCTGTTCATGATTCCTTACCATCTTCTTTGTTTGGTCAACTTTGTTTTCAAGATTAAATATTTTGTCTTCATTGTCTGAGGTTCTGTCTTCCAAGTGATCTATTCTGTTAATTATGCTTTCTATTGAGTTTTTAATTTGGTTTATTGTTTCCTTCATTTCAAGAATTTCTGGGATTATTTCCCAGAATTTCTATCTCTTTATTGAAATGATTTTTTGCTTCCTGAAATTGCTCTTTCAGCTGATTATTCATTGCCTGCATTTGCTCTCTCATCACATCATTCACTTCTCGGATCATTTTAATTATGTGCCTTCTGAACTCCATTTCTGACATTTCTTCTACCATGTTGTCATTGGGTTCTATTGATATAGCATCTAGGTTTGTTTGGGACACTTTCTTCCCTTGTTTTCTTATGTTGCTCATGTATCTTCCCTTCTATCAGTGTGAATCAGTAGTATTGCAGTTTCCCTTTAAAGACTTAAAGTGTCCCTGCAGATTTCAATACCTCACCTTGAAGAGATTAATATTAGCAACACACCATATAAACAATATGGGTCCTTAATCCATATATACCCTATTTAGATACTAACTGTTGTTGTAATATACATAGATGGGTTCACCTTATTATCTACAGCAAAACCAATAGGTTTGCAATAGGGAACACAATTTCAAATGGTGGAAAAAGGGGATGAGGAGGGGTGTAGAATATAAAGTTAATGAGATAAGAAGTGAATCTATAGAGGTACTATATCATAGGAATAGTGAAAGTGGGATTGAAAGAAATAGGTTGTCAGCATGAGAAAAGAGAGAGTCACCTAGGAAATAGATAAATAAGAGGATGATAGAGTGATAAGAATATTAATAAAAGAAAAAAGTGGGAATATAGCAGGTATAGTAGGAATAATTGTAATACTATTTTAAAATAGTTCTGCTATAAAATTCCACTGTACTGTTCAAACCTCCTACTTTTCAGTAGTCTGTTGCCTGAGAGATGCTTGATAATGCGGTGCTTGGGCCTGTGGGGAAGGTCAAGCGACTGGTCCTCTGGGCTCCTCCCAGCTGGGTCTGCCCTGTGTTTTTTCTTGATAGAAACAAATCATATCTATCAATGACAATTGTCTCAGCTTAATTGGTCTGTAGAATTGTAGACGTAAAGGTATGTACTCTCTTCATGCAAAATGCATTTGGATCTAGAATGTTCTCCAAAGTCTCATGTATTGAAGACTTGGTCCCAATGCAGTGGTGTTCAGAGTGGGACTTTCAGGACATAATGGCTCATAAAGGTTCTAACCTCATTAGTAGATTATTCCATTGATGGAATCATAACTGAATGAAATATTGGAAGGTAATGGAAACTGCGGGAAGTGGGACCTAGTTAAAGGGAGAGGGTCTTTGGGGGCATGTCCTTGGAGACTGTGTCTTGTCCCTGACCCTTTCTCTCTTGCTTTCTGTTTTCATCTGCTCTGACACCCTCTTCTGTCATAATATTCTGCCTCCCCACAAGCCCATAGCAATTGAACCGTCCAACCACAGACTGACACTTCTGAAGCCACAAGTCAAAATAAACCTCTTCTGCTTTATGTTTATTTTCTAGGTATTTTTGTCACAGGGATGGAAAACTGACTAACACAGACCTGAGTAAACATTTCTTGAAGACATAGCAATCACCAAGAAGTATATGAAAAAATAATCAACACTCCAAAACAGGGATATACAAATAAAAACCAAAATGATATATCATCTCAGTCCAGTTAAGAATGCCTCTTATCAAAAAGACAGAAAGATGCATTTCTTGGCAAGGGTGGGTATGTGCAATAATGCTTTCACCCTCTTGGGGGGAATCTACAGCCATTTCTATTGTGGAGAATATTTTTTCAGGTTCCTCAAGAAATAAAAAATTGAACTTCCACATGATTCAACAAACCCATTTCTGGGTATTTATCCAAAGGAAATGAATCAATTTGTGGAAAAGACAACTGCACTTCCAGGTTTATCACAGCACATTCACAAAAAACCAAGAGATGGAAACAAACTAAGCGTCCATCAGCTAATTAACTGATAAAGAAAATTGGCACATATGCACAATGGAATGAAAATCCACCATTAATAGGATAATTCCTGTCATTTGCAACAACATGTATAGACCCAGAAATCATTATGTTAAGTGAAAAAACTCAGGCACAGAAAGACAAGTAGCACATGATCTCACTTGTATATGAAATATACAAAACTTGATCACATGGAGGTAGAAAGTAGAAGGGTGGCTTCCAGAGTCTGGGGAGAGTGGAAGAAGGAATGGGAAGATTGGTGAAAGGGTGCTAGTTTAGTTAGATAGGAGCAAGATGCTATAGTGTGCTAGTGTACAGGAGGGTAACTATACAAAATGATTATGTCAGTATATATTAGGAAGCTAGAAGAAAGGGTTTTGAATGCTTTAACCATAAATAAATGATTCATTTTTGAAGAGATACATATGTTTAACCTTATTTAAACATGACATGCTGTATGCATGTATAAAACCATCACAAGCCACCTTGTTAATAGGTGCATTTTTTTATGTTTTTATCTATCAGTTCAAAATTAACTTTAATTAGTGAAAAAGAACACCTTGGGGTTGGTAAAGTGGCTTAGCTTTATCTTGCATGTGCAAAGCCCTGGGTTTAATACCTAGCAGCAAACATGCATATGTAACACACATTCACATGCAAAGACCACTTTAGTCTGTACAGTAGGAAAGTGTGTGTGTGTGTGTGTGTGTGTGTGTGACTTAAAGTGATGCCCTTGTGCTATGTAAGAAAGTTCACTTGAGAAATTGCCAGCCAACTTATCATGAATGTACAGTTCATTATTCAGCTAGCTTTCTTACAAGGCATGTCCCTTTTAACTGCTACAACCATTTCTCCTATTCTCATCTGTCAATATCATCTGTTGCTTTGCTAACTGTTCTAATGGATGTCAACCTATGGCTTTTTAATTATTAAAAATAATAATTTGTTAACATTATGAATGTTCGAAATCATGTCTCATTGGTGGGATAAGGTGCATTTGAGTGAGCTGGGTTGCTTAAAATAATTCAGAAATATTCCCCACTCTTGCTAATCCAGATAGAAGCCAGCACAGCATATGTACTTAGAGATGGTACATTGCACTAAATCCCTAGCCATCTGGTGTCCAGCCATAAATTCTTGAGTTCTGTGCTGTATACATGACAGAATCCTTCAACTGCAGTCTTGACATTTGCTATTAGGAAAGGCTTCACTCAAATTATTAGTTGAAGCTTGTAACAGAATAGCCTTAGATGTCTTTGAGCCAAAAGATCAGATCACACAAACTGATTTTTTGTGTGTTAATAAGTATCGAATTAATACATACATATATCTTGACATACATTTATCAAAAGTTGATCTACAACTTACATATTAGCCCTCACAATGTGTCATAGACTGGATGATTTAAACAACAGAAATGTATTCTCCCACAATTCACAATTCTGAAAACTAGAATTCCAAGATCAAGATGTCCAAGTTGGTTTCTTCCACAGTCTCTCCCTCCTTTGTTGTAACTGGTTGCTTTTCTCCTTTATGTTCTCATGGTCTTCCTTCTCTATATTTCTGGGTCCAAATTTCCTCTTCTTGTAAGGATACCACTCATATTGGATTAGGGCCCATCCTAACAAACTTTAATTTTATCAGTTTAATTTTATCAGCTCTTCAAAGTTCCTATCTCCAAATACACTCAGTAGTAGTACTTCTACATAGGAATTTTAGAAGGAAAGGCTCAACTTAAACAACCTGCTTTCATTATGACCTGTTAGGGAGGCTCCAGTAGTTAAAAGCCTTTAGGTATTTTGAACTTTTTGACCACTACCATTATTTGACAAGGAAAACATAGGAGCTCTGTCTGTCAAGATTGACTTGGATTAGGACCTAACCCTTGAGAAGTCCACTTACTATCTTGGTGCTTCGCCTCTTCATTTGTTACATGGAAAGAGTAAAAGTATTTACTTCACAATGTTGTTTTACTGATTGAATATGTTAAGGACTATGGAGTGTTTAAAACAATTCCTGGCACACAGTGTTTCAAATTTTATCATTTGCTGGATTAATCATGAAACAAATGATTAATTATTAAATAAATTGATGCATGAATGGACTAATCAATTAATGGGACTCTTCCATTTACAAAGGAGTATATTAGAAGGCTTAATGGTATTCTCATTGTCACCCACTTTTTCAGAGATACAAATTGATCAAATGTTTTATGTATACACAAATATGACAGAACAAAACCCACTAGGCTGTACAATTAAATACACTAATAAAAAATTTAAGGAAAACAAAAAGGAATTTAGGTGTCATGACTCAATACCCAAATTCATTTTTTTCCCCTTTACTATATCACTTAACTCTTTTTTCTGAAGGGCAGCTTCACACATTTCCACCTATGTCTTATTTCCTCCTGGTTGTCAAACCAAAAGGACAGAGAAAATGCCTCTGGTATATTACGAAATGAAAAATGAACTAAGACCATTCAAGTTCAATTACTGAGTCTCTGTGTATGTTTGTGGTTGATCTTAATTTATCTTGAACTATTATTCAATTAAGTTCATTAAGTATTTAATAAATTCCTAATTGGGCCAAGCATGCTGTTAGAAGAATGTCACATAACTGGCACCGAATAGAAGTTATTGTGAACCAGTATGAGCCACCTTGATCCCGCCCATCTATTAGGTTACATTTCATGGGTCTTGGCCACAGTAACCACAGCTTAGTGTTAGCTACTCTTCCACAAGACCTGTTACCAGGTTTTATTGAAAGACAACCTCAGACCAGAGTTCAATGAAGTCCCAGGTCTCTGTTGTCTTTGTATATCCCCAACTATTTTCATGAAAGAGTCACCTGATTCAACTGAAGGATTAATCCAAACCTCTCTGAAAGTCTGGCATGCAGACTCCTCCATGATGGTGACAGAGCACACAATCATTCAGGGGTCAAACCAGGCAAGCCAGTAATCTCAGCAGCCCAGGAGGCTGAGGCAGAAGGAATGCAAATTCAAAGCAGACTCAGCAACTTTGCAAGACACATGTTTTTAAATAAATAAATAAATGAGGGCTGAGGATGTGGTTCAGTGTTTAAGCATCCCTGAGTTCAATCCCTGGTACAAAAAATATACATGCAGGAGTCAAAGTCAGGAGAAAGTGCCCAGTGACACATGGTCAAGGGTCTGATGAATTACATATCCTCCCCACTCAGGAAAAGGCAGGGAATTTCTCTGAGAAAATTGTACATATTTTGAATACTATGTCTCAGTTATGTCGCATCTTTCTAGCATTCATTGTACTGATTATAAAATTCTCTTGGGAGAATCTCAGGAAAGGAATTTTAAATAGTTCCTTTAAGGTAGCTGCTGCTGAGTGTGGTCATTCTGGTTAACAGCAGGGTCTTTAGTGGGACCTGAATTCTTAATAAGGACACGAGACTAGCCCTAGGGTATAGACTGAAACTAGTACTGGTGGTTTTATCATAATCTCCATACTGAAATGTTTAAAATAAATTACAGATATAAAACATACCTTGCTATCAACTAGCTCATATGAAATTCATAGAAATGGTCTGTCTAGAAAAAACAGAAAATGCATTCAGGCTGAATGATTTTCTCTCAGAAGATGCTAACTAACAGATTTGTTCCATTCCAAAGCAAATTAAAGTATATGCCTGAAAGAAACAAAATTTCTCCCAGAGGAAAGATGAATATATAGACATATATGTAGATACATATACAAACAATATATGTCAGTATGTGTTCGTGTGTATATTCTGTGGTTTTTCTTGACAGAAATAGCATCTATTGCAACAGCAATTATCTCCACTTAATTGTTCTGTGGAATTATATACTTCAAGGTATGTTCTCTCATCACACAAAATATATTTGGAGACCTATAAAAAATAATCACCCCAGGCTGGGGATGTGGCTCAGTGGCTGAGTGTCCTTGAGTTCAATCCCCGGTTCAAAAAAAAAAAAAAAATCACCCCAAAGATCTAAGACTAATATTTATTAAATAATTATAGAATTGTAGATATATTATATGCTAGATATGAGGTATTGTGCAAAGTAATAGGTAGCTATTCATAGAATATTAGATATTAAGAGATTTAAAAGGATTTGACTTGAGTTTTAGAAATAATCCATTTAACAACAAAAACTTGAATAATCCCTTCAGTTATGTAATAAGCACTTCAAAGCCTCCCACTCACCTGTAGGAGGAATGCATTATAGATATATTCTAAGAGCAGGGAGGCACTCTTAATGCCAGGCTTATGATACCTTCTGAATCATCATAAAAAATTCATTGTTATTATTATCAGTCAGGGATGAGAGTGACTCAAGTTTGTACAGAATATAGCTCCTTTGGAATAGTTTTAATTTTGGATGAATGTGCATATACCCAATGCTTCCTACCCATTAAAATGGACCTTTGGGGCTGGGGATGTAGCTCAGTTGGTAGAGTGCCTGCCTCACAAGCATAAGGCCCTGGATTCAATTCCCAACACCATAAAAAAAAAAAAAGAATGGACCTTTGTTTAAATCCCTCCCATTTATTGATTCTTCCTTTTATTTCTTGCGCTCCAGGGGTCAGGTTAAGAAAGTCTGGTGCTAACCCAATATGAAGTAGATTCGGGTCTACTTTTCTTCTATTTGGTGAAGGGTCTCAGGTTTAATTCTAGATCCTTGATCCATTTTGAGTTGAGTTTTTGTACAGGGTGAGAGATAGGGGTTTAATTTCATTTTACTGCATATGGATTTCCAGTTTTGCCAGCACGATTTGTTGAAGAGGCTATCTTTTCTCCATTGCATGTTTTTGGCACCTTTGTCTAGTATGAGATAATTGTACTTAAGTGGCTTTGTCTCTGTGTCCTCTATTCTGTACCATTGGTCTACCTGTCTATTTTGGGGCCAATACCATGCCATTTTTTGTTACTGTTGCTCTAAAATAGAGTTCAAGGTCTGGTATTGTGATACCTCTTGCATCATTCTTCCTGCCCAGTATTGCTTTGGCTATTCTGGGTCTTTTGCTCTTCCAGATGAATTTCATGATTGCTTTCTCTATTTCATTGGGATTTTTATTGGAATTGCATTAAATTTGTATAGCACCTTAGGAAATATGGTCATTTTGATTATATTAATTCTGCCTATCCAAGAACATGGGAGATCTTTCCATGTTCTAAGGTCTTTCTCAATTTCTTTCTTTAGTGTTCTGTAATTTTCATTGTAGAGATCTTTCATCTCTTTTGTTAGATTGATTTCCAAGTTTTGTTTGTTTGTTTGTTTGTTTGAGGCTATTGTGAACAGAGTTGTTTCTATGAAGTGATGTTGGTGGTATTAAAATCTAATCTCAGGCCATTAAGTTTATTAATAGGCATAAGAAACCAAAGAGAAGAGGCGACATGTGTGGATATACTTCCTGACATTAGGCACAGTGGGGAACCATGACCACACCACACACCACAGTGGTGTTTTCCTTGATCTTCACACAGTGTGGATTGGAACGGAGGAGCTGTGAGGAAAGCTAAGGTTGCCCAGCCTGGTGTTGTCTGCTTGCTTAATTTGCTTGTTTGGCTTTTCAGCATTAAAGTCAGTGAGGTGAAAACTCCCTAATAATATGTGTATCCTTTTTCCAGTGAATCTTAAAGGGCTGATTAAAAGGGTGGATCTGGAGGAAGACAGTTCATTAGAAAGCTCTGATGGGGACCATAACTGAGATGATGAGGATGAGGAAAGGAGCATGAACTGAAGAGATATTTAGAAGTTAGACTCAGCATGTCAGGATCAGGGGGATAGGATGTAGATTTTGAAACCTAGGCTTCCAGTTTGGGCAGCGGGTGGATAGTGATGGAGACATCAATTTCTATGGGAATTTCTATGGGGGTTGGGGTAGAAGACACTAAGTTAAATCTATCTCTGTTGGTTTTGAGAAGTGTAGTGAAAGTATAAGAGGGTGATTTTAGTACTTACACATACATTGTGTTTTGTCTTGATTTTTGCTCAGATATTCAATGATTTGAACTTATAGTGAGCTCCTGTGATAAGAAACTATCAATTTGAAAGAAAACCTGAATGGATGGTGGCTGGTTCCTATCAACCAATCCTTTTCTGACTAAAACATGATCTGATTTCCAACATACTGGTATACTGCATGATCCCAGAATACTGGGCACCATGATTGGTTGACATGCCTCTTTTGTGTATGTGTGTAGGTTTTAAATCTTTCCCACTTACTTCGTTTCCAGCAATAAGTCTCAGATTTTTACATACTTCCTAGACTAACATCTACTTCTTGACTGACTTTGTAGGCAGCTTCCATTCCTTAATATCTGGAGAATCAGCCATAATATAACCATCCTAACTCAGATCTGAAAGATCAGTAGTCATTTGACAAAGAGCTTAAAATTCTACAACTATAAAAAGTTTCGTAATTATTTTTTTGCCTTTCGGATCATTGGGTCAAGGAATTCTTTTCACATTGTTTGATCAGCCAGGCTTCACCTCTTATTGCTTCTCCAAACTGTACTCTGGACCACACAAAAGAGCCATAGGCATCATAGACAAAGGAATATCTTGGCCCACTGAGTTTCTCAGACCACTGGGATGCCAGCATCTGACTCTGGTCCAGGAAGTGGCATTTTTTTTTAATCAAGATTTCTTTTAAGTTCCTCTATTAAATGAAAAGTAATTAGAAATATTACTTTTTGTCACTCATAATTGGAAAAAGATAATATACATTTGCCCAAAGGAGAATAGGTCAGATACTCAGGTTGGGCCATAGTTTCTTAGGGTTTTAGAAAATAATTTCTTATGAGAAGGTTCTAGAAAAAGGGCAGGAGGAAAATCTGTGCTTTGCTTAGAGATTGTTGAATAGCTACTGAGAAAATATGTGTGAGGAGTAAAGTTCTGGAAGTATGGATGTTCTTGGCATAGAGATACAGATATTTTTTGGTCAAGATATAGATAAATTTTAAGTTAGAGTGGTGAAGTAGGGTCTAGAGAGAAGAGATTCCACAATAAGTCTTGAATCATCCACTATTTAGGTCAGACATATGAAGACCCTCAGAATAAGGAAGTCAAGAAGAAGTGGTGAGAGATGAATGAACTAGAAGAGAATGTCATTAGGGAAACCAAGGGGGAGGGGGTACAGAACAAAAACCAGTCAAAATTCATGTAGAAGTCATGTACATTGAGATCTTAGAATTGTTCATTGAATTTTCATTTGGGATTTCACTAGTGAACTTTGTGTGGCTTTAAGCTATGTGAGTGCAACTATGACCATGGAAACTACCACTTGGATTTTCAATCATTTTCAGCTATGATCATGATTGCAGTGTTGCAAGTTACTGTCATGTGAGTAATGGAAACCCTGATGGCTCAGACATTTGATCAAGGGCGAAGAGTAGATAATATGATAGGTAGAGAAAGGTTAAAAGTTAAGAAGAATGTTTTGTTTATATATGTATATATATGCATGCACATTTGTTAAAAATTATTATTTTTTTAAAATTTAAATTGTAATATTTATTTATTTATTTTGTGGTACTGGGGATTGAATTCAGAGCCTTGCACATATTAGGCAAGTGCTCTGCTACTAAAGTACATCACCAACCCTTCGCATTTTATTTTCTTTTGAAACAGTGTCTTGCTAATTTGTCTAGGATGGCCTTGAACTTGGAATTCTCCTGCCTCAACCTTCCAAGTAGCTTGGAATACAGGTGTGCACCCCCACACCAGGATTACTTTTTATTTGTTTTTAACTGATACACAAAAACCCAAAAGTTGTATGTTCTTATGGGATACCAGATAATGTCCAACACACACAGATGTGCACAATGTTTAAGTCGGGTTAGACATATGTCTCTTCAAACATTTATCATTTCTTTGTGGTGAGAACTTTTAACATCTTTTCTTCTAGCTTTTTATATATATAATATCTATAGTTCCCCTATTGTGCAATAGTATCCCCGAGCTCCTTGCTCATAACTGAATCTTAGAACCCATTGATTAACATTTTCAACTCCTTCCCACAACAGTTCCCAGACTCTGCTGATCACTGTTCTACTCTCAATTACTATAAAAATTGACTTTTTTATAGTACACTTGTGTACTATAAAACATCATGTGGCACTTGCTTTTCTGTGCCTGACTGATTTCACTTAAAATAATGATCTCCAGTTCCATTCATGTTGTCCCAAATGACAGTATTTTGCCTTTTATATGGCTGAATTGTATTCCATTACTTGTAGGTATGCATTTTCTTTTCTTAATTTTTAATTGTTTGTTGGCACTTTTCAGTTATACATGACAGTAGAATCTATTTTGAATTTTGATATATTTGTACAAGCATGGAATATATCTTATTTCCTTTATCCATTCATTAGCTGATGGACACTTAAGTAGCTCCCATTTTTTACACATTTTAAATAATACTATAATGAATGTCAAAGGGGAGATGTCTCTTCAACACACTGATTTTATTTCATTTGACACATACCCAATGAGAAATTGCTGCATCAAAAATGGTAGCTGTATTTTCCATTTTTTTAAGAATCTCCATACTATTTTTCATGATGACTGTACTAATTTACATTTCCACCAACAGTGTTCAAATTGCTCCCCTTTCTTCACACCCTTGCCAGTACTTGTTATCCTTAGTCTTTTGGTATCAACCATTCTTACTGGAGTGAGGTAGTAGCTCCTTATGGTTTTGATTTGCATTTCCTTGATGATTAGTGATGTTGACCATTTTTTCCATGTACCTGTTGGCCATCTGTATGTCCTCTTCAAGAAATGTCCGCTGAAAACTATTACCCATCAGGAGTTTGATTTTGATATTGAGTGTTTGGAGTTCCTTATATATTTCTAAGTATCAACCGCTTGTCCAATTTACACATTACAAATATTTTCTCCAATTCTGTAGGTTGTCTTTGTGTTCAGTACTATTGGTTCTGGGTTCATTTTATTGCCAATGTCACTTTTTTGATTAGTACAGATTTATACTATATTTTGAAGTCATGGTATATTTTCCTGATTTGTTCTTTTGCTCAAAATGGCTTTGGCTATTTATTTGGGTTTATGTGAGTATATGTGGTTTGACACAAATTTTAGAATTGTTTTTCTATGAAAGATGCTATTCATATTTTGATAAGCATTGCATTGAATCTGCGAATCTCTCTCTGTAATAGGAATATTTTAACAGTGGGACTTCTTCCAATCCATCAACATGCATGTCTTTCCATTCTTTCATTTCCTTTTCCATTTCTTTCATCAATATTTTATAATTTTCCTCATATAAATCATTCATCTCTTTGGTTACATTTATTCCTAGATTTTTGTTTTTAGGAATTGAAAATGGAATTGCTTTCTTGATTTCTAGTTCAGATAATTCACTACTGGCATGTAGAAATGTGATTGATTTTTGCATGTTGATTTTGTATTCTGCAACTTGCTGAATTTATTCCAATATATTTTTGGTGGAACTTTAATTTTCTACATGTAAGATCTTATAATCTGAAAACAATGACTGTCAGGTCGAATTGGGAAGCTGCAGGGGGAGGGAGCACGGTCACCTAGCAACACACTGTGCCAGAAGTGACCAATGAGGCAGACCTGCTGACCCTGATGTCCACCTTGGGTCCACCTTTTCCTGGGCAGGACTCCTGACCCCTTTCCTCTGTATAAAAACCCTGAGCAGCCAAAGCCATTTGCCATTTCTTCTGGCTCTCCCACCCCGACTTTCACCCCAGGGAGCTGGAGATTTTGCCCAGGACACAGACTCCAATAAGTCTCAAGCCACTACTTTTGTCTCACTCTGGTGAACCCGCCTGGCGAGAGCACTCCTTTTGGCCACCTGCCGCGTGCCGCCCTTTCACCAGCTTTACAGTGACAATTTGACTTTATTTTCCAATATGGACTTCCTTTATTTTTTTCTCTTGTTTAATTGGTTGGGCTGGGACTTCCAGCACTGGGTTAAAAACCTAGTGCTGAAAGTGGGTATCCTTATCTTGCTGTAGGTCTTAGAAAGATCTTAACTTTCCCACATCAAACAGAATGCAGACTGTTGGTTTATTATAGTCTTTATTAGGTGATATGTTCCTTTTAAACATTTTTAAAATTTTTATCAAGAAAGAATACTGAATTTTATTGAATGCCTTTTTTTGCTTCTATTGAGATGACCATATTGTTTTTGTCCTTCTTTCTGTTCATATAGTGCATCACATTTATTGATTGGCATATGTTCAGTCATCCTTGCATCCCTGGGATAAATCCCATTTGACCATAGTGAATAATTTTTAAAAAATTGCTATTGAATTTGGTTTTCTTGTATTATATTGAGGATTTTTGCATCTATGTTCATCAAGGATATTGGCTTATAGTTTCTTGTGTGTGTGTGTGTGTGTGTGTGTGTGTGTGAGTGTGTGTCCCCGTATCTGTATCTGCTTTTGAGATCAGGGAAATTCTGGCCTCACAGAATGTGTTTGGAACAATTACTTCCACTTCTACTTTTGGGTGAGGGGAGGAATTCAGGTATAACTTAAGGAAATTTGGGACTATTTCTTCAAATATTTGGTAGAAATCAACAGTGAAACTGTCTGGTCCTGGGTTTTTCTTTGAAGGGAGTCTTTTATTTACTGATGCAATCTCCTTACTGTTCAGATTTTCATTTTATCCATTATTCTGTCTTGTTAAGGTGTAAGATTTTCTCCATTTCTTCTAGATTATCAAATTAGTTGGCATGGAGTTGTTCATCATAATCTCATGGACTTCTGTGTTTCTGTGGTATCAGCTTTAATGCTTCCTTCTGCCTGTGTGCTATCATTCATTTGAGTCTTCCCTCTCCTCTTCTTACATGTCCAGCTCAGCATTTGCACATGTTACTTATGATTTCAAAGAACCAGTTCTTTGTTTCACTGGTCTTGTATATTTTTTCAGTCTCCATTTCATTGATTTCTGCTCTGATCTTTTTTCTTTCTCTGATCTTTATTATTTCTTTCCTTCTATTAGTTTTAGATTTGAGGCTTTGTTTTTTCCTTGTTTTTCTAGCTCATCGAGTGACTGTAACAAGTTGTTTATCTGACATTCTGACATATTCTACTGTTGCAGTGTGGATGTGGATTGCTGTCAACTTCCTGTGATACAAGTTTTCCTGAGTCCCATAGGTTTTAGTATGTTGTGTCTTCACTTTCATTTGTTTGAAAAGATTTTAAAAATTTCCTTCTTGATTTCTTTCTAGATCCATCAGTTGTCCAAAAGTAAATTGTTTTAATTTCCCTTTTACATTTTTTGGTTTATAATGGGAAAATAAATATCATATTACATCATTAAGCTAAATTTGCCTACACTTGGCTGATTCAGCTTCTGATTTCTCTATTTTTTTATGCTTAGCATCTTGATGTTTACACTTAGAGATTATTGTCAAAATGTTGTGTTATATTAAAAGTTAAGCATACGGTATAATTTAAAAATTTTAGAAAAGTAGCAGACTAGGTGTCTTTTGACTGCATTCTGGCACCAAAAGCATTTTAGTTAATGGGTACTTCTGTCCTTACTTACATAATTTACGAAGTTCAAGTTTGCCACGCCTACCACTATTCCCCTCAGTGCTTGACACGGTTCCACTGGGAATAATGAAGATTCTTGCACGGTCTAATCTTCTGGGAAATGCGGATGTGGCATGTTCTTTCTTGTTTTTGTTATTTCCTATTGTTATTGGATGTTTGCATTTATAGATTTCAGTAAAAAATCAGACATTAAGGGATTTGGAACATAAAAATAACACCATTCAATCCTTAATTGATTTCATATTAATATTACCTTAAGCAAACAGAAAAAATGTTGTGAGTCAGATCAACAAGAGTTATTGCCCACTGCCCTCAGTTAGCTTAACGCAGCCAGACTGCCTGACTGCTTTAGCCCAAACCAGAATGTGCCCCCTTCTTAGTGAAACTGTTTTCACAGTTCAAGGACCACACCTGGATTACATGGGAAACTATGACCTTCCCCTAGAGAATAATCTTTAAAGCTCCTAGATATAGATCTCCCTTTCCTTTAGATAGAAGTTATAATAGGAAATAAGAACTGCTTTTCTTAGAGATGGTTTAACTAATTAACAAAAAGAAGTTCCACTTTATATACAACAGATAGATCAAATGGCACTGTGCTGTCTTTGAGAGACATGCCAAGTGTGCTTGATTGATGTGGCTGTTTGTTATTCTTGACTCAACTTTAAACCATGATGTGCTAAAACCCATATAACTTATGAGAATGGCCTCTACTCTTATCATTCCTAGTAAGACGAAAACCAGAACCAATTAAAGGTTTTTGTGATGTTTTTCTTAAAGGAATAGGAGAAGTTATCTTATTTTGATTCTACTTATGCTCATTAGCTTCACTCAGAGCTTGCAACATTTCCCCTTTCATGTAAGCTCAAGAGATTGTACTCAAGGTGAATGAAAATAGTTAAATTGTGCATGAAACAGTAAAGTAGAAACTTAGATATGAAACTTACTTAGAACTAAGCCATGAAACAGTAAAGTTACAGCTAAGACTCAGATCTTCGAGTCTGTGTCACTTTATTCTCGTCGCCAACGCCATCCCCCCACCAAGCTGTGTCACGACCCCTGCTAAGGCTGAACCTTGGCACAAGTTTCCTCTTACAAAACACAAATGTGGAATATTTTTAACAGGCTCACATGTTATTTAGGATAGGTGTATATAATATCAAAAGTATAATCATAATGAAACTTACATATGAATGTAGGTGTATATGTATGCAGGTATATATGTGTATATACACACACACATTTTAAATTGAGTTTTAATCAATCAGGATTTAGAAAATTGTATCAACATGTTAGGCTTGATTTCTTAGCTTGAACATTGGTAACATTAAGATAAAATCTTTACCACATGCACCTTAGGTAAGTCATTAATCTCTAGGATATATAAAGAACTCAAAAAACTTAACAACGAAGAAAACAAATAATTCAATCAATAAATGGGCTAAGGAACTGAACAGACATTTCACAAAAGAAGATATACAATTGATCAACAAATATATGAAAAAGTGGTCAGCATCTCTGGCAATTAGAGAAATGCAAATCAAAACCAATCTAAGATTTCATCTCACTCCAATCAGAATGGCAATCTTCAAGAATACAGGCAGCAATAAATGTTGTCAAGGAAATGGGGAAAAAAGTACACTCATACATTGCTGGTGGGACTGCAAATTGGTGCAACCGTTATGGAAAGCAGTATGGAAATTCCTCAGAAAACATGGAATGGAACCACCATTTGACCCAGTTATCCCACTCCTTGTTTTATAACCCTAAGGACTTAAAATCAGCATAATAAGTGATGTAGCCACATTAATGTTTATAGCAGCTCAATTCACAATAGCTAAGCTATGGAACTAACGTGCGTGCCCTTCAACAGATGAATGGATAAAGAAAATGTGACATATATATAAATGTGTATATATATGAATATATATACATATATATGATGGAATATTACTCTGCTTTAAAGAAGAATGAAATTATGGCATTTGCTGGTGAATGGATGGAGTTGGAGAATATCATTAAAGCAAAATAAGTCAAATCCCCTAAACCAAAGGCTGAATGTTTTCTAAGATATGTGGATGCTAATTCACAATAAGAGGGTGGGGTGCTAGGCAACAATAGAGTTATTTTATATTAGATAGAGGGTAGTGAAGGGAGGGGGAGGGTTATGGGGGTAGGAAAGATAATAGAATGAAACATATTATTACCTGATGTACATATATGAACATATATGACTGCATGACTTATGTGATCCTACAGTGTGTACAATCAGAAAAATTCTGAATTACCCTCCTTTTATGTATGATCTATCAAAATGTATAAAATGCATTCAACTGTCATGTACAAGTAATTAGAACAATTTTTAACTTAAGAAAAGATATAATAGAAATATTTATGACAAAAGTAAAATCCAAGATCATTAACTTTATTCTTCATCATGAATCTTATACTCGTTGTGAATAAAAACACAGAAATCAAATCTCTTCAGTAACGAAGAGTCATTAATTCTTTGTTAATGCGGTACACTTTTGCTCTTTTGGCATTATTATAATGAAGAACTGTGTTTTACAAAAGCAAGTCAAGCAAATACATTAAATCATGACCTCTTTACTTTGCACTACTCTAGTTTAAGTGCCCTGAAATGAACTTTTTAGTTAATTAGCATTCTTCTGTTTGTCACTTTAAGTAATTACTCTTCTCAATTTAATTGAAGTGTTACATGTGAGGTGCTAAGAGCTTTGAAACAGACCCACCTGATGAATTAAGTTCGCTAGGAACAAAGCAGACAGTTGCATTCAGGAGTCAAAGGAATAGCCTACTGAGAGGCGGGGAACGAAGTAATGGGAATAATTATCTCTTGCTTCAGTAATTGTACTGGAAGGATGGGTTTCAAATATCCATTAATTTAAGTGGTCTTTATTCCATCATTAAGCAAAATGCATATTTGACTCCAGCTTTTGCATACATTTAGCACAAATAGACTACACTGTGCATGGATGCCCTTGGGAGCGGTGCTTACAGGAAGCTTCAGGAGCTCTTTGCATCTGTTCCTCTTTTGCCTGATGCTATAACCAGGGCTGGGCTGATTACTGGACAAGGTCTTAAGGGCACTGCTACTTCTCTGGAGAGTAGAGATTAAATTTTTCACATCTTAAAGCTAAAACTTCAAGGTCTGTTTGTTCAAGGGTAACCTGTCCCTGAGAAAATTGCTTTGTGCATTTAAACCCATATGAGTCTTAAATTGTCAACTTAGTAATTCATAAACAAAAGTGTCAGACTTGCTTGTGTCTAAGCAGCATGACTTTTCTGTATCCCACCATCATGCCTTGATTTTCTGAAATTAGTCTGCTTCTTCCAATGTCCATTTCTAACTTCTTGCAAAAGATATTGCTAAAATTTATTAAATCTTAGAAATGGAAAGACACCATGACTCAACCACATGGAGCCTAGGCTGTGAACTGGCAAGGTCATTCTTGCCTACACCTATGCTTTATTATATATTAAATGAGGTTCCAGGTGCTTTTGTATGTCTGATCTTATATAACCTTCTCCACAAATAGATGTTTAGATATTATTTTCATACTTGACTGAATAGCATAGAGCTTAGAGGTGTCAAAGCTTGAATTCATTCATTCGCTGATGTTGTCAACATCAGTTTGGGTACTTGCAATGAAATTAAATATACTTACTATTGAAAACACAAATTTATTGAGTACTCATTATGGACCAGACACTCTGGATAAGCAAAGAGAATTATGGAGAAAAATGGTCCTCTCTTCAAACTCAGATTGGACTGATTCAAAGCTTGAACCCTGAGGTCATACTGACACGAGAAGCCAAATTAAAATGAGAGCATACAACTTCTCTAGTCAAGGTATCCGCTGCTGAAATAATTATCATATAAAAACTGCTGATCAGGTCTGATATATAAATAACCCCCACCCCACCAATTTCTAGAGATAAAGAATTTTGTTGTTGTTGTTGTTTAGATCTTGCCTCTTGACCTTGAAACATTGAGTCCCAAGGCACCTTTCTCAGTTTGCATCTCCCTCCGAAAGTATTCCCCTCAGTCACATGTTCTACTTCCTGTCTCTGTTTTTCATAAGGTGGTATAAACTCTGCATTTATTTTGAGAATATATCAAAACACCACAGACACACCTTCATTTCAGTTTCATTTTTTTGTTTTTGCTACAAAATGTAGCCTAAATCTCTGTAGATCCGATTATTATCAAAGCTCATTAATCAGGAAAGAAACTGATGTGCATTGTCTGAAATATAATTGCCTGTGCATTAAGAAGACATCATAAATTTTAACCTTGGACCAATCAGATTTACAGAGCTACCTGAATAGACCCAATAGAAGCTATTGAGTATGATGGACTAAACTCTGCTTATTCATGATGAGCAAGAAAAAGGATTATAAAGGAAAGGATTACAAATTCTACATCGCTAGACAGACATGAAAGAGAGAGATGATGGAGAGATGGTAGATGAAAATGTAGGTGAATAGATAAGAATGTGTGAAAATGTTGACCACCATATCACACAGTCATTCTGAGACCAATATGAGAAATATTTAGACAAACACTTCTCCTAACATAGTTTATTTCTCTTTCTGTTTCCTCCTCTTGTGATGGTGCAGCCTGCTCTCAGGTATTTCTCTGTGGATTTACTCCGTCTCTGCTTTTCTGACTTCATTTTCCCATCCCATCTGCCATGACTACCTTTGTCCTTTCCATATTGCATAGAGTTACACAGAAGTACCTAGTTTATTTCAGGAGTTAGGGTAAAAAAAAAGTCAGTCATTAAAAAAATAATGCCTAAGTAACTCCATGTTGGAGAAGCCTGAAGAAAGCAACCTCAGCCAGATATCAAGGTGGCATCACCAGTGATAAATCTTGTGGACACTGCGTTCCCTTTATATGATGTGATGAGAATGGCATCTATCCATTATGGACCTCCTGACAAAACCCACCAACCCGGCATGATCACAAGGGAAACATCAAACACCAGCAGAGGAACATTCTACAGAATACTTGGCCAGTATCTTTCAAAACTCTCAAGCCCTTAGAAATTGGGGACAAGGAAGAGTCCGAGAAACTGTCAGTCAAGGGGAGCCTAAAAAGACTTACAACTAAATAAAATATGGGACCCTGGATGGATTTTGGAACAGAAAAGGGATATAGCAAAATCTAGAAAAAATGAGTAAAATATGCATTTTAGTTAATATTAGTTAATTAATTTTGACATATGAACTATTTTCATGAAAGATGATAATAATAGGGGAAACTGAATTTGATAGTAAGGGGAAATTTGAATAATAAGGAACTATTTTCACAACTTTTTTATACATGTAAAATCTCTAAAACATAAAAATTTGTAGGAACAAAAAATATAGATTAATATAAAAGATGCAGAATGGGTGATTATAAATGATACGGCTTTGGACTCTTCGAAATGCAAGAAAAATATGTATTTCCTATGTGTCTATGTGACTGGTGAAAGTAGGTAACAGATCATGTCTCCTGACAGAGAAGACAATTTCCATGTCTACCTAGTTCAAAAAATTGTCCATGCAATGTAAGCTAAGAGCAGCTTTCATGAAGTGCCTGTAGGTCAGGTGTTCCTGATGAGAAATTGCTTGGTAAGTAAGGTAAACAACTCAGGAGAAGAAAGAAATAGAAACTAGTTAATAGTTAACACAATTTTTCCTCAAATTTGTCCCATTTTTCCATGAAGCCATCTTTCCTAACAAGAGTAAAGCCACCACACCCTGAGGAGAAAGACCCCTGTGGTCTGTATGGGTGAGTATGAATGTCCAAGTCTCTCTCCTACATGGGACACTTGCTCAGCTCACCTGTCATTCAACCATGGCTCTTTCACTCAGACACAGTTTTCAGTAGCTCTCAGTCTTCTGATTTTTATTCCACTTGGCCAGCTTCTCTTTATTGTCCGTCACCTCAGGAATACAGCTTGTAACAGATGCTGGTTTACCTGCATTGGGTTTGGTAGCAGCAGAAACTCAACCTAATAACAGCAGTACTGTGATGGAAGTTGACTTCTCTCTGAGAGAGAAGTCCAGGAAGGATGTTCTGGCTTGGTGTGGTGCATCTCCATTTGTGGGACTTTCAGGATGCTTCCAGCTTTCAACTCTTCTCTCTGCCCTTCCTAAAATGTGTCCTCCAAGGTCATGACCTGAGATGAAGCTATAGTCATCATATTCCTGTTTCAGGTGGAAGGATAGAAGGAAACAGGGAGAAAAGGGACAAGGAGTGTGTGTTGGCTGTCCTATGAGGAAGGCTTTCAGAAGGTAATTGATAACAGCTGAGGGAAGGCTGGCACTCTAACAATTCTCTAAGATCATGGGTCTTAGCCATAGGGATTCTTTCTTTAAGAGAAAGGGGGAGAATTGATATTAGGGACACCTCCACCCATCCAGCTACTGTAGTAATCTCTCCTTAGCACTTAGTCATATGCTTGTCCAGCATTAAAAAATATTGTCCTGGTAGGACCTGAGCTCATTTCTCAGCTCTACTAGGTTCTAAATATGTGATGTGGGTTAAATCACTTAACCTCTGTGAAATGTAGTTTTCTCATCTGAAAATGAGATTAATGATTTCTCCTCTTCCATTCTCAAAGGATTAAATTAGATAAATGTTTGTGAAAGGACCTCATGAACTGCTGATTATCAACAACTCTACCTATAAAGAACGATAACACCATTATCATCATTCTCACTTTTCTGGTTGTCTCTATTACAGGCTGTGTTCCATAACCCACCCCTCTACCTTCCTTTACAACACACATAAGAGTCTATGAATGCTATTTTTTCCAAACATACTTTGACCCTAAAGAAAGATCATTGTAATTTAAAAAAATTCAAAAGTGAGAAATTAGGAAAGGCATTAAATGTTCATGTCAGTTATTAAATTCTAATTAAAAAAAAACAAACCTTGATGTTATTGAATGGGAATCAGTGTTGTTTTTTTTTAAATCAAAGGTAATTATTAGGTGATAAGGAGCAGGTTTATTGATCAAAATGTACAAATTAAAGCTACTTCACAGTAGAATATGAGGTACTAATGGAGTTGTGGAATTGGACAGACATGGTCTGAATCTCAACTCCATGAATTATCTGTGAAAGCTTGACCAATTTTGTAGATTTCTCAGGCTGAATATTCTCACTTTTGTTGGTACATGATGGTAAGGGTTCTTGGAAGAACTGAGTAAGATAGCCTACTTATAATCCCTAACAGTTTTTTGCACACAGTAGATGCACAAAAAACAGGAGTCTAACTTCTGCTCACCTATGTTTCCAATAATAGAAACAAAGAGCAGATCATGGCAGTCTGATATTTGCATGATGATGATACATCACAAGAGTTTTGAGCCTTCACTTTGTATTTCACCTTGTACAGTAAACTGACCCACACGACCATACATAATGATACTCTAGTCGCTTCTATTTTATCCATGTGAAGATTGAGGATCAGAATGATTCTTTTGCCATGGTTATACAGCTGGAAAGTGGTGAAGCCAGAGAACTCAGAAGTCACTATCAAACACAAAGTCTTGAATTTTCATTAGTCTATCAAAACATAATTCAATGAAAACAATTTGGCAAATATCAATATATGATAAATTTGCCAAAAAAAAAAATAAACTAAACAAAGGAGTTATAAATTTAGGGCTAGTACAGATGCAAGACTCAAGCAGAGTAAATCTGTGATACACGACTCTTAAAAGATAGCCATCCATTTTCAAATAAAATGAAGGACATTGCAAAAGTCAACAATATTGGTTTGATAAATGTCTTGGCAACAGCAAAACCTCAATAAAACATTAGACATTAGACAACATCTCTAATTTGGTTAATTGTTCACAAGTTCATCATTTTCTGAATTAAATTTTAGTTAACTGGCCAGTGTCCCAACCTCTCAGCCACTACAATCTACTGCCAGGTCAGTTTCTCTTTAAGTGTTAGAAGGCAGTCCTGTTTTTTGTTGAAGCAAATGTTTATGTATCTGTCACCAATACTGTAAGTATGTCATTAACCCAGGAGACCCATCAGAGCAAAGGAATCGAATCCAGCAGTGATTAGCTGACAGCTATGAATCAGCACAGGTGGTGAGATGCTGAAAGAAAAGGTGAAAAGGAACAAAAGATCTAATAATCACTAAAAAAATAAAATAAATAAAATAAAATAAAATAAAATAAAATAAAATAAAATAAAATAAAAAACAGATAACCTCTACTCTGGCATAATCATGACAATGCCAGGGTATAGTGTGCCCAGGTATGATCACAGGTCTGAAAGACCCAGGGCACTTCCACTGATCTGCCTAAGAGTCAGAATTAAAACTAAGTAATTCCAACAGTTAGGGAAGTAGAGGATGAGGAGAAGAAAAGAGCTAATAGACTGTGTCTTTGCTATATGTTAAATAACATCTCTTCAATTGTTACAATACCGTTGTAAGGGCACTTTTTTTCCCCATTCAGTTGGTAAAACCGAATTATACATGATTTGACTGTCTTTTCCTTAGTAGGACAATTCTGTTAGCTAAATAAGCTCTTCTTAGGCTCCACCTTAATAAGTGAGAATTTTCTACTTATATAAATGCTTAAGTCATTGTTAAATATAATGTCAACAATGGTGACCTTACCTAGCCTTATGCCATATTCCATAGCTTCTGGGATTTATTTCCAAATATCTCTGACTCCACTGCTCATGTGGTCATTACTGGTGCTGCGGCAGGAACACAATGGATTCTGTTTTAGTCATCTTTTTTCACTGCTGTGACTGAAAAGATCTGAGCAGCACAATATTAGAGGAGGAAAAGTTTATTTGGGGGCTCATGGTTTCATAGGTCTTAGTCCACAGGTTGACTCCATTCCTCAGGGAGGCTGAGCACCATGGCAGAAGGGTGTGGTAGAGGGAAGCAGCTCACATCATGGTGATCAGGAAGCTGAGAGAGTCTCCACTCAACAGATACAAATATATACCCAAAGCCATGCCCCAATTACCATCTCCTCCAGCCACACCCTACTGTGTTGGTTACCACTCAGTTAATCTCTATCAGGGGATTGGTAAGATTCTCACAACCCAACCATTTTCCCTCCGAACCTTCTTGCATTGCCTCACACGTGACCTTTTGGGGGCACTTCGCATCTAAACCATAACACATTCTTCAGGTGGGCAGAATTTCCTTGCTAAAGAGGCACTGGTAGTCCCTAGTTCTTATTAAAATGTTTTAAAAATACAATACAATCATTTTCTCATCTCCAAAAGCCTGAACCTATAGTCACAGTTCTTACTAATATTTTAGAATGATTGCTTTTAACATAAATTATTTTTAATATAATAAAAGTTGATGATCTTGATACATGAAGGTTCATTTTCCAAATTCTGTGACTAGCTTAGTTTTCAAAATTTTATTCATTCTCCTTCTTTTGACCATTTTTCACTTCTTGATGGCAATATATGTGATATTTCTAATTTTCCTCTTAAAAAGCATGTCTTTTTGAACGATCTCTTCCATTTGGCAAAGTACATGGACATTTGTTTACAGAGTTCATGGCCTTTCCAATAATTATTTCTCTCTCTGTTGATTTTGTTTTAATTCATTTATATCAGGGTCCCAATTAGGTCTGAGGGTTTGGGAGATAGGAATTAATAAAATCAAATTATGGAATTATGGTGTTGGGTTAAAAAACCTAACACATTTTTTTCCATGATTTTTATGGTTGGGATATGTGGTGTCTCCCAAAAGATATGTTTGAACAAAGCAAGAACATTCAGAGGTGAAATGATTAGATCATGAGAGATCTAACATAACTGGTGAATTAACCCATTGGAATAGACTTTGTGGTAACTCCTAGCAGGTTGGGTGTGGATCTCAGAGTAGCAAGAATGAGTTTATTAGAAGGTGGAAGAAAAGTTAATAGGGGGCACTCTCCTGGAGAGTGGGTGCTCCAAGGGGGGTGCACAACCCTCTTGTCCTCCTGTTTTATTGGGGTCGCAGGAAAGCTTCCAGAAAGTCCCACCCAGGTCCAATTCTCAACTTTTGACTGATAGCAGGATTGCATCAGACTTGAGGGAAGATTTTAATATTAGAATGTTTTGCTAAAGATCTGTGGTCACTCTGGGTCACTCTGGTCTGCACTGATAGGTTCTAATTGGAACTTGTTCCTTCATATTTAATGTTTAGGGGGGCTTTGCTTTTAATTATTTTATTTCCCTGAGTCTGGAATCTGGTCTGTACAAAGTCACAGATGTCCCCACTTTAGGGTAATTTGTGTTCTTATCAGCAGAGAGGAACCTTGGAACCTGCATTTCTCTGAGACAACAGGTCCTTTGGTGAGGAATACAGCATATCCTATTGATTCAGGTCAGGCAGGGCCACAGGTAAACTGCTTTTTGAAAGAAAGCATTGGCCAGGTGCAGTGGCGCAAGCCTGCGATCCCAGTGGCTGGGGAGGGAGAAGCAGTAGGATGTCGAGTTCAAATCCAACCTCAGCACAAGTAAGGTGCTTAGCAACTCAGTGAGACCCTGTCTCTAAACAAAATACAAAATAGGGCTGGGGATGTGGCTCAGTGGTTGAGTGCCCCTGAGTTCAATCCCCAGTACCCAAAAATATTTTTAAAAAGCAAAAAGGAAAAGAAAACATGTGGGGGTCAGCACAATGGCCCCAGTTCATAGAATTATCCCTTAGCCTCCTGCTCCCACCCCTCACATCTGTCTGTCACTCATCATGAGTAATTCCCAGCCAGCACCCCTAAAAATATCAGCCAATATTCCTCCTCTTCCGCCCCAAGTCAAGTGAAACAAGCTGTTAAACTTTGCCTGGTGCATGTGTGGTCCAAGTGTCCTTCTCGAAATGCTTATTTTGTGCTTGTGTTCTCTAGTTCAACTTCTGAAGAGCAACCTTCCAAATCAAGCCTATTCACCACTTTAATAAGATCAGGCGCAAGTATACTCTGCAAGGTCATTCGAGCTACTGTAGCTCTCACAGGACAAGACTGGCATTAGAGATGAGAGGACAGATGGATTCACAGTGGGAATCAGGAGAACTGGACTGGAGGAGGGGACAGCCTTTTTTTGCAATGGACCTGCTGAACCTGTGAGCAGGATTCTGACTCCAAATTCCCATGCATCAGCCCTTGGAAGAACCTGCCAGGCTCAAGTGCATACTCCTGGGACAACAGTGATTTTGTGAAGAGCCCTAGGTGGTGTCGCATGGTTTTCTTTTCTGAGTGTTCTTCAGCAAATGCTCTTAGCCTATTTGCACTTATTATACCTACTGACAGTAATTCGGGCTGAAAATCAAATTCAGCTCTTATCTTTGCCAATTTCCTCTGCTTCTGAGTTCTTAATAGGACAGGTACAAATATGTAAATATCATGCCTTGTTTTGGTAATTAATTTCCTTAAGGTCAAGACTGAGTGATAAGAATGCTACCTTCACTTTATGAATAATTCATTTCTGCAGATCTTTATTCTCTTAGACTTCATGGAAAAAGTATCAGCTTTTAAGTACATATATCTGTGACTGAATCCCAGTTCTGCCTGTATGAGCAAAGTCACTGGACAGTTCCCTTAATTTTTCTGAGCCTGCCTGCATCTAAAATATGAATTTAATAATATTTATCTCACATGTTCATAAAGATGAGTTGAAATACATACATACATGTAAAGTATCTGTGAGGGATATATGTTGAATATGTATCATATTTTCCTCCTTCTTAGACTTGAGCACAATAAAGAACTCAGCTAACTCTCAATATTGTGTTTTAACTAGCATTTTGCCTTAAAAAGTATGATGATAAACATATAAAACTTGTTATTTGAATAAATAAGAAGATAAATAAGCAATATCTAACATTTTGATTTTAAAAATGATGGTGATCACATAAATAGTTTTGATAATTAAATTAATAAACAGGCAGACAAATAAATAAGCAAACAGGCAAACCAATAAGACATAGAAGATATGTTAAAGATGTTGGTAATTTAGCATTTGTTATGTACTTACTATAGCTATAAATGTTTTTTTAGTGCATTGTCCTCTCTGAGCCTTGTAACACTCCCATAGAGTAGAGTCATACTTTATTATCTCCATTTTACAGTTGGGAAACTTCTTAGAGAGGTGGAGTTACTTGGCTAAAGTTATTCAGGTAATGAGTGTCAGATTTAAGTGTGTATTTACCGTGAAGCAAATAAAAAGCTTCAAAGTTCCCACTTTCACGAAGCCCTTCAAACACCAGTGGAGGCCTCAGCAAAGAGTTCCCAAAGAGATATCTGTTGCAAATGTTGCAAAATTAGTATGTCAACTTTAGTATTCCACCATATGCAGTTGCTCCTGCCCAAATATCTTCTCTGTGAGTCCTCCCTGGGGCACACTAAAATTTCAACCTTCCAATCCCTTTGCTTTTCAATTTTTTCTCCTTAGTACTCATAATGTTATGATATGATACGATGTGATACATCTAATTTATCTTGTTTATTATTAACTTCTTCATTAAAATAGAAGATAGATGAGGGCAGACACTTTTCTCTGTTACATCCCAGTACTCACAAGAATGCCTATAACATAGCAATGATAAATTTGTTCAATGAATGAATGGATGAATGAATGAATTGCAATTTCTTTGAGTTGTAATTCCAACACCAGGAATTACAACTGTGGCCCTTCACCAAGCATCACACGGCCTCTCTAAGGGAGACGTGCAGCCTCCCATCATAGAGAACACCTTTACTCCAACTCGTAAGACTTTAAACAGCCTCTAAGATAATGATGAATTGGTTACCATTTAATCAGTGTCCAAGAATAATGGGACAACATTTGAGACCTGGCAGGTATATAGCAAAAGACAAAGCCCAATTAAAAGAGAAACATGTCCTAAAGAAAAGGCTTGCAAAGGGAAAGTTAAAAATCCAAGTATCACAGTTCCATAGGCTAAGCACATTGCCCAAACCCACAGGCATCAGAGTCAGTGTTAGAGATTCTGCTGAAGACTGACCCTCCTTTTCATCTATATCCACCTTAAATTCCTCCCTCCGTGAGAAAGAAGATAGATAATTTAATATAGAAGAACTTCTGATAAGTTATTTTTCTGGTTTTATTTTTCTGGAAATATGTATGTAATAATACCAAAGGGTAGGAACAATTTCTGTAAAGATCATATCCACTATTTCCTTCAGTATGGATGTGATGTATCAAGTTACTGGGAGTCTGAGTTGTCTGCTTACACATCAAAAGCTACACTGCATGATTGCAGTGTGCTTGCATATAGTAGAAATTCCAACAAATTAGCTTACGGCAGAATATTCTGATGAACTGAGTATCCTATTAAACGATTTCTTTCCACAGCAAAAGAAACAATATGAATTCATACTGGTAGCAACTGACAATTATTCTCAACGTTTTAGTGCAATTTTTCTGCCTTACAATATACATATTGAAGATGTGAAAATGTTCCATTAATAATCAACCAACAGATATTCAGGGTTAAAGACAAACATCTAATCCTGCAGAAATTTGCATGGGTACTGCCTCCAGATCCATCCTGGGAACTTATTTTTGGAGGGGAATAAATCCCCCATTTAAAGTGTTTTCCCATTGGTGTATGCAAGTATAGAATTTTAGATTTTAAAATTCAACACACCTCAATAAATCTGATTTTTAAAAGAAAAAAATTTCAACACTGTGAATTTAGTTAGTCCTTTCTCATCAATTCTAGACCTGAAAAGCTACATCACGGAGTTTGGCTCTGGCATCTGGAGAGCAGCTGCTGATGAGGCCAGATGGCAGTGTGAAGCATTACCTCTCCATGCGGCAAACGTCGATCCCTGGGATGCAGGAGTTAAGAGGGATCTTCTCTTCTTTCCTGTCTTCCCTGGGCTATGCATGGTTTCTGCAAGCAGTAGGCCTGGAAAAGCTCCATCTGCTCAGGAAGTGCACCCACTGATGATTTCCATGTCCCTTGGTAGCTTGTGATGAATCAGCAGCTTTCATGAGAGTCCATCACTCTGCATTGCTTGATAGCCTTCCTTTCTCACTTTTCTTCCTCTCAGTCCTCACTGTCTACATTTGCATTTCCTAATACAGCATTGTTTCACCATTCTTTCCCCTGTTTCATTTTTATAAGAAATGTTACTGAATAGAGTAATTCTTATTGAAGTTAGGAGTATTGCTGTAGACCGAGTATTTTGGGGGTGGTACTGGGCCTTGAACTCAGGGACACTCGGCCACTGAGCCACATCCCCAGTCCTATTTTGTATTTTTTTATTTAGAGACATGTTCTCACTGAGTTGCTTACTGCCTCGCTTTTGCTGAGGCTGGCTTTGAACTTGCGATCTTCCTGCTTCAGCCTCCTGAGCCACTGGGCTTACATGCATGCACCACCACACCTGGCTAGACTGAATATTTATGTCCCCCCAAAATCATTCCTCAAAGCCCTAACCTCCAAAGTGATGGTGTTAGGAGATGGGAACTTTGGGAGGTGAGTAGGTCATGAGGACAGAGAACTCATAAATGGTATCAGCCCAGAGACTCCTTTGTCCCTCTACCACATGCATTAACAGCAAGAAGACAGCCCTTCATGACGAAGTGGGCCCTCACCAGACACACAAACTGTTGAACTTGATCTCTAACTTCTCAGACTCCAGAACTGTGAGAAATAAAGTTCTGTTGCTCATAAGCAATTCTGTCAGTGGTATTTTGTTATAGAAGACCTATCAAAGTAAGGCAAGTAGTGTTTAAACCTGGATATTTTTTTCAAAATATAACAGGTATATATCCTTAATGCATTTCAAGAAATCTTCTTTTAACCTGTTAGAACATATATTAGATTCTCTCTATCTAGAATGCAAGCAAGACTCCCTCTGGTTATTCAAATTTTTCAAAAAGAAAACCAAATAAACAAGGTATGAGAAAAAAACCTTGCCTAAGTCTCATGAGAATCTAACACATGGGAAATACCAAAAAGTCTTGAAAAATATATATATATATATGTGTATATATTTGAAAAAAAAGTTTTACTAGTCACATGTCATTTCTACAGACATAAATGAAAAGACCTTATTTTGTTTACATATGTACTGGATAATTTTTTCCATTTTCCTACCCTGATTTCTACAGCAGAATCTTCTCTTCTCCATTATAGACGTATGTGGGAGGAGACAGTTCCAGCCTCAAAAGCCGAGAGGTATAGGAAGGGTTGACCCAAGTGATCTGTTTGTTTGCCAAGATCACCAGAACATGGAGAGTAAGGTCAAGCTCACAAGGTCCCTGTGGGACCCTTAGAATAAAAAGCTTATTTAGTAAAAAGATAAGGCTTCTTTAATAGTACATGTATATTGGCACAAAATTCCAATAATTTCTTGTGCTATAGTGGGACCTGGATGTCTTGATTCAGCTACTAACAAGTTATTTGAAATTAGCAAAGGCATTTAATGTACCTGGTTTTACTTGTGTCATTGTACACTGCTTATTTGATTAGGTCCCTTTGAGAAAACACATTTTTGAAACTGTGAATATTTTCTGTAGGAATATGCAGACAGACATTCTTGAAAAATTGTGATAAGGTACAAGGATTTTTATGACCTCTCAATATACATCCATGCCTTTCAAGCTACAGCCCCCTCATTTAGAGAGCAGGGATTAGAGAAATGTAAATCCAACCACTCTAAGATTTCATCTCACCCCAATCAGAATGGCAATTATCAAGAATAAAATCTACAATAAATGTTGTCAAGGATGTGGGGGCAAGGATGTGGGGAAAATGTTCACTCATACATTGCTGGTGGGAATGTAAATTGGTGCAACCATTCTGGAAAGCAGTATGGAGATTCCTTAGAAGACTTGGAATGGAACCACCATTTACCCAGTTATCCCACTCCTCGGTTTATACCCAAAGGATTTAAAATCAGCATACATCAGTGATGCAGCCACATCAATGTTAATACCAGCTCAATTCAGAATAACTCAATTATTAACTCAATAATTGAATACTTGAGTTATTCTGAATTGAGCTCACACACACACACATAAACACACACACACACACACATACACACACATACAATGGAATATTACTCAGCTTTAAAAAAGAATGAAATTATGTCATTTGCTGGTAAATGGATGGAGTTGGAGAATATCATGCTAAGTGAAATAAGCCAAACCCCCAAAACCAAAAGCTGAATGTTTTCTCTGATATGTGAATGCTAATTCACAATAAGTTGTGGGGGTAGTGCTAGGGAAGGATAGTTACTCTAGATTAGGTAGAGGGGAATGAAGTGAGGGGAAGGAGTATGGGGTAGGAAGGATAGTAGAGTGGAACAGGCATTACTACCTCATGTACACATATGACTGCATGACCAATGGGATACTACAATATGTACAATCAGAAAATTGAGATATTATGCTCCATTTATATATGATTTATCAAAATGCATAAATGCATTCTACCATCATGTATAACTAATTAGAACAAATAAAAAATTTAAAAAACAAGGGACAGGGAGACAAACTGGGATAACATGTGCCATTTATGAATCCAGTTTCAGTCTCCCAGTTCCTAGAGCTTTAGGGAGGGAACATTAAGGGTTAAGTTCTTGAATATGGCAACTACACAGAAGCACCCTCAGGAAGAATGACTTCCAATTTTAAGGATGACATCTCAGTGCTGGGCATATAGCTCCAGTTTCTAAGGCTGCTATTACTTTCTCTATTTTTGAGATTCTCTTGTTGATAAGAAAATTGGAAACTCAATTATGGAAAGATACCAAATGGCAAATAGCCTTATGTAATTTAAACATGTAGTGGATACTTATTGTTTTGTTTTGCCTCATAGCCTTTATTTCCCTGTTCTGATATCTGCAGAAGAATCCTCTCTCACCCATTATAGAGACACAGGACGAAGACATGGCCAGCCTCAAAAACTGAGAGATACAGGTAGGGAGTAGGAATGTGACCTATCCGTGACCAACAGGCAACTCTCTGGAGCATTTGAATCTTGATATTCTGGCAGGCAAAGGCCCAAGTGGCTTGTCCCAGGCCTGGTGGTTTCAGATACAAGATGTTCCTGACTCCCACTTCTTTAGGTTTGGGAAAGTCACAGGGAGCCTTCTATACTCAGACCTGTTCTCCCTACACTCCCATAATCTCTTAATAAACCATATTTTGCCTGTTAGAGTTGGTTGTTGCTTGCAACAAAGACATTAATTAAAACATGGTTTACTCATGGTTTTTAAAAAATTATTAATGCATTAAACTAATACATAATAACAGGACTCATTGTGACAAATAAATACCTGTATATAACATAACTAGCTCCATTTCATTCCCTTTCCTACTCCATCTCCCTTCCCCATAATCCTCTTTCTCTTTACAATTCTTCCTTCTATTTTCATGAAATCTCATTTTTAAATTTTAGCATGATATTCTCCCATTTCATCCATTTACCAACAAATAACATAATTTCATTCTTCTTTATAGCTGAGTGAAACTCCACTGTGTATACATACCACATTTTCTTTATCCACTCATCTTTTGATGGACACCTAAGATGGTTCCATAACTTGACTATTGTGCTTCCACAAACATTGCAGTGGAGGTATTGCTGAGGTAGGCTGAATTCAGTTCTCTTGAATAAATAGGGACAGGAAGACTGAGTCATGTAGAGGTTCCATGCCTATATTCTTGAGGACTCCCCATACTGCTTTCCATAATAGTTGCACTAACTTGCAGTCCCTCCAACAATGTATAAGTTTTCCTTTCTCTTCTCATTATTACCAGCCTTTATTATTTATATTTTTGATGGTTGTCATTCTAACTGGGGTGAGATAAAATCTCAGTGTTTTGATTTGCATTTCGCTAAGAATGTTTAACCTTTTTAAATATATTTGTTGGCTATTGCATTTCTTCTTTTCAGAAATGCCTGTTTATTTCATTTGCCCATTTATTGATTGGATTATTTGGGTTTTTTGGATGTTAGGTTTTTTGAGTTCTTTGTATATTCTGAATATTAACTCCTTGCCAAATGAGTAGCTGGCAAATATTTTCTCCCATTCTGTAGGCTCTCTCTTCATGTTCTTAATGGTTTCCTTTACTGTGCAGAAGCTTTTAAATCTCCTTCCATCCTACTTAGTAATTCTTGGTTGTATTTCTTGATCTTTAGAAGTGTTATTAAGGAACTTAGTACCCGCACAAATATGTTGGAGTGTTAACCCTACGTTGTCATCTACCAATTTCAGTGTTTCAGATTTAATTCTGAGGTCTTTGATCCACTTTAGAGTGATTTGGTGTCAGGATGAGAGATAGGGACCTAGTTTTATTCTTCTATATCTGACTACCCAACCTTCCCAGCACCATTTGTTAAAAAGGCCATCATTTCTCCAAGGTATGTGTTTGGCAATTTTGTCAAGGATCAGATGACTATATCTATGTGGATTTGTCTTTGTGTCTTCTATTCTATACCATTAGTCTTCGTGTCTGTTATTATTCCAATATGGTACTGTTTTTGTTGCTATAGCTCTGAAGTATAATTTGAGACTAGGTATTGTAACAACCTACATCATTGCTTTTCCTGGTTAGAACTGCTTTGGTTATTCTGGGTCTTTTACTCTTCCATATGAATTATAGTACTTTTTCTCCTAGTTTTGTGAAGAACATCATTGGCATTTTGATGGGTAATGTGTTGAATCTGTAGGTAGCTTTTGTAATATAGCCGTTTTAGCAGTACTGATGCAGAAAAACACCTTTGATGAACTTCATCACCTTTTCATGTTAAAAACACTGAGCAAAATATGTAAATGTTATACATGATAAACCCAAAGCCAACATCACACTGAACAGGGAAAAGCTGAAAACATTTCGTATAAAATCAGGTACAAGACAAAGATATCCACTCTTGTAACTACCACTTTCAATACAGTTCTTGAAATTTTAGTGCAAATAGGCAAGTAAAGAAAATTAAAGGGATGCAAATAGATAAGGAAGTCAAATGATTGCTGTTTTCAGATGATATGAAACAATATATAGAAGACCCAAAAATCTGAGATTTCTGGAACTAATAAACAAATTCGGCAAAATAGCAGGATACAAAATCAATACACAAAGATCCATAGTTTTCCTATACACCAATAATGAACCTGAGGAAAAAGAAATCAGCAAAACAGCAGGATATGAAGTCAAAATATAAAGATCAACAGCTTTTCTATATGCTAATAATGGACCTGATAAAAAAGAAATCAGCAAAATAGCAGGATACAAAATCAATGTACAAAATCAATAGCTTTTCTATACACCAATAATGAAACTGATGAAAAAGAAACCAGGAAAACCATTCCATTCACAATAGCCTCAATAAATAAATATATAAATGAAAGAATAATAACTAAATACCTAGGAATAAATCTACCCAAGGAAGTAAAGTACTTCTACAACCAAAATTGTAAAACACTGAAGAAATAAATCTTCATCTTACAAAATGCAAAGACCTCTAAGTTTTTGAAAAGGCAGAATTAACATTTATGAATTTTGAGGTCACTTATGCCACAAGGATTTGAGTTTCCTCCAGGAAAGGAGAATATTGGTAGAGAAAGCAGATCTAACCAAGGTTAGATTCTCAGCCTCTAAAAAACATAACATTGAGCAAACTACCTTTTGCTTATACTGCTGGCTCCACCTACAAAAAATGATGTGTTTTTTTCTCAAGGCCCTGTGTGCTGCTTCAAGGATAGGATGTGACAAGTCTTCAGATGCATTCTATTGCTTCTGATCTCTTTATAGAACAAGGACACAATGTGACACTTCAATTGTTGTGCAAGCTATAAAGGAATTTTCAAAGAGCAATATTCAAGAGTTGCTCTTTACTGATATTTCAGAATGAAGTAATAATTACAAAATGGTTGCCAACTCTGATATGTATTTGAGAGAATTGATAGAAAAAGCACCCAATTAAATTTGAATGTCAGATAAGTATTTTTTTCATATAAATATGCCCAAACATTGCATAGAGCACACCTACACTTAAAAAATTTCAATTATGCATCTGAAATTCAAATTTAACTGGATAATCTGAATTTTTATTGTATACATTTGGCAATTATTTGAGAGTATATGAATTCAAGATTTCAGAAAAAGTGTGAGTTAAGAGAAAACTATGTTATTGCTTGAGGTAGATAAAATGACCTGAAGGAATAATTAAACTTGCAAAATCTCTGAATTTTCAGGATTTCCCTTCTTTGATTAAAATGGAGAAAGCTACACTATAATTGGTTCACTGTTAAGCTCAATCAGTTCATTTATGGGAAATATAGAAACACAGGGGAGACCATAATCAAAGGGATAATGAGATAACATGGTTTAGAGGCAGAAATAGAGAATTAAGTCAGAAAACTTAAATTTGTTACAATTGAATTAATTAAATTAGTATACATTTACAAACGCTATTTTTAAAATAGATATTCTTGACGGTAAAACTATTGGATTAAATAGTTGACATATTTTAATTTTAATCACTTACCAAATTGCCAATCCAAAAATACATATTTATCCATAATCTAAGAGAAAGCCTGATTTTAGCAAGCAGCAATATGTGAGGAAAAAAAGAGAGATAGTTAATTAGACACATTATTATGCCTTTTGTTTGCATTGGGGATTTCAGGGAAATGGACAGAAGTAGTTTTGTGCTCTGTCCCCCAACCTGAAAGAGGAAGAGAGAACTCAAATCTCCACTACTCAGCACCGTGACTTTAAGGCAAGGAGTGCTCCCTACTCGGTGCTTCACATTTTCCAGATGCTCAATGTTAGTACAGGTAATCACAATGCCTCCATTAGTCCTGAAGACTAAACACAAGACACCAGCTGAACACTGTGTCTGGGACATAAAAGGCCCAGCATAAATACATACATAAGCAATATATATGCAATATGTACATAATATATATATACACATACATGTATATTACATATATGTATTCTCTTACTTCTCCTCTTTTGTATAAGTGTTATGTAGTTCTACTTAAGGAGGTACCTTTTGGGTGGTTACTTAATAGACCCCTAGGTTTTGCTATTTTATAGCTTGAAAGCATTGTCATCATCATCAATACCATTATATAATTACACTGAAAAAGGATAATAGAATGAATTATTGTAATTATTATTTTTTAACTTTCTTTTTTTTAGTTATACATGACAGTAGAATCTATTTTGATATATGTATAAAAGCATGGAATACATCTTATTCTAATTAGGATCCCAGTCTTGTGCATGTACATGATGGTGAGATTCACTGTGATGTGTTCATATGTGAACACAGGAAAGTTATGTCAGATTCATTCTGCTGTCTTTCCTGTTCCCATCCCCCCTCCCTTCCCTTCATTTCCCTTTTTCTAATCCACTGAACTTCTACTCTCCCTCACCCCTTGTTGTGGGTTAGCATCCACATATCAAAGAGAACATTCAACCTTGTTTTGGGGGGATTGGCTTATTTCACTTACCATGATAATCTCCAGATATATCCACTTAACCAGAAAATGCCATCCTTTATGCCTGAGTAATATCCCATTGTGTGTGTGTGTGTGTGTGTGTGTGTGTGTGTGTATGTATATATATATATATATATAATATATATATATTATATTTTCTTTATCCATTCATGTGTTGACAGGCATCTCGTTTGGTTCCATAGCTTAGCTGTTGTGAATTGAGCTGCTATAAACATTGATGTGCATGTATCACTGCAGTAAGCTTATCTTCACTCCCTTGGATATATACTGAGGAGTGGGATAGCTGGGTCAAATGATGGTTCCATTCCAAGTTTTCTGAGGAATCTCTGTACTGCTTTCCAGAATGGCTGGGCCCATCTGCAGTCCCACCAACAATGCATGAGGGTACTGTTCTCCTCACACCCTCACCAACATTTATTGCTACTTGTAGTCTTGATAATATCCATTCTGACTGGAGTGAGATGGAATCTTAGCGTAGTGTCAGTTTTCATTTTTATAATTGCCAGAGCTGTTGAACATTTTTTTCATTCTTTTTTTTTTTTACCATTCTTATTTCTTCTTTTGAGAAGTGTCTGTTTAGTCCCTTGGCGCATTTATTATTGATTGGGTTATTTGTTTTTCTGGTGTTAGTTTCTTGAGTTCTTTTTATATCCTGAAAATTAACCCCTTATCTGAGTTGCTGGTGTCAAAAATTTTTTCATATTCTGTAGGCTCTCTCTTTATGCTCTTGATTATTTCCTTTTCTGTGAAGAAGCTTATAATAAAAATAAAGAAGTCATTTGTGTCCATCTGTGATAAAAGTTATCATAATTGGGAGAATTAACAGAAATCCACTTCTTACAGTCAGAAGGCTGGGGATCCCAATGCCAAGGTGCTGACAGATCTGGTGCCGGCTGAGCCAGTGGGCCATCTTCTCTCTATATCTTTACAAGGCAGACAGCTTAGAGAAAAGAAGAAAGTGCTCTCTTCCCTCTTCTAAGGATGCTAAACCCCTTCAAGAGGGCTCCACCCTCATGACCTAATTATCTCCCAAATGTCCCATTTCTAAAGAACATCATATTGGGAGTTAGGGTTTGAACATATGAATTTAAGGAGGACAAAAACTTTCATTCCACAGCAGACCCTGAAGGTTCTAGGTATAGGAACCCCCAAAAGAGTATCTCTTGATTAAGATAATAATAAACGGGGCATAGAACTTTGTCCATTGGGGAGAGAATGAACAGTGCATTCTATATTCTGTTCTGCATAGCAAGAGGAGGACTCTCTTCCTCTACTAAGGAGGAAGAGAGTCAAAATAGTATTAGATTTTCTCTGCCTAACCAGGAGCAGGAGTTAGGCATGAAGTTTTAAGCATGAAATTTCTTGGAAAAACATTTTTTTTTTGTCTTTTGTTAATGGAATATAAAAGTAAGTGATTAGAACCATTTACAGCTCTGACAAAAATCTCCTTGAATAAAATCAGAAATTTTAGGTTAGATAAGCTCTAAATAAATGCTATTAGCATGTAGAAGTAGTAATGGTATTAGTGTCTATCACAAACTCCATACTTGCTGAGTGCAAGAATTCCACACCAAACACTATACATAACTTATTGCAGGCAACCCACACAATAGTCCTGAAAGGTAGTGGTTCTGTCTTTCCTGTGTTTTTGCAAGCAGCAAGACTGAAAAAATTATGGCAATATGCCCAAGGTCAAGTAGCTATTAACAGGGGTGCTGGAATTTAACATAAGTCTATCTGAATGTCATCTGCGCTGAGAACACTGGATGAAGTAGCTATTTCCTGGAGCATTTCCAGAAACATGAATGAAGACATAAACATTTTATTGACTACTGACTGGACGCCAAGGTCCAGCTGTAACACCAGTACTGTGAGATAAGGATGATGATTTTGTACCCAAATTTTACCTTTGAAGAAACTTGACCCTCAGTGCCATTTCCAAAACCACTAAGTACCATGAGGTGGACCCAAGATTAAAATGCAGAGGTATCTACTCTGGTTCTAATGTCTTTTCATTTCCCATATGAACATAATGTGTTCACAAAATTCCCTCAGTGCTACCAATTTTAAGTGGAAGTCCAAGCCAAAAATCTGCCGAGAAATATTCTTTAAAGTAGCAAAACTCTCAAACTACGTTTTGATATTTTCATTCCTTGATTCTGGTAAGGTCACTCTTTTGTTTTGTTTTATTATGTGGGAAGCACGTGATATTTGCAAAGTGCAGTAGAAAAGAAGGGTCTTTGATCAATAAGAGAGTGAGGTTGGAGAAGGGCCTGACTTCTAAACTCAGAACTTCTGAGAGTCAAGTTCAAACAAGACTCTACAAACGGGTGTGAATCCTAGCATTGAACTGAGTACAGAGCTGAAGCAATGGCATTTGCTTGATCTGCATTGATCATTTGGGATTTTTCTCCCGCTCTGACTCTGTATGTGACCTTGTTCTAGTCACTTAACCTCAAAGGGCATCTGTCCTTTCATCAAATGAAAGAGAAAACCACCACCACTTTCTCTAGGGCTCATTTCTAAGATGAAGAAAAAGTTCTGCTGCTGTGATTTTGGCAGAAATCGTGCTGATGCCCTAATTTATTCTTCAAAATATTCTGTCTTTATTGTGGAAAAATTATAGAATTCAAGCAGGAAAAGAATTGGCTATAATCCCACCCACACATTGCCCTTCCCAAAATATTACTTGATAAAATCGGCCCTCTGAAAAATAAAGTAGGCAGAAAGAATTTGAGAAGAGAGAATAGTTGTTATGCAGAAATAACAGTGAGAAGTGAACCCAATAAAATTGGGAGTTTATATCTATCTAGACCTGATTTCTTTTTAAAAGGGCAATAGGCAAGTTTCATGGGTGGAATTGTATCCTCCCAAAAAGATATGAGTCCTCCGTGCCTCTGAATATGATTTTATTTGGTAAAATGCTCTTTACAGATGTAATTGAGTTAAAATGAGATCATTACTTCGGGCTCAAATCTAACATGACTGGTGTTGTTACAGAAAGGGGAAATTTGGATGTAAAGACAGTAGGACGGAGAAATACGTGTGAAACACGGGAGGGAATGGACAGGTTGAGGGAGGGGCAAAAAGGATTGCAGGAAAACACTGGAAGCTACAGGAGACAAGCGAGGAGCATCCTGTGACACTGTCAGAGCGTGAATCTCCTGTCACCTTGATTTCAGACTTCTAGTCCACGACTTTGAGAAAATGAATTTCTTATTTTTTTGAGCCCCTGGCTTTGCTGTACTTATTGCAGTCTGGAAAACTAATATAGCAGGTATCTCCAGGTTTCTTAAACATCCGATTCACACTAGTAGAGCACTTCCAGGCAACAGCCTCAGCATGCTGTGGTCACGTGTATGCATGCTTACATGCGCACGCTCATGCACACAGGGGCATGCGCACACATGCATATGCGCTGTTTTAGTACCTGCCAGTTAAATGAGATGGTAGCAGAGGAAACCAGACTCCTGCTTTATTCTCCTCCATTTTAAGTGACTTCTTGTGAGCTCTGCTCTCTCTCAAATGTTTTTTGTCTTTTTTTGTTGTTGTTGCTACTGCACAAAAAAAAAAAAAAAAAAAAACCGCTGTAAGATCCACTTAGGAGTCCAATAAAGGCACTTACAAAGCCTCGGCTTACATTCATTGAGAAAATTGAGACCTCAAAACTCATCATCTTATGCAAACAGACACTTTGGCACATTTAAAGTTGCATTGCTTGTGCAGGCTTTTAAATAGAATGTATTGAAGACAGGCCTGACAGTGATTACATGGAGAATTGATGGCTGGTGTAGGTGGACAGTGGGAGACCCCTCTGAGAATGCCCCTCGGTTGATGCCTGGCCCTTGCCATAGGCATTCTGCTGCCTGGTAATCCAGCTCTTCCTTTTTACAAAAGAAATTGTTTTGTTTGTTTATTTATTTATTTACTTCATAGAACAACTGTGATTCCTTATTGTTAATATTCTAAATTTACTTAGATCAGAATAATTTATGTACCAGGTATTGGTGGATAAGGGCACTAAGAGAAGAAAGTGAAGATCCCAGTAACCCAAACAAATACAATCACAACTAAAATGCCTGAATGTTCTAGAGATTGTCACAGAATAAAGTCACCTACAAAATAAGTACTTCTTGAATGATTCATAAATTGATCTTCCCCTTCCCTGTTCAAGTTGGGTGATATCATTAAACCATTTAAACCATTGTCTAATTCTGCATACTACACGGTAAAAAATTAGTGAAATCCTCCAATCTGACTATTTTGTTTTACAGACCAACATATACTCCCCTGCTTTAGCTGCATACACTTCAAGGGCAAGAAACATGACTCACCCATATTTGTTTATCTCCAGCCACTCATCCCAGAATATAGCAGAGTTCCACTTCATTGAGACTATCTAGTAAGTGTTTATTAATATGAAATCTCAGAAAAAATTACAGCATTAGGCTAATCCCCTAGCTACTTACCGCTGGTTGGGGAGTAATTGGGAAATCCATGTTTTGAATATTAAATCATTCAGCCCAGCTTTGAAATCCAAATTGGAGAAACAGTAGGAACTCTGAGCCAGCAGGATATTCTGGCAACTATTGCATTGCTAGGCACATAGACAGTTTATCAATGGATGCTTACTAGGAAATTGTGATTTTTGCTCTGAAGGATGGATTTGTAGTTTTTTTTTTCTTTTTTTTTTTTTGCTTGAAACTTTCTCTTCCCACTTAATTTTAACATTTACTGTAAGTAACTGACAACCCCAAACATCATCTTCAGTATCATCTCTCACCTTTTCTTTCTTTCTTTTTTTTAGTGGCAAAAATCATTGTGTAGTTTGGTCACTGGAATTTAATTCTTTTGAAAGTGGAACACCCAAAATTTCATTAGGGACAGCTTCAAGTCCAAATCGTGCTACAAAGTCCACCTCGGGATCCCACGTTTGGAAGCCCTGACAACCCCTTGACAATTGAACATTAGATAAATGGGAAGGTGGAAACTGCAAGAGAAAAATCATCAGCCATAACAAACATGGGAAGAAAGCATCCTCTCTTAGCAAACCTTATGGAAATGATAAATGTGGAAAGTCAATTTAGGAAACAGCAGTGTGGCACCATTTTAAAGCTGAAATCAAAGACAGAATGGAACATTCCCAGCCTCTTAAATGCAAAGTTGGAAAGGAGAGTGAAAGGCTCAGGTATTCTGAATACCTGTTGCTACAACTTGAATGAGTACCCAAAGTTCACATGTTGGTAACTTCATCCCCAATGCAACAGTGTTAGGAAGTGGGACCTTTAAGGGTTGATTAGGTTATGAGGGTTCAGCTCACTATCCTGAGGGTGGGTTCCTTCTCACACTTAAACTCTTGTCCTTCCACCTTCCACTGTGGGACCACTAGCATGAAGGCCCTCACCAGATATGGCCCCTTGATCTTGGACTCCCCAGTCTCCAGAACTATAAAAGTAAACATCTATTCTTTATAAATTACAGTTTCAGGAGTTGGGCTATAGAAGCACAAAACTGACTCAGACACCTGCTACCTGGATTCCTTCTTACCCAAATGCACCATCTCACCCAACACTATGGCAAGTACACCCATCAACATGTTTCCAGCCCTGGCAGGGTCTGCATCCCAGGAAATTAGTTATATAATTGCCATAGACTTTATGGCCTGAATACAATACATGGAGGCAAAAAGGGGTAAATAGGTGTTAGACAAGAGCAGAGTTCAGCAGATAACTCTCTAGGAGATAGGAAGAAAGTCAATCACATGGACAGCCAGTTACTGTGTGTTAAAGAAACTTTGCTGAAGTTTTCTCCACTTAATTTTTTACATCAAAATATTTCAAATGAACTAAACGTACAAATATAACCTAATAATTTCTTTTAATAATCATTACATATTTTGACATATTGCTTTTTCAGTTGTTATATTTATTTGTCTTTGCCTAGAAAAAAAATCAGAGATAACTGAAGCATTTGACAATATTAAAATTGATAAAATTTGCAGTTATGATGAGAATGTGTACTGTAGTAAGAATACCTTTACATGATAGAGGATGGACTCTGAAGTTTCTATCTACTTCCCTAACCTACTGGCCTGAAACATTACTTCCCTATCCTATGTCTCTTGTTTGAGGCTTCTGACCAGGCAATTTGCTCTTCCATGTGGATTATAGATCTCATCAATGCAGGTATGCCTCTATAGAGGATAGAACTATTGGTCCCATTTTTTCACTACCTTGTGGTATTTTCCACCCACATTCTTGCCATAGGCTCATACTATACAGGATGTGCCTTCCTGGATGCTGACCTTGTATGTAGCCTGGTCACTTGTCTTCAATAATGGGATGTTAATATAATTTAGATTGTAATTGGAAGTGTGCAGGGGTTTGGACTTATCTTCCCACACATGTACTATCTCCATGAAGAAAGTTCCTGAGTCACCCACTAATTACAAAAGAACATGAGAACCTGCCCTCAAGCTCAATGGAACCTAGACCATATCAGTCAATTTCCAGCTGGCCCAGAGATGCATGAGCAAGAATTGAATTTGGTCATCTCACACCTGACTTGTGGAATGTTGGTAAAAGGTGACTGTACAGCAGTATTGTGGCAATAGCTGACTTCCACAGCCTCCCTGGGACATCTTATAACCCAAGACCTTACTTGGATCTTTGATCTTATGACTGTTCTTTTATTTTCTGGTTTGACAAAAAAGTCCAGCTTATCATTTTTAACAACCTAAAAAGTGAATCAGCCTTTGTAAACTTTGTAAATTTGCTCAGTGAATGTTTTGTTGTCTCCCTTCAAACTCATGTGATCTTACGTATCATGAGGCTTCATTAGAAGCTGAACCAATGGGATCATTCCCATGGTGGATTTGCAGCCTCCAAAACTGTGAACTGTAAACCTCTTTTCTATATAAAGTACTCATACTCCATTATTTTGTTATATCAACAGAAAATTAAAAAGTACAGCAGACATGGTGGGGGCATGGAACAATCAATACTGTGGCCATTAGAGCAATTAGCCACTGACATAGGCTGCTTGCTCCCAGGAGAGAAGAAAGAAGTCTCACCCTTGTTACTTCTAGGCAAAACAGGAGAAGCCAAAGCTCATCCAAGTTTTACACCCATCTCTCCAAAATATCATTAATGTAAGTGAATTAAGATTTCCTCTTCCCTTCCACATACACAGTGAGGGTCCCATCTGGTTTTCCCACCACCAACAGCTCACAAAAGCGATGCTTATTTAAGTCATAGTTTACCTAAAGTAAAAATAATCCCAATATACAAGGGAGAGGGGGTTGTGGCTGGTTAACCCCAGAATATGACCAAGTGTTTTCCATTAGATGAGTTCTTGGGTTCTGTCCTCCTCTGGGGCTACCCCAGGTTCTAGTTTCACACTTGTACCAAGTCCAAGTACTCAATGAAGCAATGAGCTTATCTTCCACCTGGCAACATTTATTTTATTTTGTTTATTTGGATAGGTTTGACTTTGGCTCGTTACTAATAGTCTTAGTTTGTATTTTCATTAATGTTTAAACCCCTTCAGATTCTTTTGGAAAAAGCTAAGAGCTGAGGCTTCAATAAACAATGGGAAACTCGCAGACTTCAAAGTAGCATTACCTTCAGGGGATGAGCCAGGCTGCAGAATGCTGAGCTTGTCTGGTCCTAATTAGCTCTGGGTCTGGGAAACCTGTGCAATCCAAATGCGTCCAGCAGAGGCCTGTGGCATGCTTTCACATGACCCTCATGTCTGGGCTCACCGCATCCTGGATCATCATCTGAAGAGAACATTTCCTTCTTGTCAAGTTCTACCTGGGGAATACAGTCCTTTTCCCTCTCCTCCTTATCTTTCCTTTGAATTCTGACAAAAATCTGTCAGTGTGCTAAATATTTTTTTGCCCCAAGTGTAGAGCTTCCAGGCTAATGATCCTGACCTTTCAGGGAAGCAAAAAAGAAATAACACCATCAAAAACATCAGGGAAAATGAGCTCTGACTGATTCTCTCCACTGGGAGTTCTTCTATAGACCTGAATGGAGAAAACAGTTCCCAATTCACAAAACACAGTAAAATAACTCTCCAATGCCCTCTCCAGGTCAGCATTAGTCCTGCCTTGCTGAAGCAAGACTCCTCCATCCTTGGAGGAAAATATCCCATCAAGGAAAAGAAGGAGATGGAGAAGGCTACTCACCCTCCATACTTCTCCACATGTATCTGTTTCTCCTCTCCACAGGGACATGAATCACTCCAAGCTTTTGCTTGTGTGTCCATGAGACTGTGAAGTGGGTAGATCAGGAGTTAGCAAACCAGATCTCCTGGCTCCAACCCAGCTCACCATGAAGCTTCACTGGAAGACAGCCCCACTCATTTGTTTATGCATTTTCTCTGGTTGCTTTCATTAGGCAACAACAGCTTTGAGTAGGTGAAACAGACTGTGTAGTCTGCAAAGACTGAAATATGTATGATCTGATTTTTACATGAAAATTTTGCTGATAGAGAAAAGAAAAAGCATCAAAGGAAACCAAAGATAAACCTGGTTTCAAAATACAATATAACTTCAACTCCCATTCCCCTGACCAGGATCAATTTTTTTCCATATTTTCAGACAGGGAGCAAAATCCTTTCAAGCATTATACTCCAAAATCAGCATAGCTTCAATTAATAATAGACATTCCCAATGTGACACACCTTCCCTAAGAAAAGTTCTCCATGGAAATTATGTTGCAACAAGTATAAAAAGGGCTAAGATACAGTAAAATTTCCATCATGGCTAAACTCCTATTCTATTTCGCTTCTCTGCAGGATTCTGGCCTGAAATTAAGTCCTCAGCTACTTACTGCAAGGTTTCCCTAAAGCATCCTTTATGAGATTGCACACTATGATACAGGGCCTCTTCTAAACTCTCACAGAAAACACAACTACAAAAGGACTTTAGCAAATAGATAAGAATAAAATCAATTCAGATCCCTATGTAGGATGTATGTTCTTCAGAGAGAATTGAAAACCTGTTGGGATGCTTGTCCATACTGCCTGTCTGGAGCATATTCAATTATTCATTTTATTCACCTGACTGACCACTTAAAAACTATGTAGTCAGTGCTTCAGCAATAATTTCATTTCTGAGTGTTCTGCCTGGTTATTCTTCTGTGTGCACACTATTAATTAATGAGTATGGAGAAGTCCATAAATTTCAGCATTCATTCGCAGTGATGCTTGAATCTATTACCCATGAAAACCAGCGTCTACAGCCACTGAGTAGGCACAAAGAGAGAGGTATTGATTTTATTTCTGAGTTTTAATTTCTTCTCATTGAATCTAAGTGAGTGGATTGCTTTTGAACAATCTATGAAGCACCCAGGGGGTGGGCTCAGCCTACCTGCTCACATTGATGAGGATTAGTGTGTGTCACTGGTGAAGAGTAATAAAACCATGTCAGGCTCTTTAAAAATGCAGCCAAATCCTCTCTGAGCACTAGTGTCTTGTTAAATTGGGACAAGGGAATTATGGGCCTCCTGTGTTCAAAACCTAAGCCCTAATAACACTCCTGAGGTGGTTGCTTTTTGTTGATTTTACCTCCAAGAGTATCATGGAGATGGCATTAATAAGATGGTAGAACTGATCCAATTGGTCAGTGGGGACATCTGGGTGCTAGTTGGGCCCTGGGATTCATTGATGCAAACTGCAATGCTCAGTATGACATGGCTATTTTTATTGAAATGAGAAGATCCAGATTACTAATTCATCTGGACCAAGGTTCTTATAGGTAAGTTGGAGGAAAAATCTCTACATCTTTTGAGCAAAGTTAAAGTTCTTAGCCACTATAAATTTTTGATGTCAGACACAGAGAAATATTTTAAAAAGTGGAATGGATGGGAAAGAAAACCATTACATTTTGGTGGTTGAGGTTTAAAAGAAAATATCAGTAATCATTATATTGGAAAAATATTCCTATAATGCTTACTATATAATGAAAAGTGATATAAGTGGTTAATACAAGTTAATGTGCCTAATTCTACAACAATAATCAGATTTAGGCCCTACTAGCACCAGCCCTGTATTATAGATGAGAAGCCTGAGGTGTAAAATGTTTAAGTACACAGTTAGCAATGGCTTATAGCTCTGCAGCTTTTGTGGCCTTATTAACACATTTTCTGGAAAGAACAAAAAGCCTGGATTTTTCCCTGGTGTGTATGTGTTAGGAAATGGAACAATAGTAAGGGAACAAGATAGACAGGGGCCACATTTGGATAACTTATTATACTACTGTCAAACCATGACTTATAGAAATACATTAAAAATACTTCTGTGCCATTAGATTAGTCTGTTTTTTATTACTGTAACCAAATGAAATAGTAATTCATTACTGTTACTTATACTGTGGCTGGATGACTTCATAAAGACAGTTTAGTTAACTCACTGTTCTGGAGGTCCAGGGGCATGGTCCCAGCATCAGCTGTGTCCTGGTAAAGGCCTCATGGTGAATGGAATCCTGGTGACAGGAATGAATGCTGGAGGAAAAGGTCACATTGCCAAATAGGAAACCAAAAAGGGTTTCAGAGGTCCAGTTCACTCTGCTAACAGTTCACTCTCACAGCTAACATGTGGTCCCTGGGAACGACCTCAGTCCCTTGGAGGACCTAACCAGCTCCCACTAGGCACCATTCTTAAAGGTCCTCCCACTTCCAGGGGGACAAAGTCCTGACACATAAACCCTGGGGGACACACCGCACCCTAATCATGGCTTAGCAAGGACCCACTCTGTCATTTGTTCACTCAGGGACCCAGAATCTTAGCAAAAAATATCAGTTGGGGCTGATCCTACCAATATTTCTGTCTGTCGAAATAACTCAAAGAGTTGTTTGATACAAAGCTTTTAAAAATCAGTAAGGTTGTGTGACAGAGCATGGTTATATTTATTACAAATAAAATGACCTGGTTACAATCGTGGCTATGACGGATTAAAGACAGCATTTAGGTAGAAGAAGAAATGAGTGCTTCTGAGTCCAGGAATCAGAGAAACTAGTGGGAGCCTCCTCACCTCAGTTTTTCTCATCTGAAAAATGAATATCATATCTGGAAAACATAAGAAACTTCCTTACATGTGGGGGCTAATACGCATCAACCCTATTTTATTCTGGAGCTAAAATCTACTACCTTCTTCTTAGTGTGGTGGTGTTTTTCACATTATTAATGTTTGTGACCACTTTCTACATGTCCTCTTCCCATTCCTGCCTATCCTAGAATGATTCCTGTGACAGTGAATTCATTTAAGAAATAGTTTTTAATTTTTGCAATTAGTATTGGCAAATATCTTTTATGTGTGAAAATTAGTATCAATAAATAGCTCAAGTGACTTCTCCCACTGTTTTTGAAATTCTCCTGATCCCTCATCAAATAGTATTTATACTTGTTATTTCTTTAAGTTATTTAGGGGTTCCATTGTTTGGTTAACCAACTGATACATTTAATAATAATTTTGTTATTTTATGAAAAGTCAGGAACTTACTGTCTTATCATTGATATTGATCATGCAAATTTAAATGTATACATGCCCTCAAATACTTACATATAAGATTACACATACACAGGTACCTGCTTTAACTTAGAGAGTTTTTCATGTAGCTTATCAGCCCTGCACTGGATCTGAGCATATCTTGAATAAATTTTCTTTCAATTTGTTTTTTTGAATTCTTAATGTTCACACAGGTGTATAAACACTTTGCTTCTTTCTGTGTTCATGAAATAGCTGTGGGCTGCCAAGAAATTTCAAGAAATCTTGTCTGGAGGTGGTTATTGGCAGACGTATGACTTGGAGATAGCATTTCAAAAGGCAGAGACAGCACAGAGGAGGAAATGAGAAGGAAGGAAGCTTTGCTCTCAAGACCTTATGCTTCACTATGGCCTGATTGTTTCTGACCCCCTAAATTCACATATGAAAACTGAATCGCCAGTGTGATGGCATTAGGACATGTAGCCTTTGGGAGGTGATGGGTCATGGAGGCCCAGCCCGTATGAATGCTGCTAGTGGCCTTATTAAAGGAGCTCAAAAGAGCTTTCTTGCCCTGTTCTGTCACATGAGGACATACCAAGAAGGCATCACTTACAATCCAGAAAGAGGACCCTCAGCAGACCCCAATATGAGCATGCCTTGAATTGGACTCCCAGTCCCCAGAACTGTAATGAATAAGATTCTTTTTGTCAGCTACCTAGCTTTGGATATTCTGTTACAGCAGCAACCCAAGTGGACTAAAATGAACTATGACACCCTTAAAATTTGAACAAAGAGCTTCAGATTCAAGAGAAGGAGAGGTCCAGAAAGGAAGCCTTAGGAGCAAGGTCAAAGTCCAACTGGACCTGTCTGATAAGTAGGACCTATATGCATGTCAAGGGGGCCATTGTTCTAGAATTTATTTTTTTATTTATTTTTTGTGGTGCTGGGGATTGAACCCAGGGCCTTGTGCTTACAAGATAAGGACTCTACCAACTGAGCTATATCCCCAGCCCTGTTCTAGAATTTAAACAGAGTCAATTAAACAAATCCATACAAGATGCTATTTTAAAATGTAAGCATGAAGATAAAGATAGATAAGTAAATAAATAATAACCTTTGGGTACAATAAATTAAGTTTTTCATTTTAAACACTAACAATTTCTATTCTTCTCATCAAGTAGTGCGTAAAGTAAGTTACTTGCATTTTAGAATAATCTTTATTTCCATTAGACATGTACGTTGCATTTTTTAGTCCTTACTCCTGTTTAGTATATATTTTCAGAGGTTGTATTTAAATAATGAGAACCTAGTAGTATGAATGCTATTACTACATCTGAAATAATAATAAGCAAACTTTTAAGGTTCTCTTTCTTTGAAAATATGTTAAAATTTTTTTTCTGGGATGATAGTAACTAGATTTCAGTAAAGTTCAAATGTATAGTCACAATGTGGCCTAATGTACCTGTATTTTTGTACCTATTAATTGCTAACCCTTTCCTGAGCATTGTGGTAATATACAGAAATAGTAAGATAGACACAGAAATAGCAACAAGGACACAGTCTAATAGGAGAGGTGACACAATGAGATGAACAAGGCCAAGTGAGGGCAAGTGTGAATAAATATCCAGGATAATACATAATCTGTGTGTTAGAGACTGAAGATTTTAGAACTGAGAACTAAAGTTGGTGTTAGGCTCAAATACAACAATACCCACCGCAGCACTTTATGCACAATGAGACATGATTCCCACATGATGCAGAAGCAGTTTCTTACCCCAAGGACAGGAGGACTCCAGAGAGCCTCACAGTCCTCTCTGCCCCTTCCATGCTCACTCACTGCTGCACATAATTATGTGCCATTTATTGCTTCTGAAGATCCATTTTCCCTTGTGTAAAACTGGAATACTACCAGTACTAATTAAAACTCATTGAAAAATCAATGTATTTCACATTCATTTTTAGTTGGAAGAAAAACCTCTATAGATATTAATGTTATCATTGACCTCATAAAGATTTTCAGAAAATGCATAAAAGAAAAATGGGAAAAAATATACAAATGTTCTTTATAAACTGGAAAATGTTCTTTTTTTGTTTGTTTGTCTTTTTGTAAACTGGAAATTGATCTTCTGCTGTCCCTCTCCTCTCTCCTCTCTCCTCTCCCTGTCTCATTTTCTTTTGCCAAAATTCCACTCAGGAAAGATACTGCTGCTTTTGAGGTTTCCATTGGTTCTCTTAATTAAGTGACTGCTAAGAGGCTAGGAAATAACCATGCAATCATGAGCTTCATAGTGGTGGTTGCTTAAGGCAGTCTGAAGATGATGCCATATTTCCTTTAAAAAAAGTGTATTTCACAACAGTTCTGAAACAAAAGCAGGAATTAAGAGAAGAAAATAAATGGGGCTCAGAATGGTCACTGCAATATTCACACATCTCTCCCAGAACCAACTAGCGTGAGAATATTTCCATTTAGGAATCAGAGAATGCATTTGATTTCAGTTCACTCTTCCCTGCCACTCTAAATGAGAAACTGAAATAAACGCCCATGTAATTTTATCTTTCTGGAAATAGTAGTATTTGGGCAGCAAGTTTTTTTGTCATTTTCCTATTAACGCCAATTTCTGAAGTAAACCATCCCATAATATTTTTAACAGGTCAATGGCTAGAGTAATAGAGAAATTTCAGTATATCCATTTTCATTTCATATTTGGAGTGGGGGAGCTGAATGCCATTCCAGCAATTCAATTTTTTTTAACAGAACCTACTGATATGTAAAACTCTCATTTAACAGGTCTCCTTTCTCAAGGGAAAATATATTTTAATGTTCTGATTCCATTTATTTATAATTATAATTTCATGGCCTAAGGAATTGCATTCAGTGAACTTTTAAAACTTTTCTTCATATCCTGTAGAACTATTTTTCAGTTACAGATTAGGCAGTATTGTACAAGTGCTAAGGCAACCACTTAACTGCAGGACCTCGTGGATCTGAAGGTTTCAATTTTATATACACTCTTCTCAGCTATGTGAAGAAAAGTGTGAGAGAGCTTTTCTCACCAACAGTCGGGTATAAGCCCTTATATTAATGCAAACTAGTAGTTTCCAACTTGGTTTTCCTTGCCTGAAAATAAAAATTTTTAAAAAACGTCAAAATTACAAGTCCCCAGAAATATAACTGATTTCACAGTAATTAAATCCAAATTATACTCTTGGCCTCTAGTTCTCTATGAAAAAAAAATATATTTTTGGAAGTATAGAAAGGAACAAATAGAAGGAAGAAGATTAAAGGCCCTTGGAAGAACTCAACAGAAAGAAAAAGTAAAAGAAAAGGAGGGAAAATCACATACACTTTTGTACTGAAATATTAAACGATTCTGCATAGAACAATATTTTAAAGTCTGGGCTCAGGCACAAAGCAGACATGAAGACAAATTCCAGTTCATCTACTTATGAGCAACTTGGGCAAGATTCCTAACCACACTAGTAACTGGTTTGTAAATTCTAAAATCAGTATAACAATGGTAAAAATAATCATTTCAGTCATGCATGCGCTTGTAAGGACCATGTGACAGAATACAGTGAAGCATCTATCGCAGATCCTGAATCCTGTAAGCAATAGCAGTTGTTCATTGGTTGTGTTGTATCCAGCCCCCTTCTGATAACAAAAACCTCTCTTCCTTTGGCAGCTCTCTGTCTCATTCTAATCTTGTGGGTCAACTAGGAATTCACCGTAAGATTGGGAATGGATGTTCAAACCACAGCTAGCCAAGTCTGCTCTCTTCCTATGTCTGTTGCTTGAGAACTCAATGGAATCTCTCTGTCTGGGTCTTGGGTGCCAAAGATGATTAAGTCTAAAGTTTACAGCGGCTTCTCTGCTACGTTATGGAGACAGTCCTCCAACCCACTCACTCAGTGCAAAGCAGATCAGAGACTGCTCTCAGCTTTACTGAAGTCAGTGTCAGACCTTGAACTTCCTGGGTACTTGAACCCATGAGCCTGCTGTTGGTCTAAGTCAGCCTGGACTGGATCTTTATCATGAGCAGTGCCTATCCAGTCCTTAGGAGTTTTTACAATTAACCTGAAAGAAGAATTTCATGTCAGTAAGGATTTCAGAGTGGAAGTAATATCACATCTCTAAGCCACTACTAGGATGTGATAGCCATATGGGAGAGCCTGGCAGGAACCTGATTACTTAGATCTGCCATGAACTTGACATCTTGAACTTACAATGGATTCTTCATGTGCTGAAATCCATCTCATTCTAGGAAGAAAACTAGCTGATGAAAGAACCTTCAAACAGAACAACGGTCTCACTCTAACCCTGTGTCTTTATACCATTCATTTGGGTGCTCCATATACAAAATCCACTAAGTTACTCCTCAATTGAATTCTTGACTCTCCCTTCAAGCACAACATAACAAAAGACTTTGGTTGAGGGTACTTTCTGTGTTTTTTGTTTTTTGTTTTTTTAGAAAACTATAGTTTTTATATGCATGCCTAATTTTCTCTAAAGGTTTTAAAGTCTGGAGATTCTTTATGCATCTGACACATTTAAGGAGCTGGCTTAGTCCCTTGGGTACTGTTCTGGGGTTTGGGAGTGCCCCTTCTGCATGACTCCTCTGGGCATTGCCCTAGTTGGGACTGCCTGTAGTGTCCCTATCCTCACAGCAACCATCTGTATGGACTGTGTGCTCAAGACTCAGGGCATTGTTGTGTTCTAAATCTAAGTGGAGGTGGCCACACCAAGGCTCAGGCACTGTGTGTGGTGCTGGTGGAGGATGGCACTACAAGGATACCATCAAGGTTTACATCTGTGGTCTCTGGAAGGGTAATTGATGCAGTTCACACAGTGCAGGGCCTGCTGGAGCCACACCTGGAGTGGCTGAGGACTATTGTTTCAGAATGCATGGAGCAGAACTTTGCAATCCACCTGCCCCTCAGGAGATCTTGTTCTGAATCTATGATGGGAGTAGAGAGGAAGCGCCATTGGTCTCCGAAATTCTGTTGGGAACAGTCTTCCATTGTTTAGGAAAATAAGTTCTGATTTCTATTTGAAAGGAAGATTCAAATTAATCTCTTTACCAAAGGGTCATCTGGGCCAGGTATGGTAATGAAGAAGACCTGGTACCCCCACCCAAAAGACCCTTGCTGTAATTCAGCTTCTCCTTTCGTCAGATCAGCAGGCTGTCTGCAGAGGGTACTGTGGTTGGTAGTTTCCTCTTTCTTGTAAATGCCAGGTTTGCACACAAAAGGTGTGACAGAGTTAGAGTCCATAAGTTTATTGTACAAAAAGATATTCTATTTTCTTGGTAAAAACTTGTGAAACCTGTGTCTGGTCTAGAGGATGGAATAGAAAGCATTTGTCCTGTGAAACCTCCAAACCCGTCCCTCCTCCCACTGGATGTAAAGTTCAAAGAATTTCCAAAATCTTTGTTCAGAGAAAGAATTCTCAGGTGAGAGCCACCTCTGAACCCTGTAGTCAATAAATCTGCTTTCTGAAAATTCTTTGGGTATCCAGCCTCTTCTGTCCTACTTCAGTCACCCACTCCTGCAGTCTAGGCAACTTACCAAAACCCAGTCCCCAAAACATAAAAAGGGTTGAAGAAGTAGCTCGATGGTAGAGTGACCCTGGCTTCAGTCCCCTACACTACCAAAAAAAATTTTTCAAAAGCTGAGAGTGATACCTAGATCACATTTTTGTTCTCCCCTGAACAAGTTTTCTCTTTTCTTTCAATGTGCATTTAAGAAGAATTTTCCAAAATTTTAAGTTCTGCTTCCCTTTCGATGAATAGCTCCATCTTTGAATTGTTTCTTTTCTTCTGGCATTTATTATGAACACTTGAGAAAAGTCAAGCTGAATCTCCATTAGTTTGCTCAGAAAGTTCTTCAACCAAATAGCCTATTTTATTATTTGCAAGTTCTGCTTTTCCCGCAAAACTAGAACATGACCACCATTCAAACAAGTTCTTTGCTACCTTATGGGGTTTTCTCCCATAATCTAGTAATGTGTTCCTCATTTCCATCTGAGTCTTCATCAGAACAGCCTTTACCATCCATATCCCCATCTGCATTCAGTCCAGGACTATTTAGGTCTTCTCTAAGAAGACTCAGACTCTCCACAGTGTTCCTCCTTCCCTTTAGCACCCTTAGCAGCCTGCTCACAGTAATGCAGGCTTTTTGGCATGTACCTCAAAGCTCCCTCTGTCTCTATCCACTAGCTAGTTTCAAAGCCATTTCACATTTTTAGCAGCATTCTTGGTGTCAATTTTCTGCCTTAGTCCATTTAGGTTGCTATGAAAAAATACTGCAGCCTGAGTGGCTTGTAAATGACAGAAATGTATTTCTCATAATTCTAAAGAAAGGGAAGAGTAAGATCCAGGAACTGGTAGATTTGGTGCAGACGGGAACCCCTTTCCTGGTTCATAGGTGCCTTCTCTTCATATCCTCACATGGTACAAAGGGTGAAGCAGCCCTCTGGAGTCTCTGATAAGAGTACAAATTGCATTCATGAGAGTTCTGCCTTCCTAACTTAATCACCAACAAAGGTCACAATTACTAATACCATTGCCTTGGGGATTAGATTTCAAAGTATGAATTTGGGAGGAACACAAATATTCAGAACATTGCAGAAGCCAATTTCATTTTTTTTTTAATTCAAGGAAAGTTTTACAATCCATTTTCATTTACTTCTTTGAAAACTTTTATATGTTCTTAGTTTAAAATGTTTCACAAGTTCTTATGTGTTTTTTAATCATGAAAGGAGATTTTATTCACTTTTTTAAACTACATAATTGTGTTGACCATAATACCCTTTTTAAAATAATTAGAAGTTGATGAAAATCTGCTTTTTTAAAGAACAGTGCATTATTTCCATAATAAAATGCTTATTTTTTTTCAAGTAGACTAAAAAAAGAGTAAAATGCAATTTGAGACAGGAGTGAGCAGATTTTTATGACTTTGAAATGAGTAAAGAATAGGGTCCAGTTATTGGAATATAAAAGTAGCATGTGCAGCACATTGAAATTTGTGAAATTACATGTTATCTAGCACAAGTATTAAATTAGAATCTAAGTCTAATTTTATATTCCACATTTCCAAAATGCAAGATTAAAAAAATAAATTTTTATATGTTTTCCTTGATTTTTTATTTCTTCTGCGGAGGTGGCCTTGGAGAGATTATGAAGCATTTTGTGTCCGCTCTGGCTTTAAAATAGTTACAATTTTTATAACAATAACAACAACAAAACTCTGAAGTATCAACATTTTCAAAAGCCACCATGTTTTTAAGAACAGATGGACTCTACTTTGAGGATTTGATGACCCCAAGATCTAGAACATTTTCTAAATCTTTCCAGACTGGAGCACAAGCTATATATTCATTTTCATACTATACCTTTGAAAGACAGAGCTTCTGAGATTTAATAGGAATTGTCACTTATTCCATGTTGGCAATTTTTGAACTAGGGTGGAGGGAATATTTAACCCAAGAATTTTGTATCTCAATTTTACCCAGGCTTGACATCAGCAAGGGATCTGCAGACTGCACAGGGGAAGGAATATATAGTTTCTAATTAATTGCTCACAACTTTTCTTTCCCGAATAAACTGTGATATGCTCTGTCCAAAAACCTGAACTGGTTCCTTCTTAGTTAATATGAGAGTATTGAAGCCACATAAGGTAGCTGTTAGTGGATTAAATAAAGAAATATGCAAACTGGATAGCAAAACTAATTTACAATGACTATTGTTAACATTACCCTCCTCATGGAAATCAATGGCAAAACATGCTAAAGCTACTAGTGTGATTTTTTTAGATATCTGTTTTTATGCTTGTCCCATTCTGGCAGTACCAGTGAAAGTTGTGCTCATATTTAGTTATGTATCTAGCTATGCCCTGGTTTGTCTCAAATGTAACTGCACAATGTATTAGAACTTCCAAGTTCAAGTTCTAATTCCTTCTCCACTGCTTTGGTTCAAATTGGGGGGAAAGGCTTCAAGGTGTGCTTTCTAAGATAGAAGAAAAAAATTAATTTTCATATTTCTAAAATATGTGCAAAAAGTTCTAAGCGGAAACTGCCAGGATAAGATTTCAAGGAGCAGTCAGATGCCATTCTACATAAATTTACTTCTTCCATTTTTTTAGATATTAGGAGAGATAACAGTTCATGACTCTTCATTAAACTTAATTTTCCTCTCTGAAAAAAAAAATTCCTCTTCTCTCTTTTGTCAAGTAAAGTCATTGAGATTTAAAGTTGTTGGCGACTGCAGCTAGTGTTACATGCCTTAACTGGTACCATTTTAGAGTAAAGGTTAGTCACATTTAAATACTGACCCAAATGAGTCCAACAAAATCTTTTGTTTGCTAGGCAACTCTAGGCTGGCTCTGTGAGTAAATAAATTGTTATTGAATAGTCCCGAGTGTAACAGATAACTTGAGATGATTTTATGCTTATATATAAATAGTAGGGTGGGCTCTGTTAAAGTTGGTGAGTAGTCTCCAAAACAGACAAAGTTGTTATCCCAGTCTGTTAACCCAACAGTTTATCTGTCCTGTGACAGGTGGATATGAACACTCACAGTTGGTAGAGGTAGGCTGGGTTACGTTTACTCCATTGCTCAAGGACACAGCTAAGGAAGACACTGACATCTTAAAACCATGGCTTTCCAGGCCATCCTGGTGTCTGTCATACATCAAATAACACTTTTTTATTATTCTCAGCCCAGAAGTGGTACACATTACTTCCTCTCATTCTATTGGCATGAAATAGTCATGATTGAACAGAGCTTAAAAGAAAAATAATACCATGTCTGTCTGGGCAACAGTTCTACCCTCTGTAGGAAAGCAAACCATTTTATTAAATTGTTTGCTTTTTCTGCCAAAGGCCAGTAATGAGTCTGAAATACAGTGGAGAAGATACTTTTCAAGTGATCATGCAGTTGGACTGGTCTCATTTACTGCCATCTCAAAAGAGAGAGTAGAAAGTGACTTCTATAATCACATGAGCCAAGTCCCACAGTAAACCTTCTTTCATGTATCTTTTTTCTTTTTTTTCTTTTCTTTTTTTTTTTTTTTTTTTTTTTTTTTTTTTTTTTTTTTTTTTTTTTGGTATCCTATTGATTCTGTTTCTCTGGAGAAGCTTGATTGATACAGAAATCTCAAGAACCTGGCTACTAGGTGGTTTGTTACAACAAAAACAAGTCTTTAACCTAATTCTATAAAATAACATTTATTAGCAAGCAGGATCTTAAACTGTCATAAGACTTTTCCTTATAAACTTGGGAAATTCTCATTCTCAAGCTTCAGGAATGAAAAGTTTAGCACAAGACAGATGCTGTGAGGTGTCCACTGGTAGAACAGCCATCTCTATTATTTTGCCAGGCTATTAAGGTCACCATTGGAACTATGAAAATCTACAACACAAATGCTGCTCTGAAGGTATTTAGCACCTGGGTCCACTTGAGCACTTAACACTTCATTTTCATACAAGAATGGTGAACCACAAACACACATCCTAGTTAAAGATAAGTCTTTCATACCATTTATACTTCCCCAATAAAAGTTATTTTTCAAAATGCATTAGCCAAAAACAGGTCTTTTGTAGAACTCTGTAAAATTAATTGTGGCCACCCTCATAATAAAGATTCATAGGTAGGATATGTTAAATGCTAACTGCCTCCAAGAAGTAGATTCACATTAACTGGAACACATTCACTTATTTTTATTATGTCAAACTATAAAGTACCTTAAAGAATATATAATATTTTACCTTTCAATACTTATATATGCTAAAGTAAATAAAGCCAAAATGAAATAATTTCCTAACATTAATAGTATTAATAATTCTGTAACATATTTCAAAAGCCAATCCATATTCAATTTTTCACAACTGCCCCAAGAATGCTTTTGTCCTAATTCTGTGAAAATCATACTCTATGCTGTAGCTCGTGCTCTCTCCAAGATTCAACAGTCCCTTTGGCTATGATGCCCTGCCTTGATGAAGAATGCATGATAATTGTATTGTAGGACATCCCACCTTCCAGATTTGCCTTAATGCTTCCCTGTGGTATCATTTGGCTTGTATATTAGATATATTTTGACTGCCATGTAACAAATTATCCCCAAACCTAGCATCTTAAAATGACAAAAATTTGTTATCTCAGATTCTTTTCAATGGGAATCTGGACACAGTTTAGGTACATAAAGTCCTTTTTCAAATTCATGCCCAGGATTGTTGGTAGGATTCAGTTCTTCATGGGTTATTGAGCAAAGGGTCCCAGTCCTTGGTGGTTGTATACAGGAGAACACCCTCAGTTCCTTGTGGTGTAGCCTTCTTCATAGGGCAACTCACAACATGGCCTGTGGCTTCCATCAGAGTGATGAAGCGAGAGAGAGACAAGCAAGATGGAAGCTAGAGTATTTTAGTTACATGGTCTTGGGAGTGACAACCCATTAGCTTTGTTGAATCTAATTCTCATAAGGAATAGTGCAGCTCACTCCTAGGGAATGAATGAAATGAGAGTATGGTATCAGGAGTTGGGAATATTGGAAATTTGTTCCTATTACCCCTATAATGCCTGTGAAATGAAAGTTAAATATGGAAACACATTACATTGATAGTAAATAGTTTCAATGGAAACACATGAAAGATGATGTTTTATACACTAGAAATAATATAATCATCCCATGATTACAATGCCAGGGTTGATCACTGGATAAAAGTAATGGCAGCCTAATCCCTCCATGGCAAAATTGGGCTTCTCCCCTTCTACTGGGCTGTAGTTGGTGGGTATTATTTTGGTATCACATCACCATCATTTCACAAAATGGATTTACTATTGTATGTCAGTTATTGCAATGTTCATTTGTATTTTTCAATTCTATTATTCATTTTACAATACTATCTGGACTCCTGCAAAGTATAGCTTCCTTTCTTGATAGATTCTTTGAAACCTGGCACCTATTGCAAAGGCAGGAAATCTGTTCAATTTACTTCATTTAATTACCTCAAAACTTAGTTTGCGGTGCTCAGAATTGATTGAAGTCTACCTCCATGTCTCCAATCGATGCTGTCCTAATTAAACTATTCACTGAGTCTATTTTACAGTATCTCTGGGAAAAATAACTATGTTTATCATATTCCTCATTTCTTTTATATTGTAATCGAAATTCCCCTTAATATCTATATTCCCATCACTTTTCTTACCAAGGTTCATATACCCCAATGTAAAAAGATACTCAATATCCTCACTGCCAACCTTCTGCCAGGGTATTCCCAAGTTCTATCTTAAAAATTTCAATTAAATCATTTATTGAATACTAGGCTGATGCCCACAAGTTTATAATATTCTAATCCTAATATTCAGTTCAGCTTGCTCCAACCCTCTGGTGCCATTCCTATACATTTGGATGATCAACTCATGTTCTCCTCTATGGCCTCAAAAATAATTTAGAACACCAATACACATGAAAAAAGACCACCAGGGATATAACAGCCCTGCCAAGAAATCATCCTCATAAAACCCCAGGATGGTCTGTCATAAAACTGCCCTAAAATTGTCCATCTCTACATTTGTTATTATGAGCTCTTATCATTTTGTTTTCTAATGTTTTGCTAAAATTTTAAATAAAATTATGTGCCCTCTCTGGATAAACATAACACTTTAAACAGCCCAGAGGATGACAGGATCTGAGTGTAGGAAAATTATTACAGATTCTCCCCAAGTTGGTGACTCTTTTTAAATAGGTTCTGTGGATATCAAGGATAGAACTTGACCAGCAACAGGAATTTCCAGGGAGTCTGAATATCACATGGTCTCATTCTGCTGGGTCACATGTCGTGGATACTATTAAATGTCCCCTATAAAATGTAAGTTTGATGTCTGATTAAGTTTTTGATTGTTAGGAGACCCAGAGACTTGTAAATGAAGTAAAAGTGCCAATCCCTTGTACCTGCACTAAAATTATATAACTCTATGAAGAGTGCTGCCCATGTAGGCATTTTAATGCAAAATGTGGCCTTTACGTCTAGTCAGTCCTGAAGGTTGTATAGTCCCTGAAATGCTCTAGTAAAGTTTTGTTGAATGAATAAATGGGTGGGCCTATGGTTTGAAACTTCCAGAATGACTTTCATTTCCACGTTGAATGCCACCAGGTTGGTGATGCTTTTTACTTAATTTTCTCTCACTGCAGGTGACGTTGTCAAAATGGGGAGTACAGGACACAGAACTACTGTCTTTTACTGACCCTAATTGCTAGTTTGCCAAATTACCATTACAGGCACCCTGTTTAGCACAATCCTAGGGGAATTTTTCATTTATCTCCATTACATGTGTTCAGATCAAATTCTTCAGATTCAGTTACTGATTAGGAGTATCTAGAATATTTCTGCAACTGATTCTGATGTTTGGTATTAAATAAATTAAAATCCTTTACTTTATCATATTCTTGCTCAATTTTCTCTTCGATAGAGGCATTTCTGGATCAAACTATCTCAAATTTGCATCCTTTACCTTTTATTCCCTAGCATTTGACAACAACTGATATATTGTATGGTTTACATGATCACACAAATGTTATGTCTGACTCTTCTACTTACAAGAATACATAAGAGCTCTCCATAAGAGCGGGAATTTTGTCTTGTACTGATCCTTGTTTTATTTCTAGTAACTAAAAAGCAGGCCTGGCACATAGTTTAACATGCAATAATATTTGTTAGAGAAATAAACCAATGACTGAATGAATATACATAAACATGTAATGTTACATTTTAATCAAAATGGGGTAGAATCTGAACATCTGCCTTTGAATCCCCTTACTGACAACTCAGGATAGTTTCCATTCATTTTAAAAAATAAAGGTGGCTTCAAAAGCTGTCCTGAAAGTTGTTGAATTTTCTGTAGCATTAATTACTCTAAAATTGTAATTTTCACTTCTGATTTATAGATGATCATGATCATTTTATGCATAATGTAAATGCATTCTTCTCAGGGCTTACTGCCATGGTCAGTGTCTAGAAAAGCTGCTGGTTTCCAGCAGTGAGCTGAAAGGACTTCAAAGTTTATGCCATCCTGGGGAAGGAAGAGGAATACTGGCCACTTCACTATCTTTAGTCTTTACACAGGAATCAGAGCAGAAAGACCTTGGTTATGAAGTAAAAGAATTAATTCACTTATGAACATGCAAAGGGATCCATCTGCGCAGTTGGCATGCAACCTATCTGTATGTATGTGTATGCATAAGTGCATGTGTATTTCCCCTACTTGAACATGTGGTCCCCCAAATTTTCCTGGCCTGTCTCCACAATGTAGCACATGAGTAATAAAATGTCCAAACCCTTTCCCAACAAGCCTTTAAGCTTTCTTGTTGAAAACAATATGCTGGTGCTTCTGTAGCCCTGTCATGGAACATTCTTCAGTTCTTTGGTGTATTAATGCATAAAACTATTCCAAATACAACAAATGACATGATAAAAGAATATATGGAATTTATATTAATAATTAATTCATTTATATTAAATTTAATTTCCAAATTAATAGCAAAAGAAAAATGACATTGTCTTCTTGAACTGAAAAGCACCTAATTATTCCATTGATTCGTGGGATGGGATCTGTCTTTATAAGGAACTAACTGTTGGGTGCCCTTGACAACTTTCTAATACCTGGTCTATCTCCTTTCTCTGACCTGCTACTTTTGTCCACAATGAACTGATAATAAAACTAGCTGCTACATTTGTACAATAACTTGCATTATCAGGTGGTGTGCATGGTAAGTTTGTGATAATGATGGAAGGAATTAGAGATGTCACTAACCTTGTGTATCTGGGTCACCATACCATGTGGGAAGGGTTTATGCATGACTTGAATAATTGTCACATAAGTCACCAAGGTAAAAGCAACCAGTCAAGTATCCACAAACACTAGAATAGTACCACACACGAACATTTTTGCTTGATTTCCTTTGTCACAAATTACAGAGAATTTCCCAACAGGTCACAGAGTTTGTCAGTAAGTACTATACTCAAGGCTAGTATCCAAATTACTTCAAAAAGACAATATCAATTTTGTCCATTTCATCTTAAGTTCTGTTTATCCCTGACTTGTTAACCTTCACCTCATGCACGTTGTCTAGTTTCAGTTAAATATATCATCCCTGTTTCTGTCCCTAGCAATACTTCAAATTCCTTGGAAAGACCCTATTTATTTACTTATCCATCTATTTAATGCATTTGTGCACCAGCATTCCAGAAAGGGTAGAAAGTTGATAGCCTCTGGTTGGTGTTGCTCTACTGAGAAGTATTTAAGATACTCCCAACCATTCTCTTCCTTTCTTGGGTCAGCAAATTTTATTGTTTGAAAATTAATTCCACAATTTACCTTGTCTTTGCCTGAGAAAAATTCCTTTCAGTGAAATTTGCCAGAATCAAAATCACCTTTTAAATTTTTTGACAACCTTGTGGCCCTTTGAGATCATTTGTGAATTTTTCTTTCTGAACATATATATCTGTTTAGAGCTCTTTTGACCACTTCTGTGGGTACCATTACTTGTGGCACCATGATGATATATTTAAATTTCGGAGATGAAGTTGACACCTGTTGCCCATTTCCTCTTAAATTCAGGCCCTGTGTGTTTCCATAACTCTTTTAATAGGCCACTCGACTCTTCCACTATCAGAGTCACTTCATAAGGGACGTAAAGACCACTAACTAATCATGTCATTTGCCCATTCTATCATAACTTTTAACCTACAATGAGTTCGTGTGTCTAAATCCTGAATTTCAAACTCAGAGATTCCCTATATTGAACACATTTCTTCCAACTCTTCTAATTTTATTCAGGTCAATCACAGTTGAGGAACATGGTAAGTTCCTCCAACTCATTTTGAGCCAGGATCAGTGGGGAAACAGAATTGGCTGCTTTCGGCAATGGTCCTGTGTAATTCACCCACCCTTGCTTCTCAGGAATCTAATTTTTATATATTGACCTTTGGTTTTATTAAAAAATCTAAGACAATTGTTACACTAGACTCTTTACTACTGCATTTTAATAATTTTCACATCCACAAATAGAGTTCCTTCTTTTGACCTCAACTCACTTAAAAGAATACTGTATGAGAGACCAGCTATATCCTTGCCCTCTTCCTGACATGTCCATGAAAGGGTCCAGTGATGATGGCACAATCTCCAATGGTTCCAGTCAGTTTGGAATGGAATTATGCCTGCACAGGTGCACCCTGTCCATTTGATCTTGTGGAAGTCCCTCTTTTACTCTTTTGATAGATCACATGCCAAATTCTGTGTTGATGAATCACTCAGTGCCTTCTTCAGTTCTTTCTCCAAAATTGGTTTTCTATTACTTAGAAACTATCCCCAATTACTTGACCACATGGACAGTCTATTAACTATCATCTAAAATCAGAAGAAGTATGATTCCTCTGCTTGATACTGCCATTCAAATTGCCTGGAATTCTGAATATTGTGCTGATTATCTAGTTATTTCCTTACTTAAAACTTTCCAGTGTTAGGTTTAGCTGAGTCTCACAGTTAACTTCACACTATTGTAGGTACAGCCTGGAGAGGTGGTGGTCCTTTTCTTGCTCATCATAAAGGGTCATGGCTAGCACCCCAGTAACAAAATATGGTGAACAAGAAACAACAAATTTATTTGATCATACTTTTATCTGACATAGAAAACTTTAGAATACAAGCCCAAAGACCCAGAGCAAGCTATCCCATTTTTATTGTTGAGTTAAAGAAAACAATGACAGTTGTGTCGAATTATTATTGGCCCAAAATGGTAGAATGCTAATCTTAAATGGGGCAAAGAAACCCAGTGTATTAGTTAATGTTGCATTACTACATGAAATACTTGAAACAATCAACTTACAAAGAAAAAAGTCTTATCTAGCTCATAGTAGTGGAGATTCTAGTCCAAGAATGTGTGACCCTGTTTCTTTGGGCCTCTGGTAAGAGCACCAGATAGTAAAGGTGAGGAGTGTCAAGCGTAACAAACTGTTTTCAAAATGAACCAGGAAGCAAAAAGAAACTGAGGGATCAGGGTCCCACAATTCTTTTCAATGGCACATCACCCATGACTTAAGGGTCCACCCCAAAAGGGCCAGGGCATTTCCTAATGTCACCTATCTGTGTACGAAGTCTTTAACACATGGACTTTGGGGGATACTACATGTTCAAGTCATGGCACCAACAAGGCCTGCCTGTTTAGATTTTTCTTGGCTTCTCTGGGCAGCATTCCATCTTCCCAAGCATGAAGCAGGACACCTTCTGGGAAGAGGGTCGGGGAGTCAGAATTTCTTCATGATCAGATCTAAGAAAAAGGTGGGAGAAGGTTTGAGTCATATTTTTAACCTCTAAGATTTGCTTTAAAGGGTAAGTGTTCTACTCTGCCATGGGAAAGAGAAATGTTGGTTTCCATGGCTTGGTTTAGTGCAGGTGAAGAAGGGAAGCAAGAGACAAGATGACCAGGAAGGTCACAAAGAAACTGTGTGTCTGAGGCTGCTCCTGAGGCCATCACTGTGGCTATTATTTTCTGAGTACTAACATAAGGACATTACCTCTGGAAGCCAGAGGTGTTGTATGCCCTTTCTTAATCTCCAGGATGTTCAAATTAATAATAAGCTTTTCTTAAAGTTTTACTTTACTGGTATAAAGACCATTGCTTAAACAATAGAGGACCTAGTGGTTTACTTGCTGTCTCAAAGTACGTATTTTTCTGGTTCAGTCCCTTTCTAAAGGTACCATTTTTATTTCACTTGATTGAGACATACTTGAGCAACCCAGGATTTTAACAACCCCACATTGCTATTGGAAGTTCTACTTATAAGGCCAGAGGTACATGTTCTACTGAGCCGTCACCTCTGAAGGATCCCATTAACCTGGAGACTGTCATTTGGGTAGGAGTGTTTAACTGTCCTGTGTCACCAGCAGTGACTTTTATCCAAATCCCAGTGATGGACATTAGTTTCCTACTTAATTATGTAGACACCACTTATGATCCCAAATGCCAAGTCCTAAAGACTAATGGTTTTAAAGTAAATCCATCATTTACTTGGAATGTGCTCACTTGATGGCTGGAGTGTGAATGTCAGCAAGTCAGTCCAGTTCAGATGAGTCTGCCCCCAGTGTTCCTTGACTGTCCATGCATGACATGTCAGCTGGCATCTCTTGGAGTATTTCCAAGTAAAATTTAGAATTCATTTGTTAATCTCTACTAAAAGAAAAAGTTTAATGATTTAGATTGATTTGGAGATCAATTTTTTTAAACATGACATCATAACTATAGTTAGTCTTCTACTGGATACACAAGTATAAATCCCCATATTCAGATCTTCAGTATCTTACAGTGGAGTTTTGCAGCTTGCACTGTACAAGTTTTGTGCACATTTTGATAAACTTGCCATTAAGTGTTTATCTCTTCATCTTTTTGTTGTTCTTTTACACTTCTGCTTATCAGCTGCATGGTGTTGGTGGTACACTTTGATGAGGTAATTTGACAGCTTTCCTGTTAGCCTCCGGCACAATCATCTGGGTAATCAATTTCTTTAAAGAGGGGTTTTCCTAACATATTCATTCACTAGGCATTCAAGGTTGGGGTATACTACCTCAGATTTTCTAACTTGTTCCTTATATCTTTCTAATTTAACTATTATTCTCACTTTCTCACTAGGAACATAACTGTTTCACTGAAATATCTGATTTCTACTTTTTCTACCCCTTTATAAATTCTAAAGGACTCTATATTTACCAGAGAAGTCATTGAATAGTTCCCAGTATCACTTTATGATGTTTTTGACTATTGATGTTTTGAATCTCAGTGACTCTTTAGAATTTTGTATAGGAAATGTTCTGAGTGATACCCTGACTCTGGAGGGCTTCAGTTCCCCAAATAAAACTAATCAAATTCTTAGCCTCTAGGCAGCTCCATTGTGTTTTGGAGTATCAGATGCCAACATCGACATGGGGATGGTGGGGTGTTCTGGGTTTGTGTGATAGTTTTGATATCTTTTGAGGAATTGTGTCTGAACAATTTTCTCCCTAAATCTATAGTTGCCTTTACCCCTTCATTCTTCAGAATTTCACTTTCTTTAATTCTTTGCAATTCTGTATGACTCAGTGTGTGTCCCTTTTCTTATGTTAAATGGCTAAGGCTAAGCCAACCTTCCCAAGTATTCTAATTGCATGGCTTCCATGTAACATAAGGTCATTTTTACCCTTTAATATGTTAACCTTCATCTCTATGTGAGATGATTCCAGATGCAATGTGATTTAGTTTCCTCTACTAGAAGTGATCCTTGGGATTCTCCTACCACCCAAACTTTAAGAAGGATTTCTGCCTTTGAATAAACCTCAAGTTAGTTCCCTAAGTACACATCTTTTTCATCCTTGGAGAAATAATTAACATTCTAAGTCACCATCATCTTTGGTGCATATTCTGAGAAGGAAGCTCTTTTTTATTGTTTATTTCCTGATTGTCTGATCTGGTCCCACACTTTTATTCTTCCTCATTCTGAAGTTTCACTTCCCTGTATCATGTGGCATCTCCTTAACTAATATCTATGTTCTCTGTAGGCAATGTTCTTTTGGAAGGTTGACAACGTTAAAATCCCTGGCAATGGATCTGCTGGGTGGGGATTAAAAGGATATCATCCTTCTTGTTGCTTATCACCTGGATTTCTAGAAAGCTATAGTCTCTTGACTTCTTTTCTCCCTTTCTATATTTGGAAATGTTCCGATATTTTTTGTCATTCCTTTTCAATTTTTAACAAAGACGTACCTTCAGCAGTCAAGGTGATCATATGCCCTCCATGTCAGACAAACTTATTGCATATTACTTTTCTTTTAACTTACCTACACTGAAGTGCAATTTTGGTTTTTGCAAACCAAATTGTAATAATTCAAGTTTTCCTTTATACAATATATCAATTAAGGCAGAGAAATATTGAAAATCCTATGGTGCCCAGTGCTTTCCACAGACTAAAATTTAACTGGTGGGATTTCAACACTTCACATCATCTTTGTGTCATCTAAAGAATGTCTCTGCCATGAACACTGCAGTGTTTCTAGCCAAAAACCAAAACAAACACCGTTATCTCTAAAAACTTCTACACTGATGAACAAACCTTGGCAGAGGGTATTATAACAATATTTAAAGAGTTTAATCAACCTTGGATTTTTCTTTAGAATTCTTATATTAGCCAGGATTCTCTAGAGAAAGAGAACCAATAGAATACAAATGTACACATAAAATTATAAGAGGGGATTTATTCCATTGAATGAGAGTAGAGGCTGGATAGTCTCACAATAGCTGTTCGCAAGCTGAAGAGCTGGAGAAACTAGACGAGCTGCTTAGTCTAAATAACAGGAAGCCTCAGAACAAGAGGGACTAATAAAGTGGCACCAGTCTGAAGTCATGGACAACCTGGAAGTTTCCTGGAGAGCTTCTGGTGAGAGTCCACTTTGGAACAGTGAAGAAGCTGGAGTTCAATGTGCAGAGGCAAAGGCAGCAGCAGAAAACTCACCCAGGCAAGAAGAATCGAGTTTGCATGTACTGGCAGGCTTCTTTCTGCAGTTTGTTCAATCTGGGGCTTCCAGACTGCTGGATGCTGCCACCCACATTGGGTGGGTGGCACTCAATGGTGGATGGCATGCTGCCATCTTCCCCCTCAGTTCACTGTTCCAAATGACAGTTCAGTCTGGAAACTTCTCGTGGACACACCCAAAGATGTGCTTTATTAATTTTTAGACCTTCAATCCTATCAAGTGAGAAATCAAGATTAACCTCCCCAGTTCTCCAAATCTGAATGGTCGTAAGTCATGAGTGAAGGTGAATACAGATGGATATTAACCCCACTGTTTATCCCCAGCATTTTAAAATGATTATACAAATGATAAAACCAGAGTAAGAGAATAAGAAACACCATCACTCCCCCATTCTGAAGAAAAGCATAGAAGGTGCCAAAGACACACTTCTAATCATTCATCTTCCTTCCACATGTAATGATTCAAAAATGGTGCTTCTGCTGGGCACGGTGGTGCATGCCTACAATCCCAGAGACTCGGGAGGCTGAGGCAAGAGGATTGCAAGTTCAAAGCCAGCCTCAGCAAAAGTGAGGCACTAAGCAACTCAGTGCAACCTTGTCTCTAAATAAAATACAAAATAGGGCTGAGGATGTGGCTTAGTGGCCCCGTGCCCCTGAGTTCAATCCCCAGTAGCCACCCCACAAATAGGGTGCTTCCACATCTAGTCCATGCAAAAGACTAGCTTCTGTAACTTTCATAATCTATAGTATTGTCTGTTAGTTGAACATAATTTTTATCAAGGCTGTATTTTTCAAGTGCCTTTATCTCTACTTTCATGCAGTGTTTTTAAACATCTGTACCACTGCCTTTTCTTAAAATATATTTCTATAACTGAATTTGACACACACACATCAGAGATTTATAGTTTTCAAAAGCTTATGCTGAGAGGTCATTTCAGGTGATAAAAGTTCTAAGGAAAAACCGCAGGTACCAAAAATAATGTATTACTTCATACAAAATGTCATTTAGAATAATGGCCTCTGCCCTTTATCCAAGGCAATACATTAAAAAAGTAAGTTTTAATTTCCAAGAGTAAGTTTTAAAAATAGTTTAATATTTTGTACCTCTGATCCAAGCATATAGGAACACTTAAATTACATCTCATAGGAGAAAACCAGGACAATCCTTTATAATTTTTTAAAGAACAAAATTCTTTCAAAAGGTATTATAATTATACATAAATTGCCAAGAGTCTTTTAATGACCACATGCCATGCTCTGTGGAACCACTGACTTAGATTTCTCATTAATTTTTTTAAAGAAAGAAGAAATGTGGAGTCATTTAAATCCTGAAGTCTAGTATTCGATGAATAAAAGCAAGACACAGATATTAGTGCCCATGGCCACCATCAAAGGAAAACAGGAACCTTCCTGTGTCACAAAAAGCTGCCTTTATTACTTATTGCAAGAGAACAGACCACATCACCTGGTGAAGCATGAAGCATGTCATTAAAAAAGTACAAGGAGAAACTGAACTGATTATAAAATATTGGCTTGGGGTAGATGGCTTTGGCTGGAGGATGGGGTGTAGGGTGGTTCCAGGAAAAAGTGCTTTGTTCTGTATTAAGCCATGTCTAGAAGTGTGGTGGATATGTGGTAGGGTAGTCCAATGATCCTTCTACTAAGGTACCCACATCCTAACCCCTCAAACCTGTGGATGCTACCTCGCATTCAAAAGGGGGACTTTGAAGATGTGATTGATGTAGGGATTTTGAGATGGGGAAATTACCCTGGGTTATCAAGGTAGGGGTTTCATGCAATCAAAGGCATCCTAAAAAGAGACTTAACTATAAATATAAGAAGAGAATGCCATTTGAATACAGAGGGTGATTGGAGTGTTGAAGACCTAAGAAAAGAATGGCAGCAGCCAGCAGAAGCTGAATGAGACAAGATATAACTCTTCCTTTAGAGCCCTATGAAGGAACATGGCCATGATTAAGATTTCTGACCTCGAGAATTGTAAGAGAATATATTTTTGTTACATTAGGCAACCAGATTGTGGTAATTTGTTATAGCAGCCACAGGAAGCTAGTGAAGGTGTATCAATTATTCATACCTAGGTGGAAGAACGATTGGAGCTGAATAAAACTGCCATTGGTAAGGAAGCCACAGTTACAGCATTATCTGGGAGAGGGGACGCCTGGGTACTTTTGTGCTTTGCGTGGTGTTCATGTTCTGTCTGTGCTCAGAAATGATTATAGAAGGGTCTACTTTTTGTCTCACTCCATCAGGCTCTCAGAGTGACTTTGTCTGACCTTGTATTCTATTAAATTCTTTAAAATCAACAGGAGAAAACTAAGACCTACTGTTTATGTCAGTTCCCAGCTGACAGCTGTCAAAATCATGCTTTTCTGTCTCACTACTAATTTGATGGGTGACATTGGTCATGCTATTTAGACTCTCTGGACATCACTATTCACTTCAATCATTCATTTGCCTCACTGAGGTTGCAAAGAGGGAACAAAATAAGTAAATATGTAACATGTCAATTAATGATAAGTGTTACAGAGAAAAATAAAGTGAGAAATGGAGCAAGAATGTGTTGAAATGATTGCTGTTTTCAGTAAGACAGTAAGAGTCAGGCTTGTTGATAAGTGTATGTTTGAGAAGGACCTAAACTAAGAGATGAAGGAAGAGAGGGGAACACATTGCAGGTAGAGGGAAGGGCAAGACATGGGAAGATGCTGTCCACCTTCTGCAAGGGACCTGAATTCTGAGGCTAAGGTGGAGGGGAGGAGATGAAATTGGGCAGGATTAGCTTTGCAGGGAGAGAGGTCATTGGGGTGGCGGTTGAATTTGGAAGATCAATATGATCTAAGTTACCTTCTGGAATGATCTCTCTTTTTCTAGGAAAGAGAAAATGATGTAGTAGAGCAACACCATTTTACAAACCCTCCTAAAATACTTAGTTCCTCACAGAGTCACCATTTTAAAACCTGGCAGCAAAAGGCTGGCAGGGAACTGAGTAAGTGTGTGATGTAAAAGCATCATTCCTCCTCATGAAGAAGGGGCAAATTCAACCTCACAACAGACAAATCTGGCCATGACCACTTTAACCTGGGCAGAGGCAGCGCTGCTAACAGGCAGAAAGCCAGATGTGAGGTGCACGCTGGTGGATGGGAGCACAATGTATTCAAGACCACCCTGAGGTGTTTCTGCCCCAGGTGATCAACCTGAAGTCAAGCAAGTCAGGAAACCAGGCATCTAGATAGCAGGAAATTTAGGAGAAAAATTTAAATGACACCACAAAGAAATACGTAGCTAAACACAAAGGGTGGATATTTTATAAGATAGCAGCAGCCTGATTATTTCAAAAGAACAATAAGCATAAGAGTTGCTCTAGGTTAGAAAGGACTTGGTATGTTGAAAATGCAAGGTTCCTCTGGCTGCAGGCATGTGGCATAGATTAGTGGCACTCATATTTTAATGTGTATTGGAATCATTGATAGGATTTGTTAAAAGTATCAAGCTTGGACCCTAATTGTAGAATTCTGATTCAGTAACAATCTAGTGGATGATGCAAGAATGTGTCTTTAGTCCCTTACAAAGACAGAAGGATTGTATGGCATCATCTGTCCCAGAAGGCACAAAGTTAGAAATCAGAGATTATGCAGAATTAATTTCCAAAATCGGGGTAAAATAAAAAAAAATTAAAAATCTCAGAACAATAAAAACCAGGTCCATAGAACATCCATTTCACCAGAAGAAAAGCAAATATATAATTGCTCCCAGAAAAGAAATATTCAAACAACTACAAGAGTGAAGTGTACACAACGTAGCAAGCAGATCCAGCAACACAGCAGAAAAGCCCTTCTTTTATATGCATGAGAGACTCTCTTTCCTGGAGTGCTTCCTCAGAGTTTAACTCACCTGTCACCTATGCTGTTGGATATCTTGAAGGCAAACTACATTATAGCAAGGTCCTTTTTGAACTTCAATACCTAGAACATTTGAAATGATGTGAAAAGATGACCAGTATTATAATAAATTCAATTCTGAAACAAATAACAGGTCTTACCATGGGTTTCAGAATATTTAAACTGTTTCCAAAGCCTTGCTCTGGCCTAACAGGTAGGGTATTGGAAAGAACACAGAATATGGAATCAGAAAGCATAAATATGTGCAGGCATGTGTTCTGACAATACAAGATACAGCATCTAAGCAATTACCACTTCTGTATATCAACATCATCACCTGTCAATGGAATATGCCACTCCTACCCCCAAGCACATTACAGAGCTACTACCATGCAAAATAAGAAAAATGCAGTTAATAGAGGTTAATAGAAAATCTATTATCTATGGATTCCCTATTACTCTGTTTATTATGGATTTTACATGTGACCCTTTTTATTACTGTCCATAAGTACCCTCAGTTTCTTGGAAATAGCTAGAGAATTGCCCTTGCTGTGTGGGGGACCACCATGAGACTATACTGAGCCTGGTGTTAACCCTCCTACCCACCACTGCCCTGAAGCCATCCAGGGAATCAGACCATAGGGTACATGCAAACTGCACTTGAATTATTGAAGTGTTTCTATGTAACTTCACTTTCCTTAAATCTATTTCATATATCTTGAAGTTTATTATTCAACTGTTACACTTTTTCCCAGTTCATCTATTTGCTACATTTCAACAGCCTTGTCCATATCTCAGAATCTCACTCTGTGATTCATTTATCATTTCTGAATCAGATTACATAAAACTCTCAAACTGGGGGAAAAAGACATTAAATTAGTAACAGCTCTAAATTGCCAGAAATTACTACAGCTTCCATAAAAACTTGGGTACTTTCAATTACTCCCTCTAGGTCTTGGTTTTTCCTTTTTAAAAGGTAGAAAAATGAAAATGAAGATATTATACCATATATATATATATGACATATATTTTTCTATCATTTAAGTTAGCAAAAGATGTGGGAAAATATATTCTCACTAGTAAACAAGTTATGGAACAAACATTTCATGTCATACACAGGAAGGTCTAAGTATATGGACTTAAAAAGATCTCAAAGATTCACCTATAAGTGATCAAAGCAAGTCTCTTAATAATATGTATAATATGATCTTACTTATGCTGTACATATTTATACACACACACACACACACACACACACACACACGCCTACTGAAAGATTGCCTGTACCCAGAATCATCAACAGCGAGTACTTCAAGGGTAGGAAAATGGGCATAGGTGAAAGGGTATTTTCATGTTTTGTTCTCACATTTCTGTATCTTAAATTACAAATTATAAGAGAGTACACCTACATTATATTTGAAATAAAAAGCTAATAGCTTAAAATGAGCATTCACTAGTTTGGGATGTGATGAGGAAAGAAAAATATTTTGGATCTCATCTGATTTCTTTTTATGTATTTCGATTTATTTTTGTTTCTCAGTATACAATACAAAATACATAACTCTGGTTACATTCAGAACTATAATCCAAATGTTTTAGCTATAGTTATGTTTGTTTTAGTCAATACACACTTTTGAAGTCAGCATCCAAATAAATTAAAGAATGAATAGATAGTTTACAAATATCAGTGACTCCAAGTGCCCACCAGCTTACTCAAAAGTCCAGCCTCTTGAGAAGTTCATTCACAATCTTAGCTGCCTAGATTTGTTCTGTTCTCTAAGAGAAAATAAAATACACTCTGGCAACCTGAATACCATTAGGTGCCTTCACTTTCTGTATCTTTGGTGAAATTTCATTCAAAATTTCATAAATTCTCATTGGATTTGACACACTTGCCATGTCAGTGACTCTCTAGAGACCAGAGTCACGCTGTGCCTGTCCAGGCCCTGCTGAGCACCCAGGGCCTGTGGTTCCCCCATGATGCCCATGCCCTTTGGGGCTGCTGTCTAGGTGCAGGCTGACAACGTTCACAGATTGCCTGTGCCCTGGCTCTGCCACTCTGCTCAGGTTTTCCAGCAAGTGCTGGACCTGACCTTCTGAAGTCCATGAAGGTGTGTGTCATCTATTTTCTCAGCCACCACTTCCCAAAGTTCCTATCTACCTGTTTCTGACACTCAGGAATTTCATCCCCTTCTTTAACCCAGCTATTTCAGTAAAATGAACCTGATCTCCTTTTGAAGTTTCTAGTTAAAGACTCACTTAACCTTATATCATTATCTTTTTAAAGTCTAGAAATCCATTATTCTACTGTGATGATGGCTGAACCAATTCTCAAGGCATCAAAAATGTATGGTAGATTTTTTAGATCTTAATTAATCCCAGATTTATTATTATAGTAACTTCTAGAATAAACCTTTTCTGTTCTTAAATTCATTGCCAGATGACAAAGATGATAATGATACTGATGATGGTGAAGATGATTTCTAATACTTATTGAACCTTTCATGTGTCCCCCAAACCCCTTGCCTCCACTTCAAACACATCCTTTAAAAAACATTCATAAAAATTTATTCAGTTAAGAATTGTCAACAGTCCTGCTAACTTTTTGGAAACTAGAATTTGACAAGGTTACACAATTTGATGAAGCAGCTTGATACCAGTGTCTTCACCCTCAACCATGACTATCCATCTTTTTTTACAGTTTTATGAAATACATTTTCTCTTTTTATATGTGTTTCTGAATCTGTAAGTTTACATACTTGTCTTTAATATTTTTTATTCATTGTACACAAATGGAGTACACATTTTCATTTCCCTGGTTGTACACAAAGTAGAGTCACACTGTTTGTGTAATCACACATGTACACAGGTAATGATGTTTGTCTCATTCCACTATCTTTCCTTCCCCCTCCCCACCCCTCATCACCTCTACAGAAGGCTTTGAGATTAAATGGAAGAATATAAATGAAAAGTGATTTTTTAAGTATAAGGTCAGCAAATTTAAAAAGGGCACATAATGGCTAATTTGTGCCATGCCAACATTTATAAACAAAAGGTCCTTCTGTTGCAGAAAGGTATATCCCCAAGCTTTCTTTGACTAGAAAGACACTATTCGATTTTTGTTCAGAAAATGCATAGCAAAAAATGGAGCACGTGGAAAACACACATTAAAAATCTTCCCTGAGGCGGGAACAGGTAGGAAGTGACCGTATCCCTATAAAAATAATACAAAAGAAAATACATGTGCTCCTAACTGTTAAGAGTTGCAGTCTCTGAAGTTCACCAAATGCAAGCTATATGCCATCTTCCACCAGGTCTTGGTGAGGGTTTAATTATGTGTCGGCAAAGCATCATGAATGCTAACTGAGAGAGATCTTGCTCACTGAGACAGTCTTGGTAAGTTCACTTCCTTCATGTATTTCAAGTGTCTATTTATTTATTTTTTTCTTTATCAAGTCAGTCCTGTGATGGAAACTTCCCAGGCACTCGTCTCATAGGAACTCTTTGAACTTACATCGCCTGAGAGAAATAGCTTTGACTGCACTTGCACAATGGCCAACACTAGCACCAATTAATCAGTTCCCCAGAAAGGCAAACTGGAGCAGGTAGAGTCAGAGACTGGCTTGCGGGCACAGGAGTTAGAATCATTATTCTGAAATAATCTCCTCCTGCAGTTATAAACCAGTAAATTTTTTTCCTCCACCAAACAGAATGCTAAGATAATAATGCTTATTTATCTATTTAATGGGGATGTTGAAAGGTTTATTTAGTTGCTGTTTGTAAAGTGTTTGGGAAATGAAAACTGCTATCTAAGTGCTAAATATGATTATTATCCAACCTAGCACTTTTATGTGAACATTCTGTTCTGGTTTCTTCCTCTAAGAAGTCTATTTCAGGGCAGCTTAACACCTCCACACAGTGCTTCAGAAAGGCTTCCATGCTGAGAGAATGTGCAGAAGCCAAAAAGTCACTGATCACTCCAGAGAAGACAAAAATTAAGCCACTGATACAATTCCCAGGCATGTGGAGTCATTCTCAAAATGCTTCATAATTCATAAGGGGAATCTCATTAATCAGCAGAGGATCATAGTAAAATCAACAGAAAAGTCAAATAGAAAAATGACTGATACAGTAAGAGACAGGGCTTCTCAGAAGAACTGCAGAATCCTGCATTAACCATGCCACCTAGCCCCAGGAGGAAGTTCCCGCTCAAGAAAGAACATGAAAAATGAGTCATCTGGGCTTGGAGCTCTCCACCAAGAAGTCTTCACTCTCCACTTCTTAAGAGGCTTCAGAATGTTCCCAATTATCCTGACTCACGCTTATTGCAAACTTTCAGCAAATTAAAAAATTCATTCCAGCAGCTGGAATACATTTCTAAGGCATGGAATAATATAGTTAAAGAGAATCTCCTTTTTTCAAAAATGCTTTTGGATTAGATGTACAACAAGCTACCCATGTGAGCATGGATGGAGTTCTAAACTTGGATTCTTTCTCTCTGTATAGTCACACAATGGGAACACAAGGTACAGGTTAAGCGACCCTTATTCAGAATGCTTGAGACCAGAAGTATTTTGGATTTCAGATACTGGGGGATTTTAGAGCATTTACATATACATAATCGTGGCAACAGACTTATGTCTAAGCATGGATTTTTGTGTTTTCTATGTACCTTTTTTACATTGCTTGAAGATAATTTTATACAATATTTTAAAAAATTTTTACGTGAAGCAAACTTTCATAGGATGAAATTTTCCATTTGCAGCATTGTGTTGATACCCTAAAAGTTTCAGAATTTGGATCATTTCAGATTTCAGGGTCTCAAATTAGGGATGCTTCAGCCTGTCCTTACAAATAGCAGAACGGTCTAAGATGTCATTAAGAAAGATGAATTTCTTAATGTGAAGAAATTGGAAGAAATTCAGTAAAAGAAAGATTTTATCAATCTAAGGAACACTTCCTCAGATTGCCTGTGAACAGGAAGCTGTCCCACAAAATGTTGCAGTTCCATCATTTAACTGAGAAACCTGCAAAATGTATTCATTGGAACAATAACGAGGTAGTTGAAGAGTGACCCAATTGGTCTCCCTCAACTCTAATTTCTACGAGTTAGTTACAAAATCTGAGGAAAAAAAAAAAAACAGCCATTGCTCTCAGTGCAATCAACATCAGCAGTCTGCAATCAGGCTCAAAGAGTTGGCAGGTGTTTTAGGGACTTTACAAGGGAATTTTTGACATTTCTATATGGCATGTCAAACCAGGTCAGGAGTTGAAGGAGATCAAAATGAAATGGAGAGTAAACTCCTTGCAGTTGTCTAATATTACATCCAATTAAACAAATAACAGATGTTCATTAGAAACTCGGGTTGAGGAGACACACACAAAATAAAATAAAAAGAACTAGCAGAAGCCTGAAAAAAATTTGAGCTGGTTTGACTGCAAGGATGTGTTTGTGTTTTGGTGTGTGAGTAGGTGCGTGAGCAGGTGTGGGATTTAACAAGGTTTCTAATAAAACCCCTTAAAGTTGTTATTGTTTTGAAGATAATTCATTGCATCATGATGGGTACTAAGTGTATTTGTGTTTATGGCAATAGCTTCATTTTCTGCAACTAAGTGCACTTGGAGTAGATTCAGTAAACAGACTAAATGTGGATTTTTTTTGCATGGAATTTAAGTTGCCACTAAATTTCCAGAGGGTGTTTATTAGAAATAGTTTACAATGGCAAAAGGAAACTGGAGTCAATGCTATTTGCCTTGGATACCTTCCACTCAGTCTCTGGAGTTCTTGCTATAAAAAGACGAAATATTGTAGAAAATAAAGCTATTACCACTCTAAGGATTAAATCCAATTTTTATATCATATACAGAAATCTTCACTTTCTTGAGGACATAGACTATCTAGAATAAACAAAATATACAATCCTCCATGACCCCAAATTCTTGTTCTCAATCACCAAAAGAAGTTAATCTTCTTTACAAAAATTTGGCTCTGACCAGATTTCCTCCTAATTATCTGATATTGAGAAAAATTATCCCAAACTTGGAGAGAGTCAAAAGGAGGCACACTAACCACTTTGCCTTTGATTTAGCAAATATTCTCAGTATGCAGTTCCTGATGGACTGTACATGCCCTGATTCTCTCAAAGGCTGTAGCTATTTTCCTATTCTTCTGTTCCTACTCAACATTTTAAATTAATTTTGGCATATGTTTATTTAGTATTTATGCAAGATTCATATTTTAATGTTTTTGAAAAGTGTAAATGGACAGATTTGAAGGACATCCCACTGATATGACCAGATGGATTCAACTCTGAGGACCATTGTTTCTGTCAGCTTTTTCATACTGTGACTAAATGACCCAACCAGCACAACTGGAGAGAAGGAAGAGGAGGTGAGGGCTCATAGTTTCAGAGGTCTCAGGACATGGACAGCAGGCTCCATTCCTCAGAGCTCAAGGTGAGACTGAACGTCAGGGTGGAGGGAAGAGGCGGAGGGAAGAGGCAAAGGGAAGAGGCTCACATAATGATCAGGAAGCAAAGAGTGAGATTCCACCCACCAGATACAAATATATACCCCCAAACCACATCCAATTCTCACCTCCTCTAGCCACACCCTACCACTCCAGTTACTACTCAGTTAATCCCTACCAGGGAATTAATTCACTGATTGGGTTAAGACTCTCACAACCCAATCATTTCTCCTCTGAACCTTCTTGCATTGTCCTCACACATGAGCTTTTGGGGGACACTCACATCTAAAGCATAACATTCTACCCCTGGCTCCCAAAAGCTCACAACCATCTCACAGTGCAAAACACATTTGTTCAATTCTCAAGAGTCCCTATAGCCTCAACAGTTCTGAGATTGCTCAAAGTTCAGGTACAAAGTCTTCTCTGAGGCCCAAGGCAATCTCCCACTGTGAGCTCCTATAAAATTAAAAGCAATTTACAACTATCCAATATATACTGGTACAGAGTAAACATTTTCATTCACAAAATTAGGGGCCTAGAAATTAGGGACAGGACCAAAGCAAGACCTAAATCCAGTTGAGCAGACAAGTCCTCCTCACATCTCCACACCTTGTCTTGCAGGGGGTACCTGCAGAAACTCAGACCCTGCTGCACCTTGCCTAGCTTCCAAGGCCTTCCTTGGAAATCTTGGTGGAAGCCTCCATGATCCCCGAACTCCAGCATCATGCCTTCCTGTAGAACCAGCACCATATGGTTGACACCAAGGTCTACTGGCATCTCAAGCAGTAGCTAAGCCTCCAGGAACCCTGGCTGCAGCAGCCTCTGAATCTTTGGGTGGCTGAGCACATTAAAAAAACTTCCTAACCCCCTTGTGCAAGAAGGGTGCCCCAGGTGTCTCTTCTCAAGAGAGTTTTCACTTCTACTCCCTTGAGCCTGAAATGGGTGTGGTCTTGCCGGGTCCCTAGATGCCCAAGCCATCTTTCAGATTGTCTTAAAGTCCTTAACATCCCTTTAGTGACCATAATGTCCTTAACGACTGTAACTTCCTTACCCCTAGTTTTACTCTAGCCTTTCAGGTTTTTCAAATGCTCTGCTCTGTTGTCTGCTCCTGAATATCACAGTAAGCTTGGCTAAAAGTTGTCAGCAATAGCCATGCCACTTCCTGAATGCTATGCTGCCGAGACATTTCTTCAGCCAGATTAAGAAATCCATCACTTTTAAAATCGATTTCACAGAAAGTCTCAGGACATGGGCAAAATGCAGACATCTTCTCAGCCAGAACATAACAGGAATAGCCTCTACTCCAAATTCCAATAGAAGCCTCCTTTTCTGAACTTTCTTGAACCCTGTCTTCACTGACCATGGTCCTATTGCCATTCTGGTTTTCTGAGCTCCCGCCAGAACTGAGTTATGCTCTGCTTAAAACAACCTAAAGCATTTCCAGCTTGCACTACTGAGTATCTTAAAATTCCTCCCACCAATTCCAAAAAGCTCAAAAAGCTTCTGAATCACATGGCCAGGTGAGTCACAGCAACACCCCACTTCTAGGTACCAGTTTCTGTTTTAGTCAGCTTTTTGCTGCTGTGACTAAGTGACCCAACCAGCACAACTGCAGAGGAATTATTTATTTGAGGGCTCAGATTTTCAGATATCTCAATCCATAGATAGCAGGCACCATTCCTCAGAGCTCAAGGTGAGGCTGAACATCACGGTGGAGGGAAGGGGTAGAGGGAAGTGGCTCATGTCATGATCAGGAAGCAGAGAGTGAGATTCCACTCACCAGATACAAATATATGCCCCAAAGTCACATCCTACCACTCCAGTAACCACTCAGTTAATCCCTATCAGAGGATCAATTCACTGATTGGGTTAAGACTATCACAACCCAATGATTTCTTCTCTGAACCTTCTTGCACATGAGCTTTTGAGGGGGATACCTCAAATCCAAACCAAAACAACAGTTTTTGAGAAAATGCACACATGGGCTATTGAAACCTAGGGATATTTTCTCTTGGTTTCAGGGGTTCATCTCAGGTGACATTGGGATGCTAAATGTTTTCCTATTATCCCCCAATTCCAGCCCCACTCTGTCCTTTTTTCCAGTACCAGGAATTAAAGTCAGGGCCCCCTACATGCTCTGTTCTACTGTTACGAAACATCCCTAGTCATTTTGAGTTTGAGACAGGAACTTGAGACCCTCCTGCCTAAGCCTCTAGAGCAGGGGGATTTCAGGTCTGCACCACCACACTCTGCTCACTGTCCTCATTTATTTCTTTTAATTTCCCCAAGCCACTGGTTTGTGGTCAGGTCTGTTAAGCTGTCCACACCTGAGTTTGCTAGTCATTTGCATTTTTGCTTATCTCCTTGTCTATCTAAAACTGATGGAACTGAAAGAAAATTCTTAAGGTATTTATTACCTTTTGGACCGCAGGACCTGCCTTTGAGGTCTGTCTCTGACTCTGGTTGAACTTGTATTAGGGATACTGAGAGTTTTCTGTAATGGGAAAAATTCCACAGCTCTCCTAAAGTAAATGTGAAATATTACCTTACTCTGAAGAGCATTAATGAGTTAAATTTTAAACTCTCAAAATAAAAGAGGCTTGTTCTGATTAAGTGTTTGCATGAATCGAATATTCCCAGAATCCCCAAATAAGAAAACTGAAGCCACAATACCTGACATGTGCCAGATATTTAGAAAAAAAAAAAAAAAAAAAAAAAAAACTTTTGCAGAAAATAAAAGCCCAGAGTAGTTTCCATGAGAATTAAAGTCTACCTTTAATTCAAGGTGACTCTTTGAGTCAAGATGACTCTTTGGGCTTATTTGTAATAAAGGTTTAAATACACCTATCAGTATGTATAATATAGGATATAAATCATGTTTTATAAGTGTTTTAAAAATGATGTTTATAACATTATAAGATTTTTTCTGTGGAAAGATTATAAACATGAATGTTTTAAAGTTTTCATATTTTTTCATGGCTCGTATAAGCTAATAATGTTTCCATAAAATATTTTAAATTAATAAAATATTAAATTATATGTTTAGGTAATAGTTTTGAATATCACTTTGATGTTAATATTATTTATGTTTTAAACTATATGTGATTAAACAATATTTCCAACATCCTTAGTTAATTTGAATCCTGAATCCTTTATCTAATGTTCTATGGCATTAATGGTGAATAATCTTCAGATACATGGATAACTAAGTAAGATCGAGTGCTAAAACATACATATCTGGAATTCTCTTTACTTTTCTGGGAAATGTACTTTTTGCGAAAATTTGATCTGCTTTTTACCAGGATATAATTGAACAAATTGATTCTGCAATCAAGGTTACACCTGCAGTGTAACCTATAGAAGAATAAATCTCATTGTAATCAGATATGACAAACACATCATTAAGGAATATGGATTGAATTTTATGTGTGGAACCGATGTTCACAGAACTCTCCCAGGAAACTGGGACAATACCTGCTCTTACAGGGTCTTAGGCTTTCTGTGCAGGTTAAGCCTAATTAGACTTGGCAGAGTCTGAGGAGAAGGAAATTCTCCCGAATTTATAGGAAACACAGGTGCAACCTCTGGGTATGAATGTTTCAAGTTGGGATTTGGTTTCCCAGTCTTGGAAGAGAAGATCTGGAAAGAGAAACTTAATTTAAAAAGAAAAAACAAGAATAAGAGCTATTATTGAAAATACAAATTGAGATTTCATATGAATTTTCCAGTCAGAAGTTAGTTCTCTGTCCTCAGTACTTGATCAACCCTATGAGCTGCTGGGTTTGCTAACCATTACATAGGAGGTTAGTTGAATAACACTTCTTGTTTCAGTTCTGTAAATTAATCCATCAAGACCAGAATGAAAAATGGTGGAATGAGACAGACATCATTACCCCACATACATGGTATGAATCTACATTGTGCACAACCGTAGAAATGAAAAGTTGTACCCCATTTGTGTACAATGAATCAAAATGTAGTCTATAAAAATAAAAAATAAAAAAAGACCAGAATGAAATCAGCACTTTTGTAATCAAAAATAATCTTTCAGTATTTCTTAGGATCACAAAAAGACTATTACAAAAATTGACCCAAACTTAAAATTTGGCTTAAGAATGACTATGTATTCTTTTAATGTCAGACTGCATTATGGTTTAATAGGTACTTCAAAGAAATATTTAATTCTCTAGGGGATTTCACATTCATTTAATTTGCATTCACTATTGATTATAGCCTATACCCCATAAGGTTACATGGTAACATGTAATTTTCTTGCTGATGAGATAGAAGTCATTTCAGCTGGCCTGGTGACTCACCCCTGTAATCCCAGTTACTCGGGAGGCTGAGGCAAGAGAATCACAAATTAAAGACCAGCCTGGGCAAGTTAGTGAGACCCTGTCTTAACATTTTAAAAAACAAACAAACGAACAAAAACAATAAAAATGGGTTGGGATGCAGCTCAGTGGTAAAGCAACCTTAGTTCAATTCCCAGTACCAAACGGGAAAAAAAAAAAAAAAGAGATGGGAGAGAAGAGCAAAAAAAACCCAATGGTACTCACAGAAGAAAAACACCAGCAGTGCTGTACTATGAAATTGAAACAATTTTGTCCCTCCCTTGCTCCACTATTTCATCATGACTTCCCCTAAAAGCTCTATAAATACCTGCTCCTCATACACTTTTCAGATTTACCATTCTTCCAGTTCCCTCATAAGTGAGTTAAATTTTGATACATGTTCGTACCACATGAAACTCATGAAAATCATTCCATGTGAGAGTCATTCTACACATGCTTTCTAACTTTTTGAAATTTAATCTTTGACAGCAGTCAATCTCTACTGAACAAGCTCAGGTAGGCCTCATTGCTCAGACAAATTCACCTGAGTTTCTCATTTCTTGGAGATGTACACAAGACATTTGGTTATAAGTAAGATTAAAAAAAATTAGTTCACTTACAAAGAATGCCTTTAAGATGATTTTAAATCATATGTTATCTGCAATGTCCTGCTTATGTCCTTTAACTCGTTGGAGTCTACATTTACTTGTTTGTTCTGTGTAAAAATGGAAGGGGGAAAAATAATACCAAAAAAAGGGACAATAACTCTCTTGGATGATTTAATTATTATTGAGTACTTTTACAAAGGAATTAGTGAGTTTTCATATTTTGGTCAATAAACTTAACCCAAAACGCTTCAAAGACAAAATGGCAAGTTCCCACCACCCCCAAGAGACAATGGTGACTTAAATGGCCAAAGTGAGGTAAGTTTTTCCTTATGGTCACTCTCTTGACCAAAATTTTCCTTTCCTTTTTGTCCCACCACATATGTATATGAAAAAATCTTAGGTTGATATATGACAAGAGGACAATGTTAATCCAGTGTGGGTCTGGGAAAAAAGCATTCGTTAACAAGCAAGGAGAGAACAAAGCTCATGTCCCTTCTATCCTATTACCATTCAGCAGGACCAGCCAGGGGCACACAAAAAGTGAAACGGATTAGCTACCAACATTTGGCTTCAGAGTAGTCTTTAAAATATTCACTTATAAATACAAATGAAAGGAAAACCTTGATTTAGAACTGTACATTGTACTTGCTGCGGACTCAATGACGAAGCGATCATTTTTATATATAAAATTTATCTTTCTAGCTTCAAACAACTCTCATGCCAGCTCCTTGAATTATGTATTTGAAAAGAACAAAGCAGTAGTGGGTGAAGAAGGACCCTGGGGTGAGCAGGGTAAGTGTGGGGTGGGTGAAATGCACCTGCAAGTGGGTGCTAGGCTCTGCAGACTGAGCTGATGACCTCTGAGTTACCCATCCCATCACTGCAGAACCCTGAACAAGGACAGGCCACGGTTGCCGTCTAGACAGCTCCACGCAAAAGCGAGACTCACTCCCGTTCTTCATGAAGCTCATCATTTCTTAACCACTCATCCAGAGTCGTGAGCACAAATGATTCCGGGGGCAATGACACATATATATGTGACAGCTGCCAGGCAAAAGGACATGGTGGGGAAGGTGACTGTCAAGGCTGAAAGTTGCATATTCGAACATGAAATAATTATTGTCTGCAGGATAAATATGGCTCTCATCTACCTCTTCATGAGGCTTGACCTTGGATTGCTTTCTTGATTAGTACTTGAAAATTACAAATAAGAACCAAGTTCCTAACCAGATCAATAAGACATCCCTACTTAATCAATGCATAATTGAGCATTTATTGCAAATGAAGACTCACGACAATGCAGAAAATAATCAAGGCTGTCCAGAGTTAATTGATGTAGAATACCTATGCATGATCACCTTCAAAGTTATATGATCCGGTATTTTACTGCTGTTGTACTGCTTTTTATTACTTCCGCTAATAGAAAAGCTGCTACTAATCCCTTTACAATTGTTATGATTAGAGCTGCAGAAAGTTCCCCCTCTTCATGCTTTGTTAGATTCTGAGGATAAGCCAGAAAACGGAAATGGCAGAAGAAGGAAATGAATTTACCCAAAATGCAAGAGGAACCTGCAACAATAATTCCTTATAGACCTAATCATTGATACTATTCATCCACCACTTATACGTAGCCTTTAATTTTTTCATTTTCCTTCATATAGAGCTCACATCTAGGGCTGGGATATAGCTGAGTTGGTAGAGCCCCCAAGCCCCGGGGTTAAATCCCCCCAACAAAAAAAAAAAAAAAAAAAAAAAAAAAGAACTCACGTCTACTCTCTTAAGTCCCATATGTATTCTATTGTGGCTAGAGAGTCCCCATTTCAGCCCACTAGTACTTTTCCGTGGGTCTCAATTGCTTTGTGTTTGAGACCAATTCTTATTTCTTTTTTTTTAATTTAATTTTTTGATTCATTGAACACAAATGGAGTACAGCAATTGTTTTTCTGGTTGTACACAAATTAGAGTCACCCCATCTGTGCATTCATACATGTACACAGGGCAATGATGTCTCACACATACTGTTATTATTCTTACCCCTCAACCTCAACCCCACCCCTCCCTTCCCTCTATGCTCTCTATCCTTTCTCCATTCTTACCATCATTCCACCCCACATTATGCATCATCATTCACTTATCAGAGAGACCATTCGGCCTTTGGATTTTTGGGATTGGCTAATCTCACTTAGCATAATAGTCTCCAACATCATCCATTTACCTACAAATGCCATAATTTTATTCCTCTTTATGGCTGAGTAATATTCCATTCTGTATATATACCACAGTTTTGTTATCCATTCATCTATTGCAGGGCATCTAGGTTGGTTCCACAATCTAGCTATTGTAAATTGAGCAACTATGAACACTGATGTGACTGCATCACTGTAGTAATCTGATTTTAAGTCCTTTGGGTATAGGCCAAGGAGTGGGATAGCTGGGTCAAATGGTGGATCCATTCCAAGTTTTCTAAGGAATCTCCACACTGCTTTCCAGAGTGGTTGCACCAACTTGCACTCCCACCAGCAATGTAGGAGTGTACCCTTTTCCCCACATCCTCACCAACACCTGTTGTTGCCTGTGTTCTTAATAAAAGACATTCTAATAGGGGTAAGATGAAATCTTAAGGTGGTTTTGATTTGCATTTGTCTCATAACAAGGGATGTTGAACACTTTTTCATAAATCCGTTGATTGCTTGTAAATCGTCCTCTGTAAAGTGCCTTTTCATTTCCTTGGCCCATTTATTGATTGGGTTATTAGTATTCTTGGTGTAAAGATTTTTGAGCACTTGGTAGATTCTGGAGATTAGTGCTCTATCTGAAGTGTGTGTGGCAAAGATTTTCTCCCACTCTGAAGGCTCTCTCTTAATGCTGATTGTTTCCTTTGCTGAGAAAAAAGCTTTTTAGTTTGACTCTATCCCAATCATTGATTCCTGCTTTTATTTCTTGCACTTTGGGAGTCATGTTAAGGAAATCTGGTCCTAGGTCAACATGATGAAGATTTGGACCTGTTTTCTCTTCTGTTAGGTGCAGGGTCTCTGGTCTAATTTCTAGGTCCTTGATCCATTTTGAGTTGAGTTTTGTTCAGGGTGAGAGATATGGGTTTAGTTTCATTTTGCTACATATGGATTTCCAATTTTCCGAGCACCATTTGTTGAAGAGGCTGTCTTTTCTCCATTGTATGTTTTTGGCTTCTTTCTCAAGTATGAGATACCTGTACTTATTTGGGTTTGTCTCTGTGTCCTGTACTCTGTACCACTGACCTACCTGTCTATTTTGGTGCCAATATCATGCTGTTTTTGTTACTACTGCTCTGTAGTATAGTTGAAGGTCTGGTATTGTGATACCCCCTGCTTTGCTCTTCTTTCTAAGGATTGCTTTAGCTATTCTGGGTCTCTTATTCCTCCAAAGGAATTTCATGATTGCTTGCTCTATTTCTATGAGGTCTGTCATTGGGATTTTAATTGGAATTGCATTGAATTTGTATAGCACTTTTGGAAATATGGCCATTTTGACAATATTAAGTCTGCCTATCCAAGAACATGGGAGATCTTTCCATCTTCTCAGATTCTCTTTAACTTCTTTCTTTAGTATTCTGTAGTTCTCATTGTAGAGGTCTTTCACTTCTTTTGTTAGATTGATTCCCAAGTATTTTATTTTTTTTTTGAGGTTATTGTGAATGGGGTAGTTTTCCTAATTTCTATCTCAGAGGATGCATCACTTACAAATAAAAATGCATTAGATTTATGAGCATTAATTTTATATCCTGCTACTTTACTGAATTCATTTATGGGTTCCAGAAGTTTTATGGTGGAATTCTTAGGGTCTTCTAAATAGAGAAACATGTCATCAGCAAATAGGGATAGTTTGAGCTCTTCTTTTCCTTTTGTATTCCTCTAATTTCTTTGGTCTGTCTAATTGCTCTGGCTAGAATTTCAAGAACAATGTTGAATACTAGTGGCGAAAGAGGGCATCCCTGACTTGTTCCAGTTCTCATGGGAAATGCTTTCAATTTTTCTCCATTTAGAATGATGTTAGTTGTGGGCTTAGCATAGATAGCCTTTAAAATGTTAAGGAAAGTCCCCACTATTCCTATTTTTTCTAGTGTTTTGAGCAAGAAGGGGTGCTGTATTTTATCAAATGCTTTCTCTGCATCTATTGAAATAATCATGTGGTTCTTGACTTTAAGTCTGTTGATGTGATGAATTACATTTATTGATTTCCAGATGTTGAACCAACCTTGCATCCCCGGGATGAAACCCACTTGATCATGGTGCACTATTTTTTTAATATGCTTTTGTATGTGATTCACTAAAATTTTGTTAAGAATTTTTGCATCTATGTTCATTAGAGATATGGGTCTGAAATTTTCTTTCCTCGATGTGTCCTTCTCTGGTTTTGGTATCAGGGTGATATTAGCATCATAGAATAAGTTTGGAAGGGTTCCCTCCTCCTCTATTTCATGAAATACTTTGAGGAGTATTGGAATGAGCTCTTCTTTGAAGGTCTTGTAGAACTCGGCTATGAATCCATCCTGTCATGGACTTTTCTTTGATGGTAGGCTTTTGATGACTTCTTCTATTTCATTGCTTGAAATTGATCTATTTAAGTTGTGTATGTCCTCCAGATTCAGTTTGGGAGGCTCATATGCCTCTAGGAACCTGTTGATGTCTTCCAGGTTTTCCATTTTGGTGGAGTATAAATTTTCAAAGTAACTTCTTATTATGTTTTGTATTTCAATTGTGTCTGTTGTAATATTTCCATTTCCATCACGAATTTTAGTAATTTGGACTTTCTCTCTCCTTCTCTTCATTAGCATGGCTAAGGGTTTATCAATTTTGTTTATGTTTTCAAAGAACCAACTTTTTGTTTTGTCAACTTTTTGAATTGTTTCTTTTGTTTCAATTTCATTGATTTCAACTCTGATTTTGATTATTTCCTGTCTTCTACTACTTTTGGTAATGATCTGTTCCTCTTTTTCTAGGGCTTTGAACTGTAATGTGAGGTCATTGATTTGTTGACTTTTCATTCCTTTATTAAATGCACTCCAAGCAATGAATTTTCCTCTTAGCACTGCTTTCATAGTATCCCAGAGATTTTGATATGTTGTATCTTTGTTCTCATTGACCTCTAAGAATCTTTTAATTTCCCCCTTAATGTCTTCTGTTATCCATGTATCGTTCAATAGCATATTATTTAATCTCCAGGTCTTGGAGTAGTTTCTGTTTTTTACTTTATCATTGATATCTAATTTCATTCCATTATGATCTGATAGTATACAAGGTAGGATCTCTATGTTTTTGTATTTGCTAAGAGTAACTTTGTGGCATAACATATGGTCTATTTTAGAGAAGGAACCATGAGTTGCTGAGAAGAATGTGTATTCACTTTTTGATGGATGGAATATTCTATATATGTCTGTTAAGACCAAATTAGCGATTGTGTCATTGTGTCCTATGGTTTCTTTGTTCAATTTTTGCTTGGAAGATCTGACCAATGGTGAGAGAGGAGTATTAAAGTCCCCCAGTATTATTGTGTTTTGGTCTATTTGATTCCTGAAATTGAGAAGGATCTGATTGACGTACATGGATGCACCATTGTTTGATGCATAAATATTTATGATTATTATGTCTTGCTGGATTTATGCTTCTTTTAAGCACTATGAAATGTCCTTCTTTATCCCTTCTGACTAACTTTGGCTTGAAGTCTGCTTTATCTGAAATGAGGATGGAAACTCCTGCTTTTTCACTCAGTCCATGTGCATGGTATGTTTTTTCCCAACCTTTCACCTTTAGTCTGTGGGCATGTATTTCCATGAGATGAGTCTCTTGAAGGCAGCATATTGTTGGGTCTTTCTTTTTAATCCAACCTGCCAGTCTATGTCTTCTGATTGATGAGTTTAGGCCATTTACATTCAAGGTTATTATTGAGATATGACTTGTATTTCCTGCCATTTTAGCTTTTTTGGGGTTTTTAGCTTAACTTTGTTTCTCCTTTGATTGACTCTTTCTTTAGGGTAATTCCTCCCCATGTTGACTGAGATTGTTGTTTTTTGTTTCTTCCTCTGCGAATACATTGTTGAGAATGTTCTGTAGGGCAGGCTTTCTCTTTGTGAATTCTTTAAGCTTTTGTTTATCATGGAAGGATTTTATTTCATCATCAAATCTGAAGGTAAGTTTTGCTGGGTATAAGATTCTTGGTTGGCATCCATTTTCTTTCAGAGCTTGAAATATGTTGTTCCAGGCCCTTCTTGCTTTTAGGGTCTGGGCTGAGAAATCTGCTGATATCCGTATTGGTTTCCCCCTGTAGGTAATCTGCTGCTTTTCTCTCGCAGCCTTTAAAATTCTATCTTTGTTTTGTATGTTAGGTATTTTCAATATAATGTGCCTAGGTGTGGATCTGTTGTAATTCTGTGTGTTTGGTGTCCTGTAAGCCTCTTGTAATTGATTTTCCATCTCATTCATCATATTTGGGAATTTTTCTGATATTATTTCTTTGAACAGATTATTCATACCCTTGGTTTGTATCTCTGTGCCTTCCTCAATCCCAATAACTCTTCAATTTGGTCTTTTCATGATGTCCCATATTTCTTGGAGGTTTCGTTCATGATTCCTAACCATCTTCTCTGTTTGTTCGACTTTGTTTTCAAGATTAAATATTTTGTCTTCATTGTCTGAGGTTCTGTATTCCAGGTGATCTATTCTGTTAATTATGCTTTCTATTGAGTTTTTAACTTGGTTTATTGTTTCCTTCATTTCCTTATTTCCTTCAAGGATTTCTGTTTGTTTTTTTTTCAGAACTTCTATCTCTTTATTGAATTGATTTTTTGCTTCCTGCAATTGCTATATTAGCTGATTATTCAAAGCCTGAATCTGCTCTCTCATCACATCATTCTCTTCTCGGATCATTTTAATTATGAACATTCTGAACTCCCTTTCTGTCATTCCTTCTACCATGCTGTCCTTGGGTTCTCTTGATATGTCATCTAGGTTTGTTTGGGACACTTTCTTCCCATGTTTTCTCATGTTGCTCATGTATCTTCCCCTCTAGTAGTGCAAATCAGAGGGATTGTAATTTCCCTGTAAAGACTTAAAGTGTCCCTGCAGATTTCCAGTAACTCACCCGATGTTTGAGAGGTGCTTGATCAAGCAGTGACCCAAGAAAGCTGCTGTCCCACTACCTCCAGGTTGGGAATGATCTATGCTTCTGGGCAGAGGCCACCTGGTGTTGATAGACAATCAGATATAGCAAGGTGCTAGACCCTGGGCCGGGTTGTGGACCTGGGCACAAGACCAAGTTGGGGTGGGAGCACAGAACTGTGCTCAGTGATGGAGACACTGGGCTTAAGAGCCCAGGCAGGCCTGAGCTCCTCGCTGGGGGCTCAGTCCATGGCAGGTGGTCACTCTCTGCCAGAGAAGCTGTAAAATAGCACCGAAAGGCCCAAACTCCCTGCTGGAGCTGGCAACTGCCTCCACTCCAGGCCAGATCCCCAATTCTTATATTATTATTTTCTCATTTCAAAAAACTTATTAAAGGTGAAATGAAGCATTCATATAGTTTCACAAACCCTACTATCTTAGTTTGGACTGTTGTACTAATTCCCACAGACCAGGCAACTTTAGCAACAAGCATTTATTTCTCACAGCTCTGGAGGTTTGGAATTCAAAGATCAAGGTGACAGAATATCCAGTCTGGTGAGGGCTCTCTTCCTACTTTACCTCTTTTCCCTGTGTTATCACACAGCAGGCAGGAGATCAGATTTTTTGTTTTTATTTCTTTAAAGGCACGAATCCCATTATGAGGACTCCACCTTCATGACTAGTCAACTCCCAAAGACTCCACCTTCAAATACCATCACTTTGGTGATTAAGGCTTCAACATAGGAATTTAGGGAGAGTACAATCAGTCCCTAGAACACATTGCAAGAAAAGATGGCGAAATTCTTCAGTTAAATGTGTCGATATCAGAAAGGGTCATTATGGAATAGGTTCAAATACTGATTGGTTTTCAGGGGTAAGAAAATTTGATTTGTGTTGGAAAAAAGACAAGTTCCTAAGTGTAATAAAGGTCAAAGATCATATCATGTGCAGATGAGTAAATAGACTCAGAAAGTCAAGTTCAGTTTTCTAATTATTTCCAGACTGAGTTTCCTTAGATCCCTTAAAAACATTATGCAGTAAATGATGCTGGATTTCCCACTTTTAATTTTATTTAAAAAGTACTCTGAACCACCATGGGACCCAGCTATCCCACTCCTTGATTTTTATCCAAAAGAATTAAAATTAGCATACTATACTAATATATGCATTCCAACATTACAGCAGTACAACTCACAATATCCAAGTTATGAAACCATCCTCGGTGCCCATCAACAGATGAATGGATAAAGAAAATGTGATACACACACACACACACACACACACACACACACACACAATGGGGTTTTACTCAACCATAAAGAAGAATGAAATTATGTCATTTGAAGGTAAATAGATAGAACTGGAGATCATACCAAGTGAAATAAGCCAGACTAAGAAAGTCAAGGGTCCAATGTTTTCTATCATATGTGAAAGCTATGAGATAGGGAGAGAGAAAGGAATTTTCAAAAAGGAGTGGGGGTGGCACAAAAATAGAAGGGAGACCAATAGAGTAGAGAAAGTGGATTGAGGGTGAAGGAAACATAAATTGATACATACTAGGGAAGAAAACCTACCAAATTATGCTATGTCCATGCATGAGTGTACCACAATGAACCCTACTTTAATTTTAATATGGCTATAATGCACCAACTAAAATAATAATGATTATGGTAATAATAATAACAACAACAACAATAGTAGAAGAAAGGTTAGTAGAGTAGAGCAAGCGAATCAAGGAGGGAGTGGGGAGAAAAGGGGAATGTACTGAGGAATGAGATTGATTGATTTATGTGCATATAGGAATATGGCATAATTAATTCCATCATTATGTATAATTATAACACGAAGATAAAGAAAAAATACTATGATAATGTGTTAGTTTCTGTTACTGTGACAAAATACCAGGAGTAAATCAACTTAAAATGAGGAAAATGTATTTGGTTCACCGTTTGGAGTTTCAGTCCATGGCTGGTAGACCGGTGCTTTTGGATCTGTAGCAAGACAGTGCATCATGGCAGGGAGTGTGTTGTGAAGCAAAACTGCTCAACTTTGGGCAGCTGAGAAGCAAAAGAGAGAAGAAGGAGCCAAGGTTCCAATATCAACTTCAAGAACACACTGCACCTGACCTCACTTCTGTCCACTAGCCCACCTCTTACCTTAAAGTCTCCATCACCTCCCAATAGTGCCATGGGCTGCACCTTTGGGAAACTGGGAAATATTTCACATCAAAAATACAGCAGGTACAAAAGAAAGGACATGCTCAACTCCCCAAATGCAAGGAAAAGTCTCAAGAGAAAACTTCTTCAGAAAAGAAATATAACCTATAAACAAGAGCACATTTCTAATGGACTCAATTGGATGTATAAAATACACAGGTACACACACACACGCGCACACACACACATAAACATACATACATTTTGTCTTTTTTCCCTAATTCCATCACAGTCATCCATTTTACCTGGTGTGGAGAGTTGTTGTTCTAATCCAGGTTTGTTGACCCCAAACCCCATGACCTTCCATACTCCACACTTCAGCAAAGACAAAGGAGTTGGTCAGCTACATGCAATGAACACTTTTGTGGACCTTTTAATAAGTAATCGTATGTAGGTCAAGGTGAAAAATCCCCAAACCTCAAGCTATGAAATACTTGGGGAGGGCAGAGGATGAGAGTGAATGCCCTGGTGAACCTCAGGCTGTGTGTGGGTGTGGGAAGGAGAAGAGTTTTCTTTGCCCCAGAGGCGATCTTTCTGGACAAATGTTGTGCATAACTTATGACTGTTTTAGAACCTTGTTAAGTTGGCTGTGTTGGTAAAACATGGTGAAGTAAATTTCCATTATGTAATTTAAGCCTTTTAACAGGAAGCAAGTATATCAAGGAGCAACCCTGAATTTGGTCCTGCATGTGTTAGGAGAGCTGAGGGACTCTGATGTGGCTTAAGAACAACAAAAGACGATTTGGAAGGGTGATGAGCTGGGAGTTACAGGGGTGGTGCCGCAGTCAGGGAACCTGCTTCTAATTAGAACAGGCAACCTCTGGGAAGATTCGAGATTTAGGCAAGCACATGCACACATTCACTGTGAGTGCCCCTCTTTCTCTGTCTCCTCTCTCCCTCTCTTCTGTTCTCCTTTCTCTATCATTCATTTTTCTTTCTGGCTACTTCTTCAATACAAACGTTCAGGAAGTTAGTTCTGATGATGACACAAACAAGTCAATTGAAGGCTGCCTCTCTGATGAATTTCTAAATGAACGGATAGGTTGTATGGCTCAGGGAAGGGTTATATATCCACCAGAGATGCTGAGCCAAGAAGGCATCAATTCTAAAATAAAATATTAAATCTGATTGTGAAAATGTTCACGAAAACAGCAGATTCTGAACTAACCCACTTGCATTTGAGACTCGCTTGTGCAATGTACAGCTGTATGAACTTTAATGTGTTACCTAACTCACAATCATCAGAGCACAGTAATAATAGCCACCTCTAAGGATGATTTGAACATTAAATCAGTTACTTCTAATAACAGGCTTAAGACAGTGCTAGGCACATGGTAAGCTCTCAGTGAACAATTCAACGAACAATTTCCCAGATCTAGACAGAGCAATAGGATTTGGTTTAGCAGTGATCTTAAACAGTTTAGGTTTAGAGAACAAAGCCTCCAATTGAATAAAGAGGTTCATATTTTGAAAACAAGACATAATTATACATATTCTTTAATGACTAATAGGATTTGTTAACCCATATGTTTTTTTTTTTAAATAATTATTTTCATGCAAATAAAAGCTGTACAACTGAAAAGAAAATACAGCATCTTCTTTCCTTCTCTTTTTGTTAACTCAACAAATGGATATCTGACTTTCAGATAATGAAATGTCATCAGGCCAGTTCTGAAGTCTTAGAGAGGTTAAATCACTTCTTTAGAATATTCAAGATCCCAGCAGAATGGGAAATATTCTAATGGAGAAAATGATTTGCCTGTTCAGATGGGTGGCTTGTGCCTAAGGAAAAGGGTCAAGTTGAATTGATCGTCCTTCCTATGCCAAGCACATTGAGTATTTCTGGCCACCATTTCAAGTGTCTGAGGCTGTTTTCCACCCAGTTTCATGGGTTTGAAGTTGGATTATAGCCTGATTTGAGTGGCCTGCCAGGCTGATCCACGGAATACAGATGGCACTTTTCAAGTACAATCATGCTGGGACCTCTGGCCCAATTTCAATCAGTGTTGAAAGAACCTCTTGGGTTTCTTTATCACGATTCCACAAGTAATTTTTGCCAGAATCTCTCCTCTCTTGTGCTTGTAACTGACCCTTTTTAGCTTCCAATATACAACATGCTTTTCATGGGAGCTGTGATCCTGCTCTAGTTGGTGCAGTTCTGTTAGAGTAAACACAGCTCCTCTTGTTAGAGGAGGACTCCTCAAGGACTGTTTTACAAATGACCTTTGCCTGTCACTTGATATCAAGTAGGTGTCCTGGGTAGCAGTGATGAACTGCAGGCAAGCTGAAGCAGATGCTGATGGTGTGCAAGTTTGTGCTCCACACAGGGCTGGCTGGACTGCACTGATTGGCAGTACTCTTGGTCTGACTTGAAACTTTATGCAACATTTATAGACTTTGCCAACTTCTACTTAAACACATTTATTCTAATGCAACCCTATTAAGCTCAGATTCTGATAAAAAGTCTTTTGAAAAAGGATAAAAATAAGCTGATTTCATCTAATCAACATTTTCTTTTGTTATCTCCGAGTGGACATTGCAGACCTAGCTTACTGAGATATTTATTTTGGGAATCACTGCCTACTGGGCTGTAGGTTCTGCATATAACAAATTTTAGTGCTGGTTTTAGGTCCTGAGTGACTTCCAATGATTTATCTGTAAATGTTGAGTTATGATGCCACCTGTTATTAGACCTGTTCATAATCTATGGCTATTGCCATTCAGCAAATGGGTCTCAAGGGCCAAATCCAAAATCCAACTTACCACTTCGTTTTTTTGTTTTTTGTTTGTTTGTTTTTTGATAAGGAAAGCTTCATGAATTACAGTCACCCCCATTCAATTAAAAGTTGTCTATAACTGATTTCACGTATAGTTGCAGAATTCAGTAGTTTCCACAGAAAGCTGTAGCACAAAGAACCCAAAGTATTTGCTATCTGGTCCTTTACATAAAATTTTGTCAGTCCCAGGTCTATGGCAAAAGACTTTGAAATGAAACAGGCAAAGACTCTTCAAAGTGTACAAATGCTCTGAATGGTTTCAAAAAACCAATTTCCAAATACCATGGATTTTTCTAAAGGCCATCACAAGAAAGCCTCAGAGTTCATACTAGTTCCTAAATATTATGATCTGGATATGAGGTACGCCCCACAAACTCCTGAGACAATGCATGAACTTTCAGAGGTGAATTCAATTTTGAGAGTTGTAACCTAATCAATGGCTTCATCCTTCAATAGAGATGAACTGAGTGGAAGGGAAATGGGCAGGAAGGATGTGGCTGGAGGAGGTGGTCATTGGGATGTGCCTTTGGGGTTTATATTTTGTCTTCGGTGCATAGAGTGTTCTCTCGTTCTCTCTCTCTCTCTCTCTCTCTCTCTCTCTCTCCTTCTCCCCCATCCCTGCTTACTGGAGGCCAGGTCCTGAGCTGTTTTCCTACACCATCTCCACCATGCCCTTCTTCCATGATGTTCTCTTCCCCACCTCAGGCCCAGAACTATGGGTTTTTCTGTCTATGGACTGAGACCTCTGAAACCATGAGCCCAAATAAACTTTTCCTCCTCTAATTACTCTTATAAGGTCTTTTGGTTACAGCAACAATAAAGCTGACTAAATCATCAGACAATCTAGGAAGGATAGAAAAAGAAGGAAGGAAAGACACAGAATGGGGAGTGAGAGGAAGCCAGAGAGGGAGTGGAGGAGATTCTTTGTGTGACCATTTAGTCAAGCTGTTTTGCTAATCTAGCTATACACTGCTTTGTAAAATTCAGTTTTTACCTAAACTTAGTGACACTCCATTGGCATGGGATTCTCTCATGATCCTGAGAGGGCCACTAGCAATGTTTTCATGAAGTCTATGGTATGATTTTATAAAACCTTGGCAGTAAACTATTTGAACTGGAATCTGTTAAAACCATTATTAAATCTATTTTTTCTATAGAGAAAATGATATTACAAAATTGTTATTATATAAAGAAGGCATCAAAGAATTTATGGATAGCAATTTAGAAAGAAATCATCATAAAGGTGTGAAAAGCAGTTAATTTAATAAATTTCACATAAAATCTAGATATTTTGAAGTTGGTGCATTTGCCAGGTTGTTGTTGTTTTTTTTAATTTACAATTTGTTATGACTTTTTTCTCAGTCTGAATATTCACGTTCACACATTTTTTTTGTCATTATCATTTGTCTCTCAAAAGCTATGCAGCAAACTATGTAGAAACTTTAGAGTCAACAAAACCCAGCTGTACCCTAACATAGCAATTCTGTTCAACTGCTTCAACCTTCATCATTAAAACTTGTCACTAGGTAAAAAGAGAAGCATCTTCAAAAACCAGAACAGTGGATGTAAATAAAGTTGAATCCTTTTACTATAACTGCAATGTTTTCTAAAACTGAAAATTAGTTTAAAATTACTTCATATATTGTCTGTATAAAATGAATGGATAAAATAATTATTATTTTATTCATATCTGCCAAATATTGCTTAGATAAAGAAAATAAGACATTTGTTTCAAATACACTTAATATTTTATTTAATCTTCTAAAAGTTTTAATATATATATTAACAAAAAGTGAAATTAAGTACACTTTCCAGCCAATTAATTTCCAGCATCATATAACTTTCTTTAAATTAATAGCATATTAATAGTAACTATTAATCATGTTGTTCTTAAAATATACTTGTTCTTTTTTTTCTTTTTTTTTTAGTTCATTGTACACAAATGGAGTACAACTATCATTTTTCTGGTTGAACACAAAGTAGAATCATACAATTTGCCTATTCATACATGTACATAGGGTAAAGAGGTCTGTCTCATTCTATTATCTTTCCTTCCCCACGGCCCAACCACCCCTCATTTTCCTCTATACAATCCATCCCTTCTCCATTCTTCCCGTACCTCCCCCCACCCCCGCCATGTGTCATCAACCACTTATAAGAGAAGTCATTTGGCCTTTAGTTTTTTGGGATTGGCTTATTTCACTTAACATGATCTTCTCTAATTCCATCCATTTACCTGCAAATGTCATAATGTTAGTATTCTTTATGGCTGAATAATATTCCTTTGTGTATACATACCACAGCTTTTTTTATCCATTCCTCTATTGAAGGGCATCTAGGTTGGTTCCACAGTCTAGTTATAGTGAATTGGGCTGCTATAAACATTGATGTGGCTACATCACTGTAGTATGCTGATTTTAAGTCCTTTGGGTATAGGTCAAGGAGTGGGATAGCTGTTATTTGTTAATTTATTAATTTATTAATTCCCAGAGGCTAATTCAAGAATCCAATAGGTAAACATTCAGATTAAATAAAAATATGATACCTTTTCTCATACTTTTCACTGACTACATAATCTCTTTAAATTATACATTTTTTGCACTATTGTCATTTCATGAACAATAAATATGTTAATTCATCTTGTTTTATAAGTTATGAAATGGATAAAAAATTGTTAAAATTCAGCATTTCATCTCACTCTTTAATACTCCATTTTATAAGGTTTGTTTTATAATTTATTTTTTTGGTACAAAAATATTTTTTACTAATGTAGCTAATCATTTGGTTAAATGATAGATGTTTTCTATGAATAGAGTGAAATTTGAAGTCCAGGCTTTAACAAAGCTATATTAGAAGCTGCTACAGCTGGGATCCTCCAAAAGTATATGAACTCTAGGGAAAAAGATGTTTTACTTGCAATCACTAGCTATGGGCTAGAGAAGGAGGAAATAGGTTTGGATGGAGGAAGAAGCTCTATTGGGATGGAGATTCAATATTATTGTGAGAATTATTAGGCTACCCAGATAATGGGTAAAGCATCATTTTGGAATGTGTCTGTGAGAGGGCTCATAGAGGAAACTGGCACGTGAGTCTAAATGGACATGGGGGAGATTTGCCCTTCATGAGGCGGCACTGTCCAGTCAGCACCTGGATAGGACAAAAGCACAGAAAAGCTGAACTGGTTCCTCCCCGTCTCTCTCTCTGGAAGAAGAGTGGAAACACTCCTCTTTTCTTGCCCTTGAACATCTGAAACACAGGCTCTCTCACTTTTGACCTTCAGAAGTTACACCAACAGATTCCCAATTTCTTGAGCATTTGGCCTTAGACTGGGAGTTGCACCATCAAATTCCCTGTTTCTGAGATTCCTGGACTTGGACTGAGCTGCCCTACCAGCATCCAGCCCACAGCATGGGACTTCTCAGCTTCCATAACCAAGTGAGCAATTTCTCTAATGAATTGCCTCTCATTCATCTATATCTATTCTACTGTTTCTGTCTCTCTGGAGAACCTTTGAGAATACAAATGCCTATGCCAACCTGTGTGGAGAATAGTGGAACAAGAAGTACCCACCAAAGTTCGTGGGTACTAATGGAGCCAAGCATTAAGTATGTTTCCTTTTATCACCATGAGTTTGGTGATCAGCAAGAGGACCTTTGGGCAGCTGTCCTCTAGACTGTCCATTGTGAAATATGTCAGGAACTGCATGTGGCAAATCTATAGGGACTGGTATAGCCCAAGGAGATAATGATCTTTGTTCTTGAGATTTGCAGAGTTGAAATGCATATCACAAAACGTGATTAGGATCAGATGTTCATCATCTAGTCCACCCACTGTGAGAAGGCACCCCTCATCTGGGAACACTGTCAATCACCTATATAAACTACTCTTAAATCAGTTTCCCAGAAAGGTGGAGTTTAGACAAGCATCTTCTTGTATAGTCAACTTTTCTAATGAAGTTGTCTTCCTTGCCTTGACACCTTGTCTCTCAACTTAATTGATTCAGGTACAGCAAACAGTTGTACTCTCTGCAACCAGGAAAGACCCTATTCAGGGTCGCAGGTGTCCCTTTGTTGAACCTGTACTCCCAGTGTCACAGAATAGTGGATGCAAACCCAAACTATAGCATCAAGTTCATTTAATTCACAGTAAAGAATAATGATCTTCCATGTAAATTTAAAACATAACTTAGATCATGTCACTATCCTATGTAATTGTTCCCAATGATCTTTTTTTTTAATTAAATCTGAAATAGGCAGGATAGTGGCTCCCCAATGTGTTCATAACCTAATCCCTGGAAACCGTGATTACATTATGAGGGATTTTGCAGATTTAATTAAGATTATGGTCTTTAAACTAGAGAAATTTTTCTGGTTTTTCTGGGTTAATCTAATCTAACCATTGGAGTACTTGAAAGTGAAGATCTTTCTCCAGCTAGCAATAAAATATAAAATAAAATAGAGAGATAACGGAATAAGAAATTGGGGAGATTACAAATGTGATGAAGGTTTGGTGGGTCATTGCTGGTTCCAAGATATATAGGACCAAGTGCAAACACCAGAGAGAGAGTCTAAGTATGAGATTTACCCAGTTGACATTCAACAAGAAATAAGGAGACTTCAGCTCTGCAGCTGAAAGGAACTGAATTCTGCCAGCAACCTGAATGAGTTTAGGTTATTATTCCCCAGAATTTCCCATAAAAACCCAGCTGGTCAATCCTTTGATGTTGGTTTTGTAAGACCAAAGAGAAGCAGAGGATCATACCCAAACCGTGCCTAGATATCTAACTCACTGAAAATATGACATACGAATGAATAGTGGTGTATTAAGATGAGGAATTGCTGCTAATTTATGGTAAAACAATGGTTAACTCAGACATCACCTGCAAATATGTGCATTACCAGGTCCTTGACGTCCTCTCTGACTTCATCTCCTGATGCTGTACCTCTATATTTCATGTCATTCTTAATTCTTCATTCTGGAGATTGTCTCCTGACAGTTCTTAGAACTTCCCAGATCCTATTTCCTCAAGGATATTTACATTTAATATGCCTTCTGGCTGTCTGGGATATGTCACCCTCACACTTTCAAATGCTTCACTCCTTCTTATACTAAATGCCCCTTCCTCCCTGCTCAGGAAAACACCTATTCTGCCCAGTCTAATATGGGACATTTCTTTCTTACTATATTATAAACTTTAGAGAGAAGTGTCTATTACTTTTAATAAGTGACTAACAGAAAATTGTCCTCTAAATCTTTGTTCAACAAACAAGTGAATAAAACAGTAAACTGTACTCATGACATCTTTAGTTTCTTAAGAAAAAGAAGTTGATAATCCAGCATATGAGGAAAATAAGATGAGAATAATTCTTTTTTTCCTCCCTGCACATATTTTTGTTTGAACAAAGGAACAAGCCAGCATTACAATACATTCTATTTTGGTCCATTTTGTGCTACTATAACAGAATGCCCAAGACCTAGCAATTGATAAAGAACAAAGAGTTATTCCTTATAGTTCTAAAGGCTAGGAAATACAAGGCTGGCCTCTGGTGAAGAACTTTTTGCTGCATCATCCCATTGCAGAGGTCTGAGGACAGGGATTACTAGAGAGAGCAAGAGATTGAACTCACAGACTCAAGTTCTATTGTAATTGACATTAATTCATCTTTGAGGGTGGAGCTCTCATCACCTAAACATCTCCCTTTAGGTCCCACCTCCCACCTTCCAACCCTGTTGTATTAGGGATTAAGTTTTCAATGTATGCTTTAGCAGGGAGATACCATATTCAAACCACAGCATTTGTTTATGTGATTTTTAGGACAATGGAGCATTATCTTGAATATCAAACTTGATTATTCCTTTCATATCTCAGAAATATTTCATTAAAAATTTCTCATATTACTAGCTCCACTTTATATGCAAGGACATAACTTGGTTACACTAACTCACAACCAAGTATATGGTAAATATGCTTTGATTTCTCTGTCCTTTTCCTCCCAACTTCAAGAGGTACGAATGCAGTTAAGGGTCTCCAGAGTTAAATAAGTGGTCTGGGTGTTGGGTGTTGGGAGCATTGAGAATTGTATTGCTCTGGAAAGTGAATATATGGATAAAAAGACAGGGATTTAACTCTGCAGCAAGTCATGCTTTCCACTATAATTCTGCTTCTCTGTTCTCTGCATTTGAAGACCCTAAACCAGGGGCACTAATGCCTCAGTCAGGAGGACATGGGAGTCATAGTTCAAGCAGAGAGAGCACATCCATTTTTTTCTCTGCCTTAAAGAAAATTTTTTTCTCTCGATGGATTAAATTATTCCTACCCACATTGGTAAGAGCATCTTCCTTACAGAATGTACCAGTCAAATACTAATCTCCTCTGTAGACACCAAGACATGCTTTGCCAGATCTCTAGTATCCCCAGCCCAATCAAGTTGACCCAAGAAAGTAACCATCACAAGGACTTTCTCAAAAATTATGTTTATGTGATTTCCTATAAACTTGTTTGAAACATACCATTTTTTAAAGAGTAAATTAGTACACTTGGAATTGATAAAAGTCATTGTGTAATTGAATCATCGTTCTGACATATATTGACATATTTCTAAAAAGAAAAATGTATCACCCTTTTCTCCATAAAACACTTGGTTGTCCTCATACAAGATAACAGTGTTTCATGGAACACATTAAAAGGCAGTCTAATAAACAAAAACTTTGTCTCTCTGAAAGCTGTGAGCACCATTATCACTTGTTTGTAAAATATTTCTTCTTCTTTATGAAGCATAATCAGAGACAGGAGCATGGCAACCCAAGATTGATATCTCACTCTCCCCTCTCCGAGGACCATGCCTAGCCCACCTGTCCCATGGGCTGAATGGTCATCCGCCAAGGGTCCTTCCTATGTCACCCACATTGTCTTCCCAAATTGTCTCTATTAAACTGCCCCTTGCAATCATGTAATGCAAAATTTTCTTACTATCTTTATCACTAATAATAAAACAATAGTATAGTACTACATACTTTACAAAGCACTTTAAGAGAATTCCTTTAAACTTGTGAAAGCTGGGCAACCCATCACAGAGTGGACTATATGATGTCTGTGACCCTTGTACCTTCCTGATGCCCAACTCATCCTAGGGCTTTATTCACTGCTGGAGAGTAGAGGACTCCCAAGGTGTCTGTCTCTCATCTAGATCTTCCCTGCGATTCTTACATCATGGTCTCAGACATTTACTAAATATTGTCCTCCAAACAGTTTAAACTTACCCCCAACCTGCTGCCACTCCAGTTTTCCTTAGGAAAGAGGAGGAACAGAAGTCATCTCTGCCACCTTCATCTATTTTGACCCCACATTAAATCCACCTCAGAGTCGTGTTGATTTGGCCTCCTAAGTATCTCTTCATCCCATTTACTTCTCTTCTTCCCCACTCCCATCCTGTGCCTCAAGAGACATCTTTTTCTTAAATCACCCAAATGGCGTCTACATGCTTTGACCAACATCAACATGCACTTTGTAGAACTGAGGTGACTTGTGGCTGTATGAGTAGTCATCACACCAATCTCTGCAGGAGGATTGGGACCAGGAATAGTACTGAAGGTGCTATGTCCACTGAGAACTTCGTAGGACAGAAATAAAAGGGAACACAATGGGCTGAAAATTGTCTTCCGAAAGGTGTAAAAGGCATACACTCCTCACCCCTTCACTTTCCATCAGGTTCTGCCCCAGGTTCATTCTTTCCAGATCCTAATGTCTAAAATTAACCACTGGAAATCCATTCATTTAGTTTAGAATTTGTTAACTTTTTAAAGAAAAACTACATTCAAGAAAATGTGAAAAATATAACTTTTGTTAATAATTTATTCCTTAGACGCATCTTGCTAATAATCTATTTTACAGACCTAAATTATTTATTCTAATCTCTCTTTCCCACTTAGCTATCTGATGATGGTGAAGTCCTGTCATCCCTCTAAGCTTCTGTTTTGTCAATTAGAAAGAGAAGTAATATTTGACCACACATTTTGGATTGTTAAGAACTTTACATAAGAAAATATATTTAAAACACTACACAGAAGACCTATCACATAGCATGTGCCAAATTAATTCCCTATTAGGCAAAATATCTGTTGATTTGACTCACTGTTGTTCCTCAGCAATGGACACTGTATGGCACAAAGGTGGCACTCAGAACAATGTAAGAACAGATTAATAAGTGGACAGAAAAATGATAAATAGATAAATAATAAATCTCAAACACTGGATTTGCCCAGAAAAAAAGCATTAAAGGAAGCAGTGCACATAATTACAACGAGAGAATATGTAAGAAAAGCAAAGAGCAAAATCAAAGAAGGAGGCATGCACATCTGCATAATTACCACCTATTTCTAAAAGTTTCTAAGGATTAACTCTAGAAATATAATGAGAAATGCAGTGTCCCTCTGTTTACTCTGAACAATATGTTCCTGTCATTTTCTTCTGTGTTTGATTTTTCTCTTGTTGTTTATTTGTTTTGACATGCATAGCAGCAATCTTGCAAGATAAATATTGTGCCATACAACCAGAAGGCTGTCAAACAACCAAACCAAAACAAAACAAAACAGAAAAAGACACCTCTGAAGAATCCAGAGCCACCAACCCACAGCTCTTATAAATAGGCAGCTTGATCATCAGGCTCCTCTCATTACTCTCTGAATGTCTTTCCAATTTTGTCAAGTTGTTTAACTTATGAGAATTGAAAAGAAAGATCACATTCTATGTGATAGGGAATGACTAATACACTGAGCAGACAGTGATAACCAACTAATGATCTGCTAGCCATCTTGTCTCAGCAGGGTTTAATGAGGGAATATTAGATAATGGGTTAACATATATTCAGAAATAGAAATGATTTTATTACCATGGCTTAAAATATGATATGCTGAAAAATGTTCATGGACTATGTTAGAATCAACAAGCTGAGGCACTTTCCATCATAGATGGGAAATAGGGAAAATATAAAGGAGAAGAAGATACATCAAAAAGAGCATTTCTCAGAGTGTGATGCATAGCCTACTTGCATCATTGTGGTGGTGATTTTTAGGTATCACCTTGATTGAGCCACTAGTTGCCCATTTATATTTATATTTGGAACTGAGAATTGAACCCTGGCACTTAACCACTAAGACACATCCCCAGGCCTTTTTAAATATTTTATTTAGGGACAGGGTCTTGTTAAATTGCTTAGGGCCTTGCTAAGTTGCTGAGGCTGACTTTGAACTCACAATCCTCCTGCCTCAGCCTCCCAAGCTGCTGTGATTACAGGCATGTGCCATTGTGTCCCACTACCCATATATTTTGTTAAACACATATTTCTGAGTGAGTCTTGCTGTGTAATTTATTCCACAACAAAATTCATCTCCAGCTGTGAACCTGTGGAACCCAGGCAGGTTTTGCACCAGCAAGATGCAATGGTGCATCAGGCATAAAATAGGAAGGGGTGACAAGTTCAGAGGAAATCCCAAAACTTAACAAAGTGAATTCTATCAGATATACACTCTATACAATAACCTTCTTTGGTCTGATGCTCTGTCTTCCAGACCCTCTTGAGCAACAGTTCCACTTTCAGAGCCTACAGGGATAGAGGTCCCACGTCTTAGGCTTTGCTAGGTGAGAGCTATAACCCCAAGGCACAGAGTGACCACTATCTGGCCTGTTGAAACTGAGACCATTCCCTCCTACTTTTAAACCAAGAAAGCAAACCCCGAGTATCGTTTAATTGTCTTTAAGCTCATTCTCCCCTGTCAGGGAATATTGTATCTTCATAGCCAAATAAGTCTGTGGTCCATTCCAACAGTTTTTCTCCATTGTATCCTCTCTTTCCTTCAGTTCAAACTGGCATTGTTTCTGCTAGGGTGACTATAATTAGTCACATGATTCATACCAACAATAATTTCCTCACTGAGTGATTGTTTAACTATATCCTTAGTGTTCTCAGAACAAGTTTTTAAAAAATTTTTGTAATATGAATAGGCTGAGAATCTTCCAAACCTTTAAAGTTATTCTGCCTTTATGCTTAATAATTCTTTCATCAATTCATTTTTCTCCTTTCTCATTTTGCTATAAGCAGACAGGAAAAAACATGCTGCTCCTTCAACACTTTGCTTATAAATCTTTTGAGCCAAAATATCTAATTCCATTATTGATAGGTTCTACTTTCCGCAAATCACAAAAACACTAGCACAAGCCAGTCAAATTTGTTGCCAGTTTATAACAAGGATTGCCTTCCTCTGGTTTCCAAAAACATGTCCTCACTTTATTCTAAGGCTTTATCCAAATGGCCTTTAGCATCTGTATTTCTACCAACATTCTGTTTATAATTATTTATGTATTCTCTAAGATGATAAAGTTTTCTCTTTTACTTCTCTTTTCTGTTTCCATACTCTCAGCAGAATCACCCTTAACATCTGTTTCTAGCATGCCCTTCAAAATTCAGCTAGCCTCTACCCTTTACCCAGTTTTAAAAACTGCTTCCACATTTTTACGTATTTGTTATAGCCTCACCCCACTACTCTGTATCAATATCTGCCTTGTATGGTCTTCTCACTGTACACTAAGGATCTATGCTTAGATGGCAATTATTTAAGTCTAACTCCATTAAGCCAGTAATGGACATCAATTAGGGTGGCTCTCTAACTCCTAATGAGTCATAATTTTCTGAAAACAGCTTCAATCCACTGGGCAGTTCTCCAGAGCTCTCTGCTAGATGATGCTGCACCTCTAGTCAAAAATGATTGACGTCAACTCAAAATAGAGTGATAGATTATTGCTCTTGTGAATTTACAAATGAAAATAGATGCACAGCGAAGGTTAATGAACTGGGTCAGCTGTTTTTCTCATGGTCATAATATGCAGATGACATTGGAGGAACCAAAGGGAGGTAACTAAGAGAGGTACTTCTAGTGTGTTAGTCAGGTTTTGTCCCTGTGTCAATTATCTGAGTAAATCAAATTAGAAGACAAAAGATTTAGTTTGGCTCATGGTTTCAGAGGTTTCAGTCCAGAATCAGCTGAGTCCATTGCTTTAGGACTGAGGCAAGACAGATCATCATGGCAGACGGACATGGGGGAGGAAAGCTGCTCAGCTCATGGCATCCAGGAAGCAGAGAAAGAAATAAACAGAACAAGGAAAGAGCCTAGAACAAGATATACACTTTTGGGGCACACCACCAGTGATCTACTTCCTCTAACTAGACTCCACCTCCTCCAGTTTCCACTATCTTCAAATAATGCTGTCAAATATGGATCTCTCAATAGATTAATCCATTAATCCAGTGGAGTCATGATTCAATCACTGTCCAAAAACCCCACCTCTAAACATTACTACATTGGGGATCAAGCCTTCAAAACATGAATCCTTGAGGTTCACTTCATATCCAAACCATAAAACCTGGTTATATCAAAAAAAACTTTCATTTTCCATTTAATGATATGCTCAGTTAGAAATGTTAGTGCATACAGAAGAAATGCTTTCACCTACCTGGCAAGAAACATATTCCACTAAATCAAAAACCACTTATTCTGGGTATTCCTCACCACTGGGAAATGTTGACTATCAACTCCTTACAAAGACCACCAAAGAAACCTGTAAATTAAGGAAAACAACGTAGTAAACTCGCAGCAGCAAAGTAAAATGCTACCTTGGCAGATTCTCTGAGAGAATCTCAATTCTTCGGTAACCCAGAAGGAGGAATTTAAGGAAGAGGATACATAGATTTTGGTTTGGGATGAAGTGATTTAAGGCAGGTCTCCCAGAAAGGGCAATTTGTAGGAAGTGGACAAAATTAATGATCTGATAGTTCAGAATTGGTAGATATTTTAATATAACTGAGTCATCCCTTGTCTGGGAAATGAGCTGTTCGACCACATGACAGAGTTGTTTGCCAGATTATTTGGTTTGCATGAATTTCCTGCAGCAATGGAGTCTTTTGTTAACATACAGCTTTATCTTCTTTGGTTAGAATTTACTGCTAAAAGTTAAGACATGTTGACACAGGTATCCATAATCCTAAAAACTAAGTTTATGCAAAAGTTCATAGAATTGACAAGGTGAGAGATCTTTTGTTATGCTCTGAATTTTGTCCCTCCTCCTCCCAAATTCATGTGTTGAAACCCCATTTCCCAATGTGACTTTATCTGGAGATAGGACCTTTAGGAAGATTATTAATTGAAGTCCAAAGAGTTGAACCATAATCTAATTGGACTGGTTTCCTTGGAAGAAGAAGAGATACCAGATTGTACTATCTCTCTACTTCCCTGAGGGAACAGAGGAAAAAGTCACAAAGAACACAGGGAGAAGGTAGGGCTGTCTTCAAGTCAGGAAAAGAAGCCTCATCAAAAACTAACCCTGAGGGCACATTGACCTTGGACTTCTAGCTTCCAGAAACTAAATTTCTGTTGCTCCAGTCATTCATTCTTTGGTATTATCATGGCATCCTGAGCAAATTAATGTGCCCTGAGTTTCAAAGGTGGATAACATGACTACTATGAAACAGAGAGGGAGGGATATGATCGGAATCCAGCATGAACCCTTGTTATGCTGAGCCCTTGGTTGAAGCCTGTAGAAAATTGCCATTTGGAACCACGTAAGGGGAATCAGCTTTCCTTACTAGGGAAGATTCCATACCTGCTGAATTGCTCATGGAACCCAGAAAAGAAAAACAATTTTGAAGCTAAAGGACACTCTTAATAAGCTGCAAGAGTAAGAATTGTTGTTTAGGCTATTTAGGTATTCCCTTTCTTTTATTACCTGATCAGGTACACTTTCTTAAAAGTTCACCTCTGCTTCTATTGCATGATGTTCTTTAAGGACAGATTCCACTTCCATTACACCAAGGATGGAGAAATACGGCACAAATCCTCCAGTAATGCCCAGGAGTCTCCAAATGAGTAAAAAGCTGATGTGCAGATGGTCAAATTTTTCTGAATATTCCCTTGGGTTTCCTGGAAAATTGTGGCATCTTGCATGGAAACTGCTGTAATTTTGCATCTCACCTTATAATAATCTTCCCCAAATGCCTGGAGACTCCGATGTCTCTCTCCCTCACCCTCTTCTCACGACTTTGCCCAGAGTAGTCAACTCATAACAACGGCAATAAAAGTAAATTGACTGCCCCCCGGGCACGTATTTGTAGCAGATTTCAGTAATACAATGACAAGAACATTCTTTAAACTCTAATGTCTTGCCTTTTATGCTTTTATAGGTTCTGTTATTGATTTGTTTATATTCCATTTGCTTGTTAATGGTTTAGAAATACACTGTACTGTATCTAACTCACCATTATCATACTTAACTCCTATCTTTTTTTTCTTTTATTTGCAGCAATATCTGGGATTCCTTATGAAGAATAAGATGGGGATATAAGTAGTTTATCTTCAGCAGTGATGAAGATGGATATTTACTACAGTATATAAATGGAAAGACAGAGAAACTTGAATGTTGAGATAAACTAGGATTTAAGCCATTGCTTTAGACAGGCTATAAAAATGTTATTAGGAATTTGCTGCAGAAACAAAAGAAAACTGCTGTTTCTAATTCTTTCTTGGCTTAATCATCCAAAAGTTTAATAAGCTGTGTACCTAAATGGGAGATGGATTTTACAGTTTTGGAATAATGGTATGTTTATACACTCTCTTTGTACCTCCTTTGCAACTGAAACTAGAGATCTGTGATTTTCTCTGGACTTCAGATGGACACAAATTCTTTCTTTACAAATTGATTATTTTAAAAAATAGTCAAAGCAGTCATAGTATTTGCATGAATACGTTTTCACTTCATCCAAGATTTATAATATTAGGGGTCTAAATCATGTTACATATATTTTTTAAATTTTTCACTCATCCAACTCTGGGACCATACCAGAATTGGAGAAATCTAACTGAATACTCAGAAATGAATCCCCTCTTTGCTCTATTCTTAGAAGATTTTATCTTCTAACTTTTTCAAAAGCTAAATTATCTACATTTAATTATCATAATTCTTTTTCTCTGAAACTGTATTAATAAATCAATTCATTCTTTAATTGGAAATGTTTTGGAATTGGATAAAAATTCTTTCAGATATCACCCTACAATCTCAAGACCATTTAAAAATTCTTTCAGATATCACCCTACAATCTCAATGACCATTTGTCATTTGCAATCCAATACAATTAGTAGTTATTGATTTTTTCTGCCTACCAGGCACTATACCAGACTTGTTCTTTTAGTTTATTTGTTTTTCAATGGTAGGGATGGAACCCAGACTTCACACATACTAAGCAAGTGTGATCCCAAGAGCTACACCCATATATTTGTTCTTGATTGGGAATTATCTTATTTTTTTTAATTTAATTGGAATGCTTAGGGGTTGTTTGTTGTTAGGTTGGTTTGGCTTTAAGTAAGATGAAAAAAAATTACTTCTGATTAGACTAATTTTTTTTTAAACTAAAAACATTCTTTAGAATTAGCCCACACTGACATTCAAGGCTAGTTTCCTTGATTCTTGATTTGTGACAGTCAGTTTGGATTATCTGATGACCTAGACTCAAGGGTATTTTAAAACTTGCACCAGGTCCAATCAGGAAGCATTCACTGAGGCAGAGAGAACATGGGGAGGACCCACAGCACAACACAAAGTGGGGCATGTCTACAGCTAGAGGAATGAAGAAGTCAGTCTCCTGCGCTGCCGGCATGACTAGACTACTCACCCACTCTGAGCTCTGGGTTTGCTGGCATTTGGTGCCAAACAAGGGCAACCAGGCAATCAGTAGCCTTTGGACAGCTGCCTTCAAAAGTCTGAAACATCTGCATAAAGACACCTTAGTATTTACCTCCTGTCTGCTCTTCATCCCTCACCATGTGGTTGTCTGTATTGCCTTTGCCTTATTACATTTGTATTCAAATGTTATAAGAAAAAAGTAATAGAAAAGAGAGATTTATACAGCTCAGAGAGATTCACCTGATTCCCTAGCAAAGACATAAGGCCACATGATATTGCAATTCTAAGTCATTGCTCCAGAATCAGGATACTGAGGACTGAACACCATCTCTGCCTCTTAATGCTGTGGGCAACATCTTTGTACCTCAGTTTTAATATTTAGAAAAATGCAAAATAATTCCTCTTTTGATGAGTTGTTGGGAAAATTAGATTAGATGATACAAAGAGTTTAACACACTGCCTGAAACAGGACAAAATCAATAAATGCTGCAATTTTATTTTTTATTTGTTCTATTTAGATATACATGACAGTAGAACACCTTTTGCCATATTATACATACGTAGATAAAAACTTATTCTTGCCAGTAAATGGATGGAACTGGCGAATATCATGCTAAATGAAATAGGCTAATCCCAGAAAACCAAAGACGGAATGTTCTCTTTCTGATTTGTGGATGCTAACCCAAAACAAGGGAGGTTATGGAGGGGAATAAAACAAATCCACTGGATAAGAGAAAGGTAAACTAAGGGAAGGGAATGGGGAGGGGAATAGGAAAAACAGTAGAATTATTCAGACATAACTTTCCTAGCCTTGAATTTGAACACAAGTCCAAGGTGAACTCTGCATCATGTATAACCACAAGAATGGGATCCTGAAAAGAATAAATTATACTCTTTGTATGTATAATTTGCCAAAATACATACTACAGTAATGTAAAACTAAAAAGAACAAATAAAAAACTTCAAAAAACTTATTCTAATTAGGATCCTATTCTTGTGGTTGCACATGATACAGAGTCTGGCACATGACCAGACACTGGTCATGTATTCAAATACAACATTGCTATTTTAAATTTAGCTGCTATAAACATTGAAGTGGCTGTGTCACTGTAGTATGCTCATTTTAAGTCCTTTAGGTATAAACCTAAGAGTGGGAAAACTGGGTCAAATGGTGGTTGCATTCCAAGTTTTCTAAGGAATCTCCAAACTGCTTTCCAGAGTGGTTGTACCAATTTACAATCCCACCAGCAATGTGTGAGTATATCTTTTTCCTCACATCCTTGCCAACATTTATTGTTACTTGTATTCTTTATAATTGCCATTCTGACTGGAGTGAGATGGAATGTCAGTGTAGTTTTAATTTGCGTTTCTCTAATTGCTAGAGATGTTGAATATTTTTTCATATATTTTTTGCCCATTCATATTTCTTCTTCTGTGAAGTGCTTGTTCAGTTCCTTTCCCCATTTATTTATTGGGATATTTGCTTTTTTTGGTATTAAATTTTTTAGTTCTGTTTCTATCATGGAGACTAATGCTCTGAGAAGCAGGTGGCAAAGATTTTTATCCCATTTTGTAGTCTCCCTTCACGTTCTTGATTGTTTCTTTTGCTGTGACAAGCTTTTAGGTTGAATCTATCCCATTTCTTGATTTTACTTCTTGTGCTTTAGGAGTCTTAATGAAGAAATCAGTTCCTAAGCTGACACATGGAGAGTTGGGCCTACTTTTTCTTCTAGGAAGCACAGGGTCACTGGTCTAATGCTTAGGTCATTGGTCCACTTTGAGTTGAGTTTTATGAAGAGTGAGAGATAGGAGTTCAAATCCATTCTACTATATGTGGATTTCCAGTTTTCCCAGCATCATTTGTTGAAGAAGCTATTGTTTCTCCAATGTAGGTTTATGGTGTCTTTGTCTGGTATGAGATAACTTTATTTATGTAGGCATGTCACTGTTACTTCTATTCTTTTCCATTGGCCTTCTTGTCTGTTTTTGTGCCAATACCATGCTTTTTTGTTACTATAGCTCTGTAGTATAATTTAAGATCTGGTATTGTGATGCCTTCTGCTTCACTTTTCTTGCTAAGGATTGCTTTGGCTATTCTGGGTCTCTTATTTTCCTGAAAGAATGTCGTGACTGCTTTTGCTATTTCTATGAAGAATGCCATTGGAATTTTAATGGGAATTGCATTAACTCTATATAGTGCTTTTGGTAGTATGGTCATTTTGACAATATTAACTATGCCTATCCAAAAACATGGGAGATCTTTCTATTTTCTAAGGTCTTCAATTTCTTTTTTTAGTGTTATGTAATTTTCATTGAAGACGTCCTTCACCTCTTTTGTTAGATTGAGTCCCAAATTGGTTTTGGTTTGTTTTTTTTTTTTGAGGTTATTGTAAATGGAATAGTTTTTCAGATTTCTCTTTCAGCTGATACATCATTGGTGTATAAGAATGCAATTGATTTATGGGTGTTGATTTTATACCTTGCTACTTTGCTACTTTACTAAAGTATCTACTTTGCTAGTTTAGTTTTCTGGTGGAGTTTTGTGGATCTTCTAGATATAGAATCATGTCATCAGCAAATAGGGGTAGTTTGAGTTCTTCTTTTCCCATTCATATCCCTTTAATTTTTTTCTTTTGTCTAATTGCTGTGGTTGGGATTTCAAGAATTCTGTTGAATAGGAGTGGTGACAGAAGGCATCCATGTCTTATTTAATTTCTATCACTATCAGATTTTGTTCATACAATGTTTGCAATTGCTATTTTGAATACAAGGAAAGTAAAATTGCATATACTTTTATGTATCCTAAATGCAATACCAGTCTACCTGAGGTTCCTTAACTTCAGTGTGAGTGGAGATGATGATTTTTCAGGATTCTCCCTCCAATTCTTCTTATTCTTTAGGTGCTTCTTACTTCTCCTTTGATAAAAGGATAATGAAGAAGTCTACATGCCAGGAAACTTGAGTTTTCAGGAAGTCCTATTCAGATGTTGATGGCCGATCTTTAGATCCATAGTGTGATCTCTTAGAGAATATCTGACAAACAAAGGTAATATATTTTGTCTCAGCATTGGGGGAAATGTCATAAAGTGCTGAATTGCACTGGAAAAGACATTGTAGATGACAAATTTCCTCCTAATGAATACAGTTAAATAGAGCCTACAATGCTATTATTCATTAGGAATATTTCAAGCGAATTTGGGAGAATGATTAAACTAGACAACAGCTATAGCTAACACACTTTCTTGCTCAGATATTTTTGGTTTTATTTCAATTATTCTCACGTACAGAAACCTAGCAGTTAATGAATCCAGTAGCAACTGTATCTGCATCCTAGATATGATATCATAGCTAGTATCATGACCAGAGAAGAGAAAAGAAGATTTTAGTGTGGGTGCAAGGGATCTGACATTTATTTATTTAAGTTGTGGTATTCATGGCAGGTAAGGGAGATGACAACCCCAAGCCATGGTCAAAAGGACTCAAGGGAGAGAAAGCAATAGTGTGCTTCTCCACTGCACTTCACCACACTAGGCAAGGCATAGGCATGACAACCAAACCCTACATCCCTAATGAACAATGAAAAGAAAACAAAAAGGAATGAAATGTGTTGACATGAAAATGAATTAAAAATTGTTTTTAAGGGGAATGTTGTGAGTTTCCTCATGTCCATCAAATCAGCTTCATTATTCTTTCCCTGAGTAAAGCGCACGCTGAGGTGGTCTGGCATGCTGTCACCATTCCTTCAGTGGAAGCTGCACCTTCATTCATTTGACAGTATTTATCGATCCCCCAAATTGTGCCAAGCCCAGCTCTAGATGCTAGGACAAGAAGACAAATTAGATACAGTCTGTGATTTCCAGAACCAACCTCTCAGACTTCTGAAAGAGCTAGGCAAGTTAAAAAAGAAGAAGAAGAAAAGATAAACAGAGATACAGCAGGATAAGTGCTATGATAGAAGTATGGAGGAAAAAGGAACTTCTAAGGAATCAATTCTTCACCAACTAATATTTCCCAAGAAAAAATATTCTCAATAGATATTCAGAATGCCTGACTTGTTGAAGAAGTCATGCCAATATGTGTGTGTGTGTGTCTGTGTGTGTGTGTGTGTGTGTCTGTGTGTTTTAAATAGAAGCACTTTCCCATTTGGGTAATTTATTAGATTATATATATATATGTATATATATATATTAGATTTTATATATATATTTGACTTGATATATATCCTAATACATATATATGTAAAGTTTATATTGAGGTAAAATTGAATTTGATTTTTGCAATAATTCATAATTATTATTGTTTTTTCCAGCTATATGAAATGAAAGTAACTCTTATGTGATTCTTAAGCACCCTCTACTGAATATATTTCCCCAAATGACTAACAAAAATACCACAAAATTATTTCTAAGTAGAAATTACTCCTCCAAAATGCAGGTGCTGTAATTTACAAACTCCTAAAAATGAGGATATGAGGATATGAAGAACAAGAAGGCAGGCTTGATAGTATAACCAAATCGATACAGAAAGAAAAATTTTAAATGTAAAAGTTAAATATCAGTTACAAATTTTTAAGCAGATTCAGTGATGTGAAAGGAGATGCTAACATTTATTAACATTACTAAAGCAAATTAGAAACTGACACCTCAAATACCCACCTCCTAGGCATATAATTTTAGATCTAGCTATAAAATATTGGTTGAATTTCTAATAAAGAGAATGTGATCTGTTGTGTCTTTGATTCTCTTTATTAATTTTAAAAATGAGACAATCTATGATACCTGTTGTTGAACTATATCTCTCATATTAGAAGATTGAGGAACCTCTTACAGTGGATTTGAGGCAGAAAACATTTGGGCTAGTATGGATGCTTCTGCAATCTCTTTGAGTCCTTGCAACTCAAAGTAAACACCAGGATACTTTATGCAAATGTAAACAAAAGAATATATTTTTTCTTAATGAAACCCCAAAACCTTATCTGGTTAAATTTTACTTAAGATTAAATAATGGTTGTTTTATTTAGATTAATTAGCAAGAAGATCACAGTAGTCAACAGGTAACTAAAAGATGCCATCTGTTCCCTTTTCCGATTGTATCTAAGAGCTTTGCATTGGTGTACCAGGGAACATGGAGAATTAATTAAGCAGCAAATGAAATCTTGTCACATATGGAACCCATTTACTTCTTGCAGATGCATACCAGCAAATTTGTGTGATTTTGCTTTCATCTGGTTTGCCTCTAAAAGTTTTGTGAAGCCACTGTACTCTGATTATCAGGTGCCAATTTGAAAAAAAGCACAAAAATGTAGAGATATAATATGGGGCTTAGCTTCAAAAGAAAGTGCTTGTTTGAAAATAACATCAGGAGAGCTTCTGATAAACTTGATATCTCACTCTGATAAAAGTTTAAATCTAATTATTTGTGTTAAGTCCCAAGATCGTTATGATCTCTTTTATTCTTGTGTGGCTTTTACTGTACAACGTAAGAATTCTTGCTCTCTTCTTTTTGCGTATAAATATAGAGATCTGATTTTTTTATGAAAGCTGCCCACCAAAGGTTGCACTGCTTTGATTAATATAATTTTTAATGTGACTCCAGATATTCATGATTCATTGAAGGAAACAATGTAGCAAGTCCTGTGGACTCAGTTTTATTTTAGAAGGTATTTCCTCATAGGGACAAGTTTCTGGTTTGGAAAAAAAAAAGCGTATTTTTGCACTGAACATGACTGTCACCTCAGTGTCTTTCTCTCCATTTCCTGTCAATCTTCTGGAAATAGTACTTGGAACTCTCCTGCTCAACTTCATAATACCCAAGTAATCCTTTTACTTACTCAAATCAGACTTTATCCACACCACTCCATGGAAATTGCTCCTTCAAAAGTTGTCACTGATATCCTCAACTTAAAATGCCTTGATTTCTTATCTGAAGCATTTTAAAGATGACTGACTCTTTCTCTACCTTTAAGACACCACTACCTTCTAGTGTGTCTCTTAACAACTCAAGTGGTGGTTTTGTATTGCTGATCACTAGTCCCTTTAATGTGCTGATATCTTAGAAATTTTATCACACTCCCTATGAGAAGCAGAATTTCAGAGATGTCCCCCAAAGACTTCTGTTTCCCAGGTATTTAACCAAGCACTCTTCTAAGAGTTAAGAGACTTCACAAATGTAATTAAGGTCATTAACAACTGACCTCAAAATAGGATTATCCTTATTATCTGGGTGGAACCAATGTAATTCCATGAATTTTTAAAAACAGAAGACTAAAGATATGTGGTGGAAGAAAAGTCCAGGGGTGTGCTGTGGCAGAAGGGGAAGTTAGAGAAATATCAAGCAGGAGAAGGATTCAATGCACCTTTGATTTTTCTTGCTTGGAGATCTCAGGGCCCAAGTGTCAGGACAGGTAAGAGGCCTTCAGGAGCTAGAGCATCCACTGGGTGACAGACATCAAGGGAAGCGAGTCTCCAGTCCCAGGACTTTGAGGAACAGGATTCCTTATCAACTTGAATGAGCTGAGAAATGAATTCTTTCCAAAGTCTGTCAGTTGGAGACCAAGACAGGCAATACTTTGATTTTTGTCTTAGGAAACCCAGAACCAGTCAGGCTAGTCCAGACATCTGACCATCACAGATGCAGGATAATACGTTTGTGTGGTTTAGAAACTCTCATTTGTAGTACTGCATGATGGCACTAATAGAAAAACAGAGTACTCCCCGCCACTGACATGTACTTCCTGAATTTGTTGACCTAGGTCAAAGACCCCACATCCCATCTCTGTCTTTTGTGCCCTAAAAAGCTCCAAAAACATTATTCCAACTGCCCTCAGATACATCAACCCTACAGTCATTTTCCCAGCAAAACGTATGCTTCCCTTAGTATTTTTTCATATACATCAATGTATAGCCACCTTCCAGTTTGTGAGCCAGTCTCAATCCCAAACTGTTCCTGACAACTCTCATCCAACTGGATAGCATTTACTCATCACTGATCATCTCTTAGGTACTAGGGTTAAAAAGAAAGGCAGGTACTTGTCAGATCGCTTGCTCAACTGGAGAATAAGAACACATAATTTCAGAATATTATAATTTCTGGAAATAATCTATTTAAAAAATGTGTACTATAAATCAATCAAAAGAGTTAATTTTTGATTAAGATAAGACTGTGGAAATGAAATTTTGAACTTTGACTTCAAAAATAAGAAATAAACCAACCACTCAAGAATAAGAAAGCTACAGCCTGTCTGAAATCAGGCAGAAGAAACTTATCATCCAAAAACCTTGAAGCAGGAAGACATTGGCAAATTAAGGAAGAAAAAAAAAAAAGAAGAACCTGTGTGTTAGGACAGTAGAAATCACAACAGTTCTGAGGCATGAAGTGCCACCACTAAGGAGAAGTGAAGATGTGAAGAACATGGGGTTTGTGGGTCACAGTCATGAGTTTTCCAAGAGCTAAATAGGAAACCATTAGATTTTTAGAGCAGAGAAGTAACATTATCTGATGTGTCTCTCCAGAAGTGTGGAGATGAGACAAGAGAAGGTAAAAAGGGGAAGGTCAAGTCCAGATGTTAGCATATTTATTCCTTCAATTCTTATTTATGGAGGGTGCATTATATTCAAGTCTCTCTTTCCAATCTGACTTGAAGCATCAGGGTAGCAGTGGAGCTGGAGGGAACCAGAAAGATACAAGGTTTATTTTGAACCATGAACACTCAGAACTGGAGGATGAGTTATAACTAAAGGGCACAAAAGATAGAAGTTGATGCTGACTATCTGGGTCCTTGGCTTGAGTCACAGGGTGAACAGGGCTGCAGTTCTACTGAAGGATAGAGGAGGATTAGCTCACACGCAGGAGCAAGGAAGCAAGCACTGTTTGGGATACAATAATTGTATTATGCATATTTGTCACCCAATTCAGATTCAGCAGTCTAATCCTCAACAAAAAGCTCAGGCTGGTAACATAAACAGAAAAGGGCAGTTAAAGCTATCGGACTAGAGGAAATCGCCTAAAGACCATCTGCTATTAATTCTGTATCAAATTTCTTTCTTCTATAGTTTCCTCATCACTTCGTTTGGTTTGGGCCTTGAACACACTGCCAATTCTTTTATTGCCATCAGATTTCATTCATTCTTTTAATTTCCTTAATCCTGAGATAGGGGCTGGGATGTGAATGCACTCACACGGCACTGGGTTCAGTCCCCAGCACCACCAAAAAAGGAAAGAGAGAGAGAGAAAGAGAGAGACAGAGAGAGAGAGACAGAGAGAGAGAGAGAGAGACAGGGACAGGGGAAAGAAAGAAAGAAAGAAAGAAAGAAAGAAAGAAAGAAAGAAAGAAAGAAAGAAAGAAAGAAAGAAAGAAAGAAAGGGAAAGGAAAGGAAAGGAAAGGAAAGGAAAGGAAAGGAAAGGAAAGGAAAGGAAAGGAAAGGAAAGGAAAGGAAAGGAAAGGAAAGGAAAAGAAAAGAGAAAAGAAAAGAAAAGAAAAGAAAAGAAAA
>JAJEJO010001396.1:311855-355146 GCA_020662805.1 Glaucomys volans
GGATGGAGGGAGGGAAAGAGAAAGAAAGAAGAAAGAAAGAAAGAAAGAAAGAAAGAAAGAAAGAAAGAAAAAAAGAAAAAAAAAAAAAAAAGAAAAAAAAAGAAAGAAAGAAAGAAAGAAAGAAAGAAAGAGAAAAAAAGAAAAGAAAAGAGAGAAAGGAGAAAAGGGGAGGAATAAGAAAGGAAGGAAAGGAAAGAAGGAGGGAGAGGAGAGATTGCAGCTATTTATACAATGAAAGGAAAACTCACTAAGGCTGTGTGTGTGTGTGTGTGTGTGTGTGTGTGTGCATACACCCTTTCCCCTTGACCATGAGCATGTTATGTCCCAGATAGAGCATGTCTTCAGCTTGGATTAAGAATGAAGGGGGCTCATGGAACATGGTGGCATCCCACCCACAGCACCTCAATTTGTAAGCAAGAATTAAATCTTTGTTTTAACAAGACACTAGGAATTAAATCTTTATTATAATAAGACTCTAAGAATTGGGAAGTGTTTATTACCACAGCATAACCAAACAAAACTTCATTTTGCCTGGGCCCTCTTTTCTTGTTTCTGGTGAAATCATGAGCAAGTTTTGACTTAAAGTTAATAAGTGATACAAGTATAAATATGGATTCAAGAATTTTGCCAGTAACAATTGGCATGCTACCTGGATCCCGTTCATTAAGGGAAAAATGACAAGCTAAAATTAAGTACATGTTTTAGTCAGCTTTTTTGCTGCTATGACTAAAAGACCCAACCAGAAAAATTATAGGGAGGAAAAGTTTATTTGAGGGCTCACAGTTTCAGAGGTCTTAGTCCATAGAAAGCTGGCTCCATTCCTCAGGGCCTCAAGATGAGATCGAACATCCTGAAGGATGAGTGTGGCAGAGGGAAGCAGCTTACGTATGATCAGAAAGCAGAGAGCCACTACAATAGCCAGATACAAATATACACCCAAAACCACACCACAGTTCCCACCTCCTCCAGTCACACCTACCACTTCAGTTGCCACTCAGTTAATCACCATCAGGGGATTAAATCACTGATTGGGTTAATACTCTTACAACCCAATCATTTCTCCTCTGAACCTTCTTGCATTGTCTCACACATGAGCTTTTGGGGAACACCTCACATCCAAATCAGAACAGTCCCTAAAAGGTGTTTTTTGTTGTTCATTTATTTGTTTGCTTTTGTTTTGTTTTTAGCTCTTACTTGGCTAAACCTCCTGACCTATTTTCCTGAGCTAGGTGGGTAGAACTTGCTTACTGATCTTAGCAAGCCACCACTTGAAATAGTACATATGATAGGAGTGTAGGAAACAAAATCTAACAATTAGGTAATTACAAAACTAAAATGTTCCTTTTCATCTCTGAAGCTATGATATGGCTGATTAAATATTTATTGACATTTGGTGGAAAAAAATGGAATGAGATGCAGAGCATGTTTCAAACATTTGTAGAACTTCCAGGAAATTTCAAACCATTTATGTATGAAATACGCCATGCCTATTTATTGTGTTTAATAGGAAGTGGGTGGACAATTTTATGTTTTTGACCACTCTGTAGGTCTCTTGATGGTTAGTATACTCAAGTCACCGTTTTTAATCTGGCCAAGGTTTTCTCCAAGTTGAGAGCCTTCATTATCAGCAACACTAGTCCAGCCAGGTTTTATATGTTTATATTAAAAAAAATTAACTTCCTATTACCAGAGATCATTATCACAAGTGTGATTTCTGCTTTAATGAAAAAAAGCAGAAATTTCCCACAGTTGAGATCACTTGTTTATTTTTGTTAAAAAAAAAAAAGAATATCTGTAGGTTGCTTTGATTTGTACAAGTCCCAGATAGTTAATTGAATGTTGATCTGAAAAATAATTGAAGGTTTTTACATGCCCATCCTGTATCAAGCAAAAAGGTCTCTGGTATATTTTGTCTTCAAACATTTCAAAAATTAATTTTTCCTTTTAAAAAATATCTCCCAAAATATTTTTATGAACGCTTTGACTTCCTTCATGATGTCTTCGTACTCTCAATACCTGCATTCATCAGTCCATCTCCAGCAGATCCCCAACACTTTCAGGATGACACCTAGGATATTCTTGTAGCTGGAAGCCCAGGGTGAAGACACAGATCCAAGGGACTACATCTACCCATGACACTGGCTCCCTCAGCACCCACCCACCAGCCTTACCATGAGGGACATGATACATTGAAGGAGATTAGAAGGGAGGCCACTCATCATATTATAATAGATTTTTAAACGCTCCAGTGAGCTCATCAATATATGTAATATTTCTTCTCTTTTCCTCCTCCTCTTCAACTTCTTATGAAGTTATAATTATAATGGAGAAGATATAATCGTTTATAAACATTGCTCAAATTTCTTGATTCTGGGAATGAATTTTTCTGAGATAAGCACCAAAAACAAGATGCTTTTAATGATACCATTAAAGAAGAAAATATACCTTATAATTTCTTAACATGACTTGCTTCCCAACATTCTTAACTCCCCCACAAAGGAAGCATAAACAAAATCTTGTTTTGAATATTCTGCAATGCCATTGCTAAAATACAATTAACTCTAGCAAACTATGATTCCTAGGGTAATGCTTTAGAACAGCTAATAATGTGAAGTGTTTCACTTAGGCCTTGGCCAGATGATTATCAAAGGTATCTTTCCTTTTGATATCATGATTGTTCATTTTTTTCTACTTTCATTCCTAACTTTTCTTATCAGTGTATTTGGAGCATAAAAATAAATTCATTAATTTTAGTTAGCTTTTGCAATCAGAATCATGTGTGCATCTACTTATTAAATTCACATTAATTTCATAAAGCATTGAGACAATTTATAAAAATATGTTGTAAAGAATTCACAATAAGTTATAATTTGTATCTAGTTGAAAAAGTATTTTGGGTGACATGAGCATTTTCTGAATACTATGTTTAAAAACTGCTTTATATGAAGATATATAGTTAGATCAAGTGATATATTAAAAATGTCAATTTTACATATCATAAGTAGTACAAACATGTCTGTGATAGGAATGTTTGTATTATACTGCAATGCCATTAAAATATTCTTACTCAGATGTCCTCTGACTTCTGGGATCAAACTTTTACTCCCATGTGTGAAGAAAAAAATCTATAATATGTTATTTATCTTGAATTATTGCTAAAATTGTATCTCACATTTTGTGCCCATTCTTCTGATCGCCTTCTCTCTCTCTTATCTCCCCTCCACTTTCCCCTCCCCTCCTCTTCTCTCCTCTTGTATTCTCTCCTCTCCTCTCCTTCTTCACACAAGTGATGTTACAGTTAGGATGTGGTTTGTTCCACCAGGAATCAGGTATTGGAAGCTTGATCCCTAGGTGCAATCATATTGGGAGACGCTGTGGACCTTTAAGAGGCAGGGCCTAGTGAAAGGTCCCTCGGTAATTGGAACCACTGCCCTCTGAAGGGATTAAGGTAGTTATTGCAGGATTCAGAGTTGGTTCTTATGAAAGTGAGTGGGCCTAACTTGAGTTGCTCTCTGACTTCCTGTCTGGTGATGTGAGGTCTCCCTCCAACAACATGGCCATCCACCATTAGGCCATCACAGTAGGCAGAACCTGGTGTTGCCTTATCTTGGACTTTCAGTCTTCAAAACTGTAAGCTATTCTTCTATAAAATAGAAGAACTCAGCTTCAGGTGCTTTGTTATAGTAACAACCCCAAAACCAAATGAATACTACTGAAAATTTTAACATATAATAAAATTTTATAATAATTTAAAAACTTATAACCAATTATATGATTTTCATATACTAGTTTTGCTTTACAACCTTAGAACTAAGAAATGTATTTATTTCTTTTTACCACCTGACTAGTCAAGAATAGCAATGACCTTCCTAATTCTACTTCTGCCATTTGACCTATAATAGCATTAAAAATAATTATATGCATTTTATATTATAATTTGAACTAACCTCTCAACAAAGCAGACATGAATTCCATATTTTAAAATAATAAACAGATTAAAATATATCCCTTTCATCCACCAAGAGCACTTCTGAAACTCTCTTCTTAGAAAGCATAAAGCTGGCTAAATTGATATTCTTATCTCTTTCTCTAGGATGGTAGGATCTAGGGTTTTCTTATTTACTACTGCATTAAGAACAGAGCCTGGTACCTAGTAAGAGCTCAATAAATATAAGGTGCATGGATAACAACTAAATCAATAAAAATATCAATTATCAGGTGCTGATCACTTTATATATTACTGCATTAGCCATACTGAGAGCATATGAGTTTTCAGCCTTTGCCTCCTTCACTGGACAATCAGGAGGGTCTTTGAAGGTGGAGGACACATTCCACTTTGTGTTCTCCACAAAGAGGAATAGGAGATCTTCAATACTTAGTTGTGAAATGAATAGAGATTTTCAACAAACATCACTTTTAAAATAATGTAGTATATTTCAACAGATTTTACAGTCAAAAACTTAGAAAAACAGAGCTCATGTTATCTTGAGGTTTTATATGAGTCACACACATATATGTATAACTGTCAATATGCATTGGTATATTAATGTTTTAATGGATGGATTATAGGTCAATATTTCTACTGGTTTGGTCTCTAGATCTTTTGCCAAATAAATGAGATGAGAAATATACTTGCCCAAATAGGTAGCATTATAATTCTGAAAGAAAAAAGGTTACTTCCTACACTATTGTATACAACTTTGAAAAGTGCATTACTGTCCATCTGTATCCAGAATAGTCTCTGAAGTTTTTTGAGAAGAAAAGATGATATTGTATTCATCTGTGAAGCTCCAGCTCCAAGTTTAACATACACCATGTATTTTATAAACAAACATTAGAGAAGTAATTTTTGTCATTTTAGAGGAAGAAATTTCTACTAAAACTGAACTGATAACAGATAAAACATTGAAAAACACAGTATCACATTTTCCTTGATTACAAAAGAAAAACCTATTTGGTAAAGAGCAAAACCAGCACATGAATATGTGTAGATTGATAAAACCTCTGGTTCAATCTTTCAGTATTGATCAAAAGTCTTATTGTACGTACTCTGTGAAATTTTAACTCTATTTAGAGAATACTAAATACTAGAGATTATTTCCCTTTGGGAAATAATTATTTGTAAATAGATTTATCTGTACATAATAGTAAATACATGTAAGTAATTGGTGTAGCCAACACAATATCATGTTTATATGTAAACTAAGATAATCTACTTAGTAAAATAATACTCCATTGCACATTATAAGTAAAGATACATCAACATGTGTGTATGCTCTTCAGACAGTGGTTACTTCCCTGATAAGCGGATGATGATATAGAATCTGGTTGTGGGGGACGGATGGGGAGTGAGAGAGGAATTGAGGATCTTTAGATTATGTAGAAGAAAATGAGGGGGGTAGTGGGGGGGTAACAAATGGTGGAATGAGACAGACATCATTACCCTATGTACATGTGTGATTAACAAGAATGATATGAATGTACATCATGCACAACCATAGAAATGAAAATTTGTACCCCGTATGTGTACAATGAATCAAAATGAAGTCTGTAAAAATAAAAAAATAAGTGAAATGAAAGAAAAGCTATCTCATAACCTTAATACTACCAAATATGCAGGAATAAACATACCTATAAGAATGTCTACAAAACTATTAACTAGTAATTGCCTCTAATTATTTCTACATTAAAATATTTCTACAATTAAGTTCTTTGTTGTATAATAAAATATAATTATTTTAATGGTAAACTTCAAGGAGATTTGGAGTATCCTGGGAAAAACCATTCAATAGAATAAAAATAACAGTATAATTACCCAGAGATAAACACCATAATATTTCAAACACATCCTTCCAAACTTTACACTCTTAAATATATTTTTAACACAGTTTAAATTATGCTGTTTCCTGGCTAATATCTACTTTGTTAACATTTTAACTTGAAACAAATATTAAAAAATATAATAGTTTTAAACCAAATTAAAAGTAAGATTTTGTTTAAAAAATGATGTCTACTAAATGCAAAGTATTCTTTCATATTTTATGAATTTTTAGGTTAAAATCAAGGATTGGACATTGTGATTGCTTCTAGGGTTCACAAACATAAGTGATATCAAAATGAACCCTCCTATAGATTTTATTTTTAGCTGGTACTTTCTCAAGATAAGTATCCAAAGAAGGTTTTACTAAAGAAACACATTTTAAGGCTTTGATATATATTATCAAGTCATCCAACTGAAAGCTCCCAGTGCAGGACAGCATAACCCGAGAGTGTCTATATTAAAAATGAGTCTCTATATTAAAAATGTCATTGGGGGCTGGGGATATAGCTCAGTTGGTAGAGTGCTTGCCTCCCAAGTGCAGGGTTGTGGGTTCAATCCGCAGCACCGCAGGGGAAAAAAAAAAAAATGGAAAAGAAAAATGTCATTGGTTCAAAGTTACTTCCATGGAAAGAACACATGACAGAAAATACAAATTTAGTCTATTTAATCTGCAATGTCTCTAATCTGCAATAACTATCAAAAATTTATTTAGGATTTATCCAATAATTGCCTGTGTAAACATATACATGTATTTATGCACACACACATATGACTCTGCACACACACAGTGGCATGTGTGTACATGTGTGTGTTTTTTTTCTCCCCAAAGCAATGCATTACCTCTTAGTCAGAAATTTCTCACTAGATAGTGAGTTGCCTGTCTCTATGTCAGCACATGGATCTGCCTATTTCTTAATGATTTTCAATATTTTAATATTTTATTCTACAAAATATTTCATAACACAGATTACATAATATAATGGTTTACTTTTATGAGTGTTCTAGATGCTTCTAGAAATCATTCATTTAAAAAATGTTTCATAACATGTTATACAAAGATGAACCATAATTATTTTACTAGACTTGGCAACAGACTTGCTCATCTTCTTTGGTCATTTGACTACTTTTTGTATTAATTATTCTTTCATATAACTACTTTTTATTAGGTTGTTAGTATTTTCCTTGATGTTAATGACATTCCTCTATCTTTAGAATAATTTTTGCCACATAGCTAAAAGATATTTTGTCATTCACCTATTTGTTTTTATTTTAATGTGTGAATTTTTATTTTATCATTGATCTTTTGCACTAAACTTGTTTTCTTTTGTATTATGCTTATAAAGACATTTGTCCCCAAATTTACATCATATTTTGCTGAAATTGTATTATAAATAACTTAAACAATTAACTACATTTCATTAAAAAGTCACTTTTCTGGGTTTCCATACGATAAGCTTGAATATGTCAGTGGCACATCAACTGAAAGACAAGACAACTTTCACCTGTCATGGGGACCATGGAGATGGTGCCATTTCTCTGCTGGGATATTAGAAGATTTGCTCTGATCTGCTCTCCATTGTTCTCCATTGCTGATGTTAAAAAAAGAAAATCAGATATAATCATTGAAAGAGTCATCTAACTTTTAATGGAGAAGTCTATATTCATGTCCAATGCCAGCTGAAGTAATTACATTCTGCTTATAAGCCTTAGTGGGATAATTTCAATTAGAATAGCATCAGATAGACTGACACAAACCTAGGGGTCAGAAATTCACTCAGGTCACTGGAAGATAAAAAGACATGTGCTCAGAGGTAAAATTAATTTTTAGTCTGTTTCCGAAGGCCAAAACTCAATGGCTTGTTTCTAAGTCTGACAGATAAAGTAAACAAGGAAATTTGGGGGCAGGGAATGGAATGGCGAGGGAATTGGTATACTCACAAAACATATGATAGGGAAACATACTCCATGTCAGACATTGTTCTGAGGGCTTTATGTGTATTCAAGTGTGAAGCCCCATAATGACTCACAAGGTAAATGCTATTATTATCTCCATGATATAGATGAAGAGAAAGAGTTGATGAAGTAGTCACAAACACTAAGTAATGATCCAGTTCACCCAGGTACTATGGGGCACAGGTGACTTTTGATCCCAAGCATTCTGTCACCCTCCACTGACCTATATTGTCTCCTAAGTCCCATTTTTCCTCATCATTCTGATTAGCATCAGATGTTATTGGCAATTGGTCCAAAATTTGCCAATCAACTCTTTGTTTATAGTAGTCCCCATTAAATGAGTTGTCTATAAAGTTGTCAAAATAATGCTCAGTCTATAGGAAGTAGCATTTAAGTTTTATTAGTGAATAAAATAAGGAAACTCAATCATATGTACTGAATACTTGTTAAATTGCAGGCACTTTTCCTGGTAATGGAAATACAAGATTGAACAAAAGAAACAAAGTCTTATTCCCTTAGACCTCTAGTTGAGTAGAGGGAGAACACACCGTATAGACACTTAATATTTCACAAATTATTATTGCATAACTTTTGTGAAAAATACCATACAAATAAATGCAAAGTATCTTGAGGCATAGGGTAGGGAGACCTAACCTAGTATTGGAGCACACCCAAGATCCTCAGATGCTGAGAAATGATCTGAGAACCAAGGGATGATATGGAGGTAGGCAAAATGAAAGAAGCTTCTAGGTGAAGGGAACCAGGTGTAAAGATCCTGAGGCAGAAGGGAGATTGACAACTGGAAGGCCTTGGAAAAGGACCATGTGTCTGGTTCCTATTAAAGAAAAACTTGGGAAAAAGTGCCAGGAAATCTTCATTCGGGATCTCTACCCTCCACAGGGCCTGTCTTGGCAATGTCTCAGCTTTTATTTCAGCTCTGCAGCACCTACTAGTGTGGTGCACTCACACCCTGCTCACCCGTCTGCCATGACACTGCTCTGCACTGGTGCTCTGGGTGGAGTTCTGACTGCACCTTCTCTTCTGCCTTCTCATGTTCCCATCTCAATCTCTTTCTCTTATGCTACATCTGTTACCCAGCTGAGCTCCTCTGCTCTTTTACCATCACACTTCTGCTTCCTGGTAGGACCAAGTCTGCACATGCAGTTTGATTTCTGCACTGAATTCAGAACCTGAGAGTTTAACACCTCCACCTTACCATGGCTGAAACTGAACTGTTTCATTCCCTGTAAGGCTTTCCTGCTATTTGCTTCAGTTGTAATTAATGGTATTTCTATTAATGTGAGTTCCAGAAGCAAAGTTATCATCTCTCACTTCTTCCTTTCCTGCATGGCCTGTCACCAAATAAAATTGCATCTACCTAATGCCTATCTCCTACATTTCTTCACCGCTGTCTTATATTCCCTAGTTCAGATACTCATCATTTTTTACTCCTTGCTTGTGTAGTGGCCATCTAAAGTTTTCCCTGTCACCAGCCTTGGCTCTCATGAGCCATCTCTCATAACACTGCCAGAATGATCTCTCAGGTCTGTAACATATTTACACTCCTTTGTTTTAAAAAAATCCTTTCATGGCTCCAATTGTCTAAACAATCAAATCAGAATATAAGGCCTGCATGATGCAAGGTCCATGTTGAACTCTCCACCCACATTTCTGGCCACTCCCTTCCTGTCTGTAGAGTCTTTTCTCATTCAGAAATGCATGCCACTTCTGGAACCAACTGTGATCCTCCTCCTCACATCTTTTGCTGACGTTTCCCTCTGCCCCTCCTCTTCCCATTCACCAGGGTGATTCCTACCATCTCAATGCACCTGCTCTGAACAGTCCTGGAGCAGAACATCATTTTTTACTTGAGTCACATCCACTGCCACTCTAACAGGGGTGTCATGATGATGCTTTGAGTTTCTGATCATGGATGTCAACTGGGACCCATATCCAACAGTCCTTTTCTCCAGAGTACCAATGTAAGTGCCCAGAGATGTCCTTGGGGAAGAACCAGGGGAATCATTACCATGGACACTTGCCACCATGTTGCAGAATCCTTTGTAACGGATGCTGGTCTATTCTCCAGGCAACGGGTTCTGAGCTGAAAAGCTGTCTTAGGTTCAGAAACTTGAAAATAATGGAATATATGGCTATAGCTTCTAAATATAGGATAAATAATATTTCAAAATACAAATGACATTATTCACATGTTACAAATAAGAAAATCAAAGCTCAGTGAGCCTCTATAGCTGACCCTGGTGATGCAATGTATAAATGGCAGAGACACTGTTAGAAATGAGGTTGGCCTCAGAAGACAGTCCATTGCCCTTCTCCACCCAAAGTAGGCTCAATATGAACAGCATAATATCACCCAACAATATCTTTGTTGTAGAAGTTTATCTATATTATCAAGAGATCTGCACTTGTCCCTTTTATTGGCATAGTAAAGCTGTTTGGGTTCAAATTCCTGTTATTTCCCTTAGTTTTACACTGAAGGGTAAATCATGGTTCTATAGACCAAGGTTCAATGAAGAAAATTATGCAGAGATGTGAGTTTTGTAATAAATACCCATGCCATATTAGTTATCATCAATATTGTTATCATTGTTATTACTAAGAATTGGGCAATATATGAAGGGCAAATAATGTAATACCTGGCAAAAATTATTATCTATTGTTTTATAGTTGATATTTTATTAGCTACACTATTGACTTTTATTGCTAGTTATATTATTTTAATTTTATTAATATGATTAATAATATAATAATCATTAATATTTAGGAAGTACATAAATTAATGTAGCATCCCTTCTTCAAAAATGTTAATATTTAATGGTGCTTTAAATGTATGACAATTGTATCTTCATTGTGTAAATTTATGTGCCTTCCAATGACTGACTTCAACTCAAAATAAGTCCAATTTGATTACTTCATTGCACAATTTTTAATTTGATGATATCATACTAGGTCAAATTCTATCAAAATTTTATAAAATAACAATATATGCAAATTCTTGACTCATGATTTTCAAAGAATATTACAGTTTTGAGGCTTATGATGGGTGTATTGGATTTGGTAAAATCTGGTATTGTCCCAAGGGCCTGGAAGGTGCCCTGCCTGTACCCTTACTCCCTCATTTACTTTCACTACTTCCAGGTCTCTCCCAAGCCCAGTTTCTTTGTGTCCTTTCTGATACCTTCAGATGGAGTTTAACACTGTCTCCTTTCCTTTATCCTCAGGAATCCATTACTTTTGTTTTTTGCCTTTAAAAGTGTATGGATGTATTTAGAGGCTTGTCTTCTCATTATGTGAACTCCCTCAGGGCAAAGAGCAACCTTTAACTTTGAATCATCATATTAAAGCTACATAGATGTTTGATGCATATTTCTTATTTTATTTTTAACACCACTCCAGGTGGCCAACAATATAAATTATTATACATATAGATCCTGACTATATCTTTAATATAGGTGATAAACCAGGCAAATATCATCAAGTTTAGATTATCTTATATCATACTTGGTGTATGTTAACCACTCAACATATACTTAAAGGATTGCATGAGTTACATAAGGCCCATGGAATTTCTACAGCTGGTATGATGGATGTGGACAGGTCGTACAACACTGGAAATAAAATGGCATGAATACAGAAAGATAAAATAAATTTCATAGAAGAAAAAAACAATTTTGTAGTACTTTTCTTCTTTCACTTCCTTTGAAATACAAGGGAAATTGACAACTGTTGTATTTAGGACCCTTATCCATTAACACAATTAGCTAAATAAGAACATCATAAAATAAGGTGAGGGAGAGAAGGCTTCTCTTCATTTGTAAAGAGGGAAAAAAATGAGATGAAGGAGTTGAAACATATCTGCGTGTTAAAAATTAATTTAAAGAGTGGATAGAGTTAAGACAGTACTTTAAAAATAGTCACCAATAAATTAAGTTGTTAAATTTAACATTGACCCCTATTACCTTGCTCCTTTCCAGAACTGATGTCCGTTTTCTCTCTTTTGTGCCTGATTAATGCAACATTTATAATACATGGAGAGATAGGGATGTACCGCACTATAATGAGCTGAGGTGCCTAAATCTTGTAAAGTTTCTATAACCAGCAGCTGGAAACTAAAATTAGGATGAAATAATTTAAGTCCAAATAATGTAACTTCCCCGAACATCTGTCAGAAACTTGGCTTTTAATGTGATGATTGGAAATGGGTATTTGCTGCTTAAACAGACTCTCCCTGGTTAATTCAGTCATTGTCAGTGATGAAGTGAATTCTGTGGTGATTTGATGATAGAATTTCAGTTTAGTTCTCCATGATTCCAAAACATAAGGAAAGAGGAGACACCTAAAGGATATGATTTGTTGTGTTTTCTTTTTGTGCAACTTTCTCTTATCTTCAATGATGAGATCTTCCTTTATCTTCTAAAGGATGAGAAGTTACTGGTGGATGTTTTATGGAACTCTCAAGATCTTCGCTCTGAGCTGGGTGCACACCTGTAATCCCAGGGACTTGGGAAGCCAAAGCCTGATGATCACAAATTCCAGGTCAGCCATGCAACTTAGAGAGACCATGACTTGAAATGCAAAAATAAAAATAAAAAGGGTTGAGAATGCAAGCCCAGGAGTAGAGCACCTCTCAGTTCATCTCCAGCACAAAAGAAAAAGAAAAAAGAAAAAGAGAAAGAAAAGAAAAAAAAAAAATAGAACAAAAACAAACAAAACAAACATGAACAACAACAAAATCCTTTGCTCTGAAATTTTCAGGGAAGTACCTTGAGATACAGTGTGCTCCCATGGGGAACCTTCTTGAATACTGCCCACATTATCCTTTTCTTCTTACTCTCCATCTCCTGAAAATCGCCTTGAAGATTGATGGGTACCAATTAGATACAGACACCTCAAACATTTCTTCCTTGGTCTGTGAGAGTAAATACAGGATATATAGTTAAATGAGGATTTCAGATAAAAGAGAAATATTTTTTAGCATAGTATGTCACATGCAATGTTGGAAATGTACTAAAAGGTGATTTATTTTTCAGACTCGTAAATATAACTGGATAACATGAATTTTTACTTGTTAAATGTGGCGACACTGCGAGCCACATCAATAATAAAGTATGTTTGCACACTTGCTGATATTTTAGTCTGAGGTATACCCATGCTGTAACTAATTGTATCGAATCACTATGGTAAATACATTACTTGGTCTACAAAAAGAGTGAGTTCAAAAGCAAATAAGAAATGATTTTTAAATCATTACTCAGTTTATGTTATTCATATAATTTCTCCCTCTATTAATTCAGAAAATAAGCAGCTTAATTCTATCTTATTTCTTTGCATGACATGAGCTGATATGCCTGAAAATAAAACACTGGAGATGATTCGTTGAAATTATAACTTATATTTTAAAAACCTTCAAGATTCATAGATGGGATATATTCCAAAAACTTCTAGTATTTTTATTATAATTTTTCTATTTCATTAAAAATGTCACCATCACACCTTAGCTCAGAGAGAAAGATGATGTTCTCCAGCCTGGAGGTTGTAAAATGGGAATTCAATAGGAAATGCAACTATAAATCATTCATTAAACTTTAATAAATCCCTTTGCCACAGAACATACTGCTCCACTGGGTATCAAAATCTTGTAACAGTTAATTATGGAATATGAAGGTTACATATTTTTCAGTCCAATAACTTTAAGATGCTAAACAAAAGATCAAAAGATTAGTTTTAATAAAACTCAGTAAACCAAAAAGTGTAAATAATATGGGTGAACGAGCTTTGAAATGTCAATATGGTTACTATATGAGATTTTACTTCTACTGTAAATAAACAAAGAAAAGTATTTAGGCAAAACCAATTTTTACTAGCATTCACCAAAAACAACTTATATTAAAATGGTGGCATATATTATGTTACCAACACACTTCAAAAAAACAATATAGCCATTCAAGATATTGTTGGAAAATTAACAATTTTCCTTGTTTAAAAATAAAAAGTTCCAAACATAAAGTGCAAAAATTCTATTTCCCCTATCAACTGATGAAGACAAAAAAAATGTAAATTGAAAAATTTTATACAATAAGTAGAAGCAGGTTAAAGTCTATTTATAAAAATCAAGTTGAATTTTGCTTTCTAATTACAGAGCCAGAACTTAAGGAGAAAATTTTTTGATTTGGACCTTAAATAGACTAGCCACCAATAACCCGAAACTCTCTATAAATGAAGGGTCACACTGAGTGCAGCTCTACACCCTGTGGATCCCAGCTCCACCAGGAAGGCTAAGCTCCCCCCAGCCAGGGCCGGTCACACTTCAGAGCCTGCTGAGTTCTTGCTGGCACAGGAATTATGACGCCAGCTGGGGCCAAGAGCAATCTGGACTTGGGCAGAGTGCGAGCCACAGTGAAGAGCCCCATCCTCGCAACCACAGCAAATCAGAGGAAAATAAACAGGACGTGCATTTATCGCCTCATCTTTGTGGTTTTGTGGCAGAAATCATGATGTTGGAGCCTCGGGCATTCTGTGCTCATCTCGCTCCAGAAAGTGGCCCTGCAGAAGATGCAGGCTTGCATGGGAAAGAAAGGACCACGAGGTCACGTGGTGGAATTTGGTGTGGGGGGCAGGGACCCAAGGGACCCACTCCAAGGACCACCTGGCTGTCTCTCCTTGTCTTGATGCTCTCTGGCTCCTTTCCTTCAGGTAAATGGCACTCCCTGTTTTATCCAAAACCAAAATGGCAAAAAGTCGGAGAAAACACATTTGTTTCTGAAATCAAAGTGTTCAAAATTCATGTAAAACGTATTTTAAATTTCAAATAAATGTATTATTATTATATCATTGAAATTGCATTTCCAATTTTTTTGAAATCACAAAATGACTTCAACAGAGGTCAAGATACTTTTCCTTTTTTAAGAAAATCATATTATCAAGTTTTAATCAAAGTTTTGCTTATTTTTTATTTCCTTGCAGATTTTAAATAGGGAAAAAAAACAAAAATTGAATCATTTGAATTTCAGCCAAGAACTTCATCTTTTTAACCTAACTGAGATGGAAGAATGTGCATATATATATAATGCAAGCCTTTGTGGAATTTAGTCCTCTGAAAATTAGGGGAAAAAAAGACCACAATAATTCAATATAAACATGTAATAGTACTGTCAGCTGGCATTTAAAGATGCATTATTGTTTTATTGTGGAAAAAACAATATTTTCAAATAAATCACTGTTATTTGAGAGGAACTATAGAGGTGCAATTCCTTGTGATGGATATAGGAATTCTAAGCAATTCTAAATGCCTTCAGACAAGAAAGGTAGTTTCAGAATAAAACCACCCTAGATTTCCAACAGGAATGCAGAGTTTGCCATATGATGCTTTGGGAATGCATTGCCTTAGGGTGACATTTGCGGATGGATTCAAGCAGGGGAGTGAGAGGGGGACTAGGAGCACTTCCAGAGGCAGAGTAGATTCAGAAAGAGATGAGTTATAGGAGAGGACTTGAACCCAGAGTTGCTCCTGGACAGTGAAAGGCACCCACCCTGGTTTTCTTTCTCAGCTGTTCCTTTCCTCTCAGATTAATGCTTAAACTATATTTTATACTGTACCCATCCTGATGCTTCCACATGACTTCTTTCTTTTCCATGAAGACTTCCACTATTTTGCTAGTCAATTCTTTTTCCTCAGCACCCCCTACTCATTCTATATTTCACTCTATGCTACTAGTATTCTGGGGAACCTGTACATTTTACCAATCTTTGTAGTCCTGTACTCCCATTTCACAATACACTATGCATAGTCTAGAATAAGCTAAAATGATAAAACTTTAGCATCTGTGAATTTAAAATTTGTCTTTTATTTTCAAATTGTTCCCCAAACCCAGGCCGATAATGCTCTAATGTGCTGTTTTGTTGGAGCCTAAATTTGAAGCTGAGGTGGGGAGCAGTTGACTTAGCCAGTGAATGGCTTTGGGTAACTAAATAGGAGCCATGAATCAGTATTATTTTGTAAACCAGTTGATAATATTCAGATGTATTGTGCAATTTATAGGAAATTATGACATTGACAAATTTTACAAATACCAGGATGTATTCTTTATAAAACTCCAGGACTCCACAGGACAACATTTACTATGGAATATGTTGGGTGTTTATGAAATGTACTAGAGACAATATTGAAAATCTTAAATCTTAAATAATTCTAAGTGAAAGTTAAAATGTATACGTGGACCTATCAGAAAGCATTCATCAGATTTCCTTTGGTCAATATTTCCTCTTGAAGATGGAAAAGAAAAGTTTATTTGTTGAGGCTGAGATGTATATAGTTTCAATGTATCTTAAGTTTATTGAATTAGTTCAGGCATCATTTTTAAAATGCATTTAAATGTAGAATGCATTTATATATTTTGATAGATCATACACAAATGGAGTGTAATCTCTCATTTTTCTGATTATATATATATTGTAGGATCACATTGGTCATGCAGTCTTATATGTACATGAGGTAATAATGTTTGTTTTACTCTATCATTCCTTCCCCCATATCCCTTCCCCTTCCCCTACCTTATATAAAGTAACTCTATTCTTCCTTATCATCCCCCTGCTTAATGTGAATTAGCATCTGCATATCAGAGAAAACATTTGGCCTTTGGTTTTTTGGGTTTAGCTTATTTAATTTAGCATGATATTTTCTAACTACAACCATTTACCCACAAATGCCAGAATTTCATTCTTCTTTAAAGCTGAGTAATATATCTGTCATATTTATATATATTATATATGGTATATATATATTATATAGAGTATATATAGAATATATATATTTTTATATATGGAATATATATATATTATATATATGTATATATATAAAACAGTTTCTTTATCCATTCATCTGTTGAAGGGCGTATAGGTTGGTTCCATAGTTTAACTATGGAGAATTGAGCTGCTATAAACATTGAGGTGGCTATCACTGTAGTATGTTGATTTTAAGTCCTTTGGGTATAAACCAAGGAGTGGGATAACTGGGTGAAATGGTGGGTCCATTCCAAGTTTTCTGAGGAATCTCCATACTGCTTTCCATAATGTTTGCACATTTTACACTCCCACCAGCAGTGTATGAGTGCACCTTTTTCCCCACATCCTCTCCAACATTTATTGTTGCTTGTATTCCTGATAATTACATTCTGATTGGAGTGAGATGAAATGTTAGTTTTGATTTTCATTTCTCTAATTGCTGAGATGTTGGACAGTTTTTCACGTGTTTGTTGATCAATTGTTTATCTTCTTCTGTGAGGTGTCTGATTAGTTCCTTAGCCCATTTAAGGATTGGGTTATTTGTTGCTCTGTTGTTCAGGCATCATTTTTAATCTCGGATTCAAAACCAACTGACTATCTGTGTAAAATTCACCAAGAATGATAAAATAAGGAATGCTTTTTAAAATTTTCTCAGTGTATCCAGAAAAGTTAATGTATTTGACTTAATAGAAAGATGCAATTAAATTTTTTTTAAAAGTTATGGAAAATCTTTGAATGAAGCATGTTTAACTATATACTACAACAGATAAAAACAGATCAATGAGATACAAAACTTTCCTTAGGAGTTCTGCAATCTCATAAGGGAAGATAAGACAGTCACAGTAAGAAATAAGGACAACAAATCATTGTAAATAGTAAGTAGCATAAAACTTGTAAGAATAATTAAATGGGTTTCAAAGGAGAGTTGGGGGGGTGATATTTTGAGGAAGAAGGTTAGATTTGAAGGATAAGTGAAAACCAACTAGGACTGCACAAGGCATGGACAGTCAGAAAGAGCAGGGCACACCATAGGGGGAAAGTCTTTCATTTGGCTACTCCATGTGCACCCTGGAGAAGTATGATCACAATTGGCACCTTCCCCAACATGCCTCTCGATAAGAAAACCCAGGTCTTAATGAAAGACCCTGGATCAAAGCAGGTGCTGGAGCCAGGTCCTCATTGTTAGGGAAGTTGGTGTACACAAAACATCAAAGAAACCAAGTGGAATTAGAGGATGGTGGAAGGAACCTCACCCAGACTGATTCAAGATACCCAAAGCATCAAAACAACCTATGTCTTCCCAAGCCCCATGCAAGCCTTCCTCTAGGAATCTGATATGAGCCAGATACTCTTATATACTGGACACTATCTTTTCCACTCTTTGGATAATTTCACTCTAATTTATTGTCAGTTTTGGAGTGAAAGGCTTATCTAACTATTGAAAGTCCTTTAGTTTATTATCAAGCAGATGAAACTGGAGACAGACTTCAGGCAGGAACAATTTCCTCCAAGAGTACCTGAAATCACAAAAGTACATTTTGTGATTAGGTTTATGCGTTGACATAAGACCTGGTTTTAAAGTTAGAAAGATCTGAGGTCTGATACTCAATATGTGACTTGGGTAAATCTAATAATCTCAATGAGCCTCGGTTTTGTGATCTGCAGAATGGGAAAATAATGCCTGCATCACAGGCTCATGGGTATATTAAACTCTGTAACTTAAATGTTTGCGATCTAATTACTAATTGTATTAATAATTGAAGGAGGCATATTTCAAATATGCTTTACATGTTATATGAAGAAAATAATCTTAATTGTGTTACAAGAAAGTAAAATGTCATTATTACCATATTCAGAAAAGACACATAATAATGGCATCACAGGTAAATTTTACACTCTATTATCACAAATATTCAACCAAATATCTTAGATATCCTAAACTTTAGTTTGTGGGACGTCTCTGGAGAGCCCGTTCTTTATACAGTACTGAAGTTGAAAGGAGATTTCAGATGAAAAAGGGTTTATACTGGCTCAGAGAATAGACGGCTGGCTTTTCAAAAACAAGCCAAAAACGGATTTTCTATATGCCAGCCTGTGAGTACTAGGTTTAACTGTTAAGCTGCCCAGTTCAAAAATAATTAAAAGTTATCTCTTTTCCACCGATTTCCAAATTGGAAACCATACATAGCAAAACTTACTAACACAATCTATGTCAAAGGTTTTAAAAAAGTAGAATACAACAGCCAGCTGGATTTTATCAGTCAGAATAAAGTTTGGATGTCTTAAGGGGCACTGATAGGAGCCTGTAATTCAGCAGGATTGGAGACTTCTCTAGAGAGGAAAAGCATGAAAGAAAGAGAGAAAAAAAGGATAGTAAATCAGGGACAGAGAGAGAGCATAAAGGTGAAAATGAAAGGAATTTACTATAGGTCACAAAGTTGGGAGGATTCTTTTTTATATGATTATACCTACTCAGTGTAACTCCCAGGAGTAAAGCTGGGTAACATCACTTATTCATCCACTGACTTATTCATTCACTCATGCAATGGACAAATGCCCACTTCCATCTTTGTCACAGGTACTGTGCAAGTCCCTGAAAATACAACATAACTAAGAGAGGTTCCAGGATGGAGTGAGATCTCAGGAATCAACATGACCCAATGGCCCAGACAAGGAATACATATGAGGCTTTTGAATTCATGATACAGACATCTGCTGGGGGAAGTCAGAAGTTTTATGTTAGTTCACATAAAATACCAGGGTTAACAGAGGAGGCTAAACCCTTTCCATATCCTACAACTATTTGCTTAGCAACACCATTCAGCAGTAATTAAAGCTTTTCCTCAAGCTGCACGTTCTTCTTATGCCTTTTTTGCAAACACTGAGGAGGAGATGGACAACTGATTATATCATAAGATGCATGACCACCACCCCACCTAATCCAGGCAGGATGGGTCCCTAGAGTGCTTTCTAATCCATTGTTCATAGAGTCTTAATAGCTCACAGGATGGGGTTTTTTACCACTTCCCTTGCAAGGTAAGTCCAAGAAATAATACATTTTAAAGCCAGGAAGCAGATCCTGATATAAATCTTCATTAGGCTTTCTTTGCTTTACGTGAACTTGTGAATATAAGAATTATGCATTCATTTGCCTAGGGATGCTTAAGTCACAATCCACCTTTTCTGAATGAAACTGACTATGCTAGTCTTCTTTCTAGTGGGGATTAAAGAGAATCAAATATTAGACACTATAGATACTGTTAGTCTGACCTGTGGATGTCTCACAGTTAAGCCCCATTCTCCTGGAGGCCCCACATAAAAAAATCTGCTAACTCCATGGGAATCTACTAAAACCAGAGAATAGTACATGCACAGGGTAGAGACTGACAACCTTATGCCTTCAGAAGGAAAGGAATGTGCTCTTTTGAATCATTTCTATGACGATATTGCCATGTTATATCTTTTTATTATCTAGGAAAGCTAATAAATTAGCATTCACTAATTCAATTACATATTAAATATAAATAATCCACATCTTCATGACTTTACAATCTAGAAATAGGAATTAATCAAAGGTTCATATAAAGTATGTAAAATTACAAGTATGGCTAGTGTTTCAAAAGCAAGGTAAATGATGCTGAGAGAGGGTATGGATAACAGAAAAAGAGTCACTCAATGTGGGATCACCAAGGTGAATTTCCATGGAAAGCAAGGCAAGAAGGGTAAATTCACTAGAGAAAAGGGACTGACATGTCAATCAAAGAGACCAGCACATACAAAGGCCCTGTGAGCAGGGAGAAGGAATAATCACAAAACCTGAAGCCCATATGTCTGCATTACAAAGAACAAGGTAAGAGATAGGAGATGTTGTAACCAACACACCACAAGGGTGTTTTAAAAGGTGGGTATATCAGATTTGCACTTTGAAGAGGCCCTCTAGTTATGGCACAAAAACGAATTTGAATGGGAGGAGGGGTGAGTTTGGATATGAAATACAATTTAGAAGTTCATTGCAATAGTTCAGGTAAGTGATAATAGTAACCTGAACTAATTCAATGACCATGAAAAACAGCAACTCTATTTATTGAACATATACATGTATTAGGTTCCAAATGAGATTCTTCAGGATATTTTAGAAGATATGATTGACAGGCAATCTGATGGATTGCAAATAAATGGTTAAGGAGAGAAGTGTTCAGGCATCTGATTTGCAGGCTGGTGTAATGATGGTGCCATTTGTCAAACTAGGAACCACAGTGTGATGGGTCTTCTGTCCACCTACATAATAATAATCCTTCAACATCAAAAAAATTAGTTTTTAAATGCCAATAAAAGGATCTAGTGATTTGTCAATCCATCAACAGCAAAACCTCACTCTGTGTGGTGAAGTCAGAGTGAGAAGTAGTGATATGATGTGGTATTTCGGGACAGCCATCATTCAAGACTTTTCAAATATTCATTAGTATTAAACATGTTTTTATTTATTCCTTCTCAATACTAATGAGTTCTATAAGATACTCATTTTTTAAAAACTCTTGTCACATGCTATCCACAAAGTAAATATTTTTAAAGTATCAGGAAGTGATTTTTCTGCAGTCTGTAACTATTAGAACTTAAAAACTTTCTTTGAGAAAGAAAAAATAAGTCATGATTCTTTAGTTTTTATGTGAAATACCCATGTTAATTCAGATGCTATACTAAGTCCAGGGAAATAGGATGCTAATAACACTTACTTGCATGCCGGTCCTACCCTGTCAGGAGAGAGTGTATACAGAGATTAGAAACCGAAAGTATTCCCTCTAAAAGTGGAGAAAAGATAGGATGACCTCTTTCACCACTTCTATTCAACATAGTCCTTAAAACTCTAGCCAAAGCAATTAGGCAAAAGAAAGAAACTAAAGGGATATGAATAGGAAAAGAAAAGCTGAAATTATCTCTGTTTGTTGACTATATGATCCTATATGTAGAAAAATCTCCACCAGAAAACTTCCAGAACTCATAAATGAATTCATCAAAGTAGTAGGATACAAAATTAACACCTATAAACCAATCATATTTCCTATACTTCAATGATGAATCAACTGGAAGAAAAATTAGGAAAACTATCTGATTCACAATGTCCTCAAAAAATAAAATACCTGGGAATCAATCTAACAAAAAACATGAAGGACCTCTACAATGAAAACCACAAAACACTAAAGAAAGAAATTAAGGAAGACCTTAGAAATGGAAAAACCTCTGATATTCTTGGATAGGCAGAATTAAAATTATTAAAATGACCATACTACCAAAAGCACTACAAAGATCTGATGCCATTCCCATTAAAATTCCAATGACATTCTTCATAGAAATAGAAAAGGCAGTCAAGAAGTTCATTTGGAGAAATAAGAGGCCCAGAATAGCCAAAACAATTGTTTTAGTCAGCTTTTTCACTACTGTGACTAAAGAACCCAGCCAGAACAGCCGTAAAAGAGGAAAGGTTTATTTGAGCGCTCAAGGTTTTCAGAGGCCTTAGTCCATAGAAGGCAGGATCCATTCCTTGGGGCTCAAGGTGAGGTAGAACATCATGGAAGAAGAGTGTGGCAAAGGGAAGCAGCTTACATGACCATCAGAACCAGAGAGAGAGACTCCATTCTCCAGATACAAAATATCTACCCCATAGCCACACCCCAGCCACACCCCACCTGCATCCAATTACCATGCAGTTAATTCCCTCTGGGATTGCTTAATTGATTAGGTCAAGGCTATAGCCAATCATTTCTCCTCCAGACCTTCTTGCATTGCATCACATGTGAGCTTTTAGGGGACACCACTTTTAACCATAACAAGAGTCCTTAGCAAGAAAAGTGAAGCAGAAGGTATCACAACGCCAGACCTTAAATTATCCTGTATAGCTATAGTAACAAATCAGCATGGTGTTGGTATCAAAACACTCATACAGACCTATGGAATAGGATAGCAGACAGAGACAAATCCACATAAATACAGTTCTCTCATACTAGACAAAGGCATCAAAAGCATATGTTGGAGAAAAGATAGACACTTCAACATAGTGTTAGAAAAACTGGAAGTTCATATGCAGTAGAAAGAAATTTAACCTATATCTCCCACACTGCACAAAACTCAAAGTTGATCAAAGACCTAGGGATTATATCAGAAACTTTGCCCTTACTAGAAGAAAATGTAAGCCCAGCACTCCAACATGTCAGCTAAAGAACCAACTTCCTTAACAAGACTTCTAAAGCCCAGGAAGTGAAATTTTAAAAATAAATAAATAAATAAATAAATAAATAGGACAGTATCAAACTATCAAGCTTCTTCGCAAAGGAAACAATTAAGAGCATGAAGAGAGAGCCTACAGAGTTGGAGGAAATCTTTGCCACCTGCACTTGAGATAGGGTGTTAATTTCCAGGATATACAAAGAATTCAAAAACTTAACACCATAAAAACAAATAACCCAATCAGTAATTGGGCAAAGGAACTAAATAGACACTTCTCAAAAGAAAACATACAGTTAACAAATATATGAGAAAACATTCAACATCTCTAGCAATTAGAGAAATGAAAATTAAAACCACATTGAGATTTCACCTCACTCCAGTCAGAATGGCAATTGGAAAGAATACAAGTAACAATAACTGTTGGTGAGGATGTGGGGAAAAAGGTACACTCATACATTGTTGGTGGGACTGTGAATTGGTGCAACCACCATGGAAAACAGCATGGAGATTCCTCAGAAAATTTTGAATGGAACCATAATTGGACCCAGTTATCCCTTGGTGTATATCCAGTGGATTTTAACTCAGCACACTACAGTGATGCAGTCACATCAATGTTCACAGCAGCACAATTCACAATAACTAAGCTATAGAGTCAACTTTAGTGCCCTTCAACAGCTGAAGAGATAAAGAAATTGTGGTACAGACACATGATATACTATTACACAGCCATAGAAAGAAATGATTTTATGAAATTTGCTGGTAAGTGAATGGATCTGGAGACTATCATGCTAAGTAAAATAAGCCAGTCCCAAAAAACCAAAGGTCAAATATTCTATCTGACATGTAGATGGTAACCCACAATGAAAAGGTGGCTAAAAAGTAGAATTTCAGTGGATTAGACAAAGGAATGAAGAGAAAGGAGAGGGAATTAGAAAAGGAAAGACAGAATGAATCTGACACTACTTTTCCACATGCATATGTAAATACACCACAGTGAATCTCATCATCATGTACATCCACAAGACTGAGGTCCTAATTAGAATAATATATATTCCATACTTGTATAATTATATCCAAATGGACTCTACTGTAAGTATAACTAAAAAACTAATAAAAATATAGAAAACAATAAGTGCTGGTGAGGATATGGAAAAAAGGAACTGTTTTTTTAGATAGTATTTTTATTTTTTATTTTATTTTTTACTTTTACACACTGCATTTTGATTCATTGTACACAATTGGGGTACAACGTTTTGTTTTCATGGTTGTACACAATATAGATTCACACCGTTTGTGTAATCATACATGCACATAGGGTAATGTTGTCTGCCTCATTCCACCATCTTTCATATCCCCTATTTCCTCTACATAATCCAAAGTTCCTCCATTCTTCTCTTACCACCACCTCTCATCCCCATTATGTATCATCGTCCACTTATCAGAAAAAACAAAGCTTTTTCTTAGTAAAGGATACAATAAATAATGTGAAAAGAGAGCCTACAGAGTGGGAGAGAACCTTTTCCACACACACTTCAGATAGAGCACTAATCTCCAAAATTTATAAAGAACTTAAAAAATTTTGCACCTAAAATACAAAGAACCCAATCAATAAATGGGCTAAGGAACTGGGCAGACACTTTACAGAAGAGGATATACAGGCGATTAACCAATATATGAAAAAGTATTCAACATCTCTAGTAATTAGAGAAATGTAAATTTAAAAGGAACTCTTATACAATGTTGGTGGGAACAAAAATTTATATAGCCACCATGGAAATTAGAACAGAGGTTCCTCAAAAAACAACAAATGTAACTACTTATCATCCAGGTATACTATTCCTCAGTGTTTATGCAAAAGAATCGTCAGCATACTTTAGAGATGCATGAATATCCATGTTTACTGCAGTACAATTTACTACAACCAACTTATAGAATCAGTTTATGTGTTCTTCAGCAGAAGATAAAGAAATTGTGGTATATATACACAATGGAGTTTTATCTATCTGCAAAGAAGAATGAATTTATGTCATTAACTGGAAAATGGATGGAACTCAAGAACATCATGTTAAGCCAAATAAACTAGACTCAGAAAGACAAGTATCACCTTTTCTCTTATATGTGGAAGCTAGAGGGGGAAAAGACTAGAAGGAAGATCATAATGGTAGAGGAACAGGATAAGAGGGAAGGAGGAGTGAAAGGTACAGAGACATATTGGGGAGTAAAATTGGTCAAATTATATTCCATGCATATAGTGAATTTACCACAATGAAACCCTATATTCTGTATCATTAACATGTACTCATAAAAATAATACAAGTGTTTCAAAAAAAGAGAAGAAGAAGCACATGAATAAAGAAATCAGACAGCCTTGAGCAGAAATTGGTGTGTCCATAGGATAACCATTTACATCTATGTTACAGGTTCTTCATCTGTAAAGTACAAATGGTGAGTTTTAAAATCAGAAAGTAGATTCTATTTCTCAAGATTTTTATAAGCAGTGCCTTCAGCAGTAATGCACAATCCTCAAGGAAGTCTAGGCAGAAAATGTAAGCAACAGGCAGTGAGCAATTAAAAAATAACGAAGAAGCACGTCAAAGGGAAGAATGAACAAGAGGATATACCTGTCACTGAAATTTTTGAACAGGTTGAGAGAAGAGACAATTCTTATTCATAACTCTATAGAATCCAAAGTGACACCTTCTGCAGAGCAACCATAGAAAAACTTCTTGTTAAGTTGAAATCATGTACTTTAATATGTTGTTTATTTTCAGATTTAAAAAAAAAGATGTAAAATGAGCTTTGTTTTGTTCTTAATAACTTTTGGGATAGTCTGGAAAAAAATAACTTGTTCATAAGCAGAAAAGTAAGGAAAGGTATTTTATATGTCAAAAAATAGAAGCTGCTGTAATTTCACTTCCATTCACATTTCTAGGGTTTTCCAAAGCAGCAGGAAAAGTTTATCATGCTCAGAATCATCTTGTTTTAATCCATCAGCTTATAGTTCATCTTTGTACATGAGTTCAGGAATATTTCAAGAGAAACTGTACATTTCAAAGTATAAATACCACAATCAGAATCTGAAACCAGTGGCCTCAAACGTACTTGGTTTATCCCACATACAGTGCTGCAGTTTGGATGTGGCTCCGTAAAGACCTCATGTTCAATGTTGGATCCTCAGTTTGACACTTGGGAAGGGGATGGGAATCTTTAAGAGGAGGAGCCTAAAGGCAGGTTTTAGATTATTGGGGGTACGCCCTTGAAGGAGATTCAATCTCTTCTCTCTCTTTGCCTCCTGGCCACATGAGCTTTGCAGTTTCTCTACCACGTGCTCCCAGCTGTGATGTGCTGACTTTCCACAAGCCCAAAACACCAAGTCTAACAAATCATGGACAGAAATCTGTAAACTCTGAGCTAAAATAAACCTTTTCTCTTCATAGATTCATTTACATCAATTATTTTTTACACTAATGGAAAACTAATTCAGAAAAACATTACTAAGAAGTGGAGTTATTGTTGGGCTATATGTGAGACAATGCAAAAGAGCTTTTTGGAATTGGTTTATGGGAGGAGTTTGGAAAAGTTTGGAGAAGGATGCTATAAAAAACAATGAATGCTGTGGTCAGAGTTTAATGGTCAATTTTGGTGAGAACTCAGAAGACCAGAATGCTGATAGAAAATGCAGGTAGTAAAGATTATGCACATGAGATTTTCAGGTGAAAATAAGGACTCTGTAGGGAACTGGACTAGAGGCTATCCATTTCACACTACAGCAAAGAATTTGGCTTCCTTTTGTCCATGCTCTGAGACTTTGTAGGGGGCTAAATTTAAAAGCAAGAGACGTCTTAAAGGTCTCGTAGAATTTGCTGAGAATCCATCAGGTCCTGGGCTTTTCTTGGTTGGTAGGCTTTGGATAGTTTTTTCTATTTCCGTGCTTGAAATTGATCTGTTTAAGTTGTGTATGTCCTCCTGATTCAGTTTGGGAGGATCATATGTCTCTAAGAATTCATCAATGTCTTTGACATTTTCTATTTTGTTGAAGTATAGACTTTCGAAGTAGCTTCTAATTATGTATTTCAGTGGTGTCTGTTGTGATTTTTCCATTTTCATCACAAATTCTAGTAATTTGGATTTTTTCTCTCCTCTTCGTTAGTGTGGCTAAGGGTTTATCAATTTTGTTTACTTGTTCAAAGAACCAACTTTTTGTTTTGTCATTTTTTTTTAATTGTTTCTCTTGTTTCAATTTCATTGATTTTAGCTCTGATTTTAACTATTTCCTGTCTTTACTACTTTTGGTGTTGATCTTTCTTCTTCTTCCAGAGCTGTGAGATGTAATAATACAGCCACATCAATGTTTATAGCAGTTCACAATAGCTAGACTGTGGAACCAAACTAGATGCCCTTCAACAGATGAATGGATAAAGAAAAACTGTGGTATACTACTCAGCCATAAAGAATAATAATAATATGGCATTTGCAGATAAATGGATGGAATTGGAGATTATTATGGTAAGTGAAATAAGCCAAATCCAAAAAAATAAAGGCTGAATATTTTCTCTGATAAGTGGATGATGATATAGAATCAGGTTGGGGAGTGGGGGGATGAGAGAAGAGTGGAGGAACTTTAGATTATGAAGAGAGAAATGAGAGGGGGGAAGAGATATGAAAAATGGTGGAATGAAACAGACATCATTACCCTATGTACATGTATGATCAACATGAATAGTGTGAATGTACACCATGCACAACCATAGAAATGAGAACTTGTACCCCATTTGTGTACAATGAATCAAAATGAAGTTTGTAAAAATTTTTAAAAATTTAAAAATTAAAATTAAAATAAAAAAAGAAATATGCCAAAGGAGGGGAATAAAGGCAAAAGACTAGGTAATCTAGCAGAAGAAATTTCAAAGGAATACAATGAACAGGCTGTGGCATGGGTGTCACTGAGTGTCTCTAAACAGATTAACAGTGAGAATCAGAAGCAAAGAAGAGTGGAAAAATTCGAAAAATGTGCAAATTGGTGAGAAAAGGAGCATGCTCAATGGTGTGTTCAGAGAGGGTTTGGAAATAAGTTCAATTAAAAAGAGGCCAAGTTCTTTTCATTGGGACAATAAGAAAAATGACCTGAGATATGTCAGGACTTGGCAAGACCCCACCCATTGCATACTCAAAGAGACAAGAATGCAAATTTGTGTCAAAGACTTTCCAGGGCCAGTCTGTTTTGATAAGAAAACACCAGATGATGCTGCTCCAACTTTTCCAAATACCTCAAGCATTGTTTCAGGGATTGGTTTCAGTTGCCAGGTACTCAGAGGCTAGTGCAGCCATGGTTCAACTGTGCCCAGGGAGAGTTCACACCAGCAGACCTTGATGTCTTCCATGTGATGCTGGTTTTACAGGTAAGCAGAATGTAAAGGTTAGGGAATCATGGACTCCTCCTTCAAGATTTCAGAGGAAAGCCTGGGAGACCAACCACTGTCAGGTAGAGGCAAGTCCTTGCAGGAAGTTTCTAGCAGGACAAGGACAGATGTAAGAATGAAGCCCAAGCGGGGTTGGGTTTGTGACTCAGTGGTAAAGCACTTGCCTCGCATGTATGAGGTACTGGGCTTGATTCTCAGCACAGCATATGAATAAATGAATAAAATAAAGGTCCAACAACTAAAAAAAATTTTAAAAAAATGAAGCCTAAGTTGTAATGAAGCCCATGAGAGGAGAGACGCCAGAAATGTGGAGGGAAGCTTCATACAACATGAAAGCCAGTCAGGAGAGAGGTCATGTGTTCTGCAATGAGCAAGGCTGTAGGGACAGGGCTGCCCCAGCCCATAGGAGCCCACATCCCACCCAAGTGTGCCCCAGAGGCCAAACCTGGAGTTGTAGGATGTAATGTTCGCCCGGCTGGCCTTCAGCCTTCCATTGGCCTGTTCTCTCCTTCTACTTTCCTATTATTCTCTTTTGGAATGTGAGTGTTTATCCTCTACCATTGTGTCATGGAAGCCTGTAACTTGTTCTGTCTTACTTTTGCAGGGACTCACAGCTGAGTTTGCTTTGAGCCTCAGAAAAGACTTTGAAGTTAGATTTCTGAGCAATGCTGGGGCATTTAAGACTTCTGGCACTTTCAGAAATGGACTAAATTCATTTTGCATTTAGAGATGGACATGAGACTTTGGGGGCCAAGAATGGAATATCATTTTTTTAAAAAGAAAACTTTCACATGGTTACTGTGTTGAAAGAAGTTTAATTCTTGAACTTTCCAAGCACATTTACATTTTAAAATTCAAGCTGCAAGGTGAAATTTTATAGGAAAAACTTGAATATCAGAATAATAACAGAATGTGTGACAGACATCATTGCCCTGTGTACATGTATGAATGCACAGATGGTGTGACTCTACTTTGTGTACAACCAGAGAAACAATAGCTGTACTCCATTTGTGCTCAATGAATGAATAAGAAAATAAAAAATAAAATAAAATAAACCTTTCTTCTTCATAAAAAAAAGAAAGTATAGATTGTCCTTTAAATGCATGAGACTGAGTATTTCCTATGCTAAAAAAGATGCTTTGAAGCAAATTTAAAAGTTTGGTGTTACTGAGTTTGCTTCTATATAATGAGGTGAATAACTTGTTTATCCTTGAAGAGAAAATGGTACAAATTAAAGTGTGGTATTTTCCAACATAAAAAAAAGAAACTCATCAAAATACATCTGAGCCATTTGAGCTAGAGTATTAATAGCTAATACTGTAAAATTGAACCTGTGACACTATCAGTTGGAAAATAATCATAGGACTATAAAAATTGTTGCCAATTAAAACTATGGCATAATGTTTATTATTCAAATTTTCATTTCATACATGTTTAGAAATAGAAGAAATGAATTCTGATCATGCAAGATGACTACACATACTTAAAAACACAAGTGAAATAAATTCTTGCCAGCTTTGCTACACTTCCTCAGGGTTAGAATCCCCATCCACAAGTCTCTTTTGGACTTAGGGGTCATGACACTCTTTTGCTACACAGAGTGGTCTTTGGTGTCATCAAGAGCATTGGTAATAATTTTTTGAAGAATACATGAAAGAACTAAATTTCATTATTTCTCAGCTCCCAAGACAGGCATATAATTATGTAGCATTGAACCTAATTTTGACTCCAGCTTTCGAAATGTCTTGAACTTGTCAATTTTCTCCCCTTTCTTACATTTCTCCAAATACCCTGTTTTCTAAGAATTAAAAGCAAAACAACAATTGTGCCACAAAGTTCTTAAAAATCACCGGAACTCTTCAATAAGGTCAATTTGCCTGACTGACAGACGTTGCAAGACATTATCTGTTTCCAGGCATTTCTAGACAGTTCTTGATCTAAGGGATATTAAACGTGTGTGTGTTGGCAGGGTTGGGGAGTGGGTGCAACAAGTATTGGTTTTCTAGTAACATTGTGACAAAGTACTGCAAGCCCAGTGACTTAAAATAGCAGAAATTCATTCTCATGGTTCTGGAGGTTAGAAGTCCAAAATCAAGGTATTAGCTGGGCCATGCTCCCTCTGAAGATTGGAGAAAATAATTCTTCCTCTCCTTCCTCCTAGTTACCAGTGGTCACTTGGAAATTTTTGCATTCCTTGTCTTGTTGACTCACCATTCCAATCTCTGCCTCCATCATCACACAGAACTGTCCCTGTGTGTCTCACTGGCTTTTGTCTGGTTTTCTTGTGAGGACACCAGTCTTTAGGTTTTAGGGCCTCTGTTCATCTAATATGACTTCATTTTAGCTAATTGAATCTTTAAAATACCTATTTCCAAATAAAGCCACAGTCTGGTGTTCCAGGTGGATAGAAAATTTGGGGGAACACTAAGACTCTTCATCCCTGTACAGTATCTCTTAGACTTAATGAGGCACTGTAATTGTTATTAACGCTAATAGCATCCTAACTCATCTCACGACCACAACATCCTCAGAGTAGGTAAGTCCACCATCTGTCATTATTTCATATACTATAAATCAAAGGTAGCTTGGAAAGGCTAAATAACTTTTCCAGGGTAACACATTAATCACTGCCAAATCCTAGACTCAAATATATATTTGTGTGATGTTCAGAACTGTCCTGGCATTAAGGGTTCTCAACTGTGAGATACCAAGGTTGACAATGGAATCCGTTCTTTCCTTTTCTCCATGAGCACCATGATGGCTCCCACTGTGTGCACCTGGATCTGAGCTCTTTAAGGTAAGTCACCCAAGAAACCTTGCACTTCCAGTTTGCCTGGGTCAGTGGGAATCAGCAACAGGAGACAGGAGAGTAGGGGCAGAAGCTGAGCTGGGAAGGTATTCCCCAGGTTCCTCTGCGGGGCCTAGTTTGGCTGTGGCTTTGTATATCCACTTAAGGCTATTTGCAGGGCTCCCTCAAGTGCTGCTGCTCCAGCTGAACTGTCGTGAATACTGCTTGTCTTGCCCCTTCAAAGGCACGGGGTACTTACTATCCCTGATTGGTTCCCATGCCCTGCACATAGTACTGTAAGTTGTACTTTGACTAAATGTTCTTCAATCACCTCTCCCAGAACAAGATCTAGTTCTGGCAAAAACCAGACGGGATCATATTTCACAAACTGGTAGGACGTGCTATGGAGTATAATCTATGCACAGCCCCTTTCAACCCTAATGGACAATAAAGAAATGAAATCAAATCATTTGAGGGGGTGGTGAAGACTAGAATGCAGAAATGCTTGAAGAAAAATATACTGCCTAAGGAATTGAGGTCAGAGCCGTAGACGAAAGTCTGCACCTGTTTCAGAGACAGGAACTTTTACAATGTCTGAGTTTGGAACACTAGTGCCTCATCTTTGCACATTTTACTCTGCATAAATCCCATACCACAAAGCCCAATATTTTGAAAATTTTATTTTAAGAATAAATAACACAGCTAATTTGTTTTCCTATTAGCTAATTAATACTACCTGCTATAGTTTAGATATGAGGCAACCCCCAAAAGGTCACATGTGAGACAATGCAAGAATTTTCAGATGTGAAATGTTTCAATTAATTATTGATGTGGATTAACTGAGTGATAATTGTAGGCAGGGATGTGACTGGAGGATGTAGGAAACTGGATATGTGACTTCTGGGTTTATGTCTTTCCCCTGGTGAGCAGAGCTCTCTGTGATTCCTGTTGCCATGTCCTGAGCTGCTTTCCTCCACCATACCCTTCCACCACCAAGTTCTGTGTTGCCTTATACCCAAAAGGATGGAGTTGGTCAACCGAAGACTGACCTCAGTAACCATGAGCTAAAATAAACTTCTCTATTCCTAGAAACAGTGAATAAAACAACTCCAAAGTCAGTTTTTATAATGCAGGAAAAACAATAAATAAAAAGTGTTCTAAATGCCTGCATAGTGCAGTGGGAAAAAAGAGTTGATAACAGCACTGGTTCTTCAATCCCCCAATTTCTCCATCCCTGTCCAACTCTATCTTAGTTGAATTGTAGATCTCTAACTGGAACCCCCTATTTAGATGAACTACAGAAGATTCAAATGCATGGTCAAATACACTTAGGCATTAGTTTTTAAATTATGCTTTGTGTATTAGAGTCATCTTTCCAAGGTACATCAAAACTGACCTCAAAGTGATAGTCACAAAGTAAAGGAAATGGGGGCTTAAACATTTTCTATTCTGTCTTTCTGTGAAGCTATTGACTCCCTCTGCATCACTAGATCAAAGACAATCACTTAAACTAATGCTTTTTATAATCTAAGCCAATGTTCTGCCATCCCATGAACAGGGAGATAAGACACGAAATTCCAAAGGAAAATGATTTCATTACTTTATTTTTAAGAGCATAATTTAGAAAGGGCCTCTGTGCAACTTTTATTTCCTAAACTGTCTTACAGTTTACCCTCAAGTTGCTTTGGGAGCTCATAGCTTTTCAGCAAGTTCTTTTAGCAGTTGAAATATTTGAATTTTAGATTCAAGGGAAATTCAACTTTTGTTCCTTACATGCTGGTAAATTTCTATTTTGAATCAGCTTGCAAGAAGTTTAATTAATTAGATGTACCTTGCAACTAAGATATGAGCTTCACACATCTTTAAAAAAAAATTTCAATGTGGGATGCAATTAGAATAAAACAGGTTGTATAAAAACAAATAAATACTCTTTGTAGATGTTAGACAAGTATCTAAATTTACTGATATATAGAGCCTCTGGAAAGATATAAGTTAAGTTCCTAAAATTTTTATTCTTTCTAAATGATTGGAATTCTACAAAATTATCAAGGAAATATGTCATAATGTGTCACCATTTGTCCAAGACTCTAGCACTAACTTTCACATGATGTAGAACTAGATAGAAGACGTTATCTATTAGAACATGGTGAAGTGTGTTATATATTTGCTGACACTGTGCACTAGGGCTCCCTCTAGTCTGAACTCACATGGAACTTTCCCAAGGACCTCTCTTCCTGATCACCATCATCTAATTCTGCTTGGTTTCTTTGATGTTCTGCAGACACCAGCTTCCCCTAACCATGAGGATCTGGCTCCAGCACCTGCTTCTATCCGGAGCCTTTCATCAAGATGTGAATTTTCTTACCATAAGCACCTTATATCTCCCATGAAATTCAGGATTAAAGGCACACTAAACAGCAGGACATGCCTCAATGGAACCCAGGAGCATTGATTGATTGAGGAATCACTGCTTCTATCACTGAGTGAGCATCTATAAGGCATAGACATCAAAAAAGAAGGAAACACATAATTCCTGCCACCTAGGAACTGGAAACCTGGTTCCTTCTCTTTTATTCATAACCCATTGCCTATGACGCATGATAGTAAGAGTCATTCCTAGAACAACAGAGCATAAGGATGAAGCAGGCTGGCATGACCCTCTGTACACATTTTTCCCTCCAAGGCAGAACAAAGACAGACTGAACCTGCAAAAATGGGACAATCATAAACTTCCCCTATTTAAGCTTAAAAGTGAATTTCAGGAACATTCATCTTTGAGATTTTTCCCTTTATACTTTCTTGGCTTGCTTCAACACCACTCTGCTACCTTTCTGCTGTGTTGGAGTACTGATGACAAAGGAAATGGTTGTCTTTCTCAGCAAACGCTTTGGAGCATGAGGAATGTGTCACAGTAAACAAAACATGAACAGAAGATAGCAACTTGCTGAGATTCTTTAGTTTTTAATGTTTACTTGACAACACAGCATGCAAAATTGCAGATGAAATCTACAGAGAATAGACTGCAACTCTGGAAATGCAATTCTGGAGAGGCAATTTACTTACATGGTCTGCTTCTGAAAAATTATACCTTTAGCAAGAGATAAGACATCTTAGCTGGTGCATTCAATGTTGAGTGATAGAAAAGATGGACAGCAGCCTTGGTATGGCGTAGAGTGGTATAGAGCTAGACCGCAGTTCCTTTTCAAGAATTCATGGAACCAATTATTACAAGATTAACTTTTTACTTTTGTTTGATTTTTCGTTTTTGCTGTTATTGTTGTTTTGAAATTTTAAAAGTATCTTTTCTCTGCAACATATTGTATAGCACAAGGTGCACGGGGGCGAAACCCTGTGACATATAAACATTATTAGCTGTGTAGCTGTATCTATGCATCTTCACACAAGGCAGGACCAGTAAGATCTAGAAACAGTTTTGCATCAGTCAGTTTTGCCCCAAAATCATTTAAGAAAAATCAAATTCCTTTACAAAGACTGGTGGGTTTTGGAATTATGGATGAGGAAGGATTTGGGATTTGTGGTGTTAGCAGCAGCTACAGGAGATGTTGAGGTAGCAACATAGCAACCACCTTTCTTTTTGAGTATTTATTCTACACCTGGCAATCGTCGTAAGTCACTGGTAAACACAATCAATGATTCTTATAGTATCTCACAATATTGGTTTGCCCATTTTACAAATCAAAAAACTGAGAATGAGACCAGTCAATTTATTCACCTAAAGTCAGCTAGACAGTGATTCCTAAGACCTGGTTCCTCAAGACAGAACCTCTGAAGGCTACAGTAACATACATTTCACCATTATTCTCATGTTCTCCCAGACGGACCCACTGCAGGAATTCGATGTGTGAGAGAGCACACATTTGTTCAGTCCTTCCAAAAAAAATTCCCAACACTGCCTGGCACATAATAGTCCTTATATTTATTGAATAAATATGGTTAACATTTCTGTTAATTAAATAATAAACCATGATGCTGCTCTCAAGTGGTTTTCATTCATTTGTACACTTATCACAAATATTATACACTTAGCAAACCAAAGCCCTGCTGCAGGTCCCATTCTTTGAGGCTCCCCTGCTTCAGAGCCTTGCTTTGTAAGTCCACTCCTGTGCCTGCCGCTAACCTGGGCCACCAGCTACAAAGCTGGCTCTAACCTTCATGCAAATATAAATTATTTTTATCTAAAGACATTCTGTTTGCTTCAGTTATGGGCATGTGGTCAAAACAAGAAGTGTGAGGAACATCAATGCAGAAAAACATGTTAATGAAACAATTATAAGGAAAATCAGGTTGCAAAGGTGCTTCAAGATAATCTGTGTCATGTGTGTATTCCAACAACTGGGATTCTTATCCAGCAAGACAGGTGCTTGTGGTATTTCTAATTTTTTTAAAAGGAAAAATGTTGAAAATATAGCTTTCAATCCTTAGAATAAAGACTAGTTATATCTGAAAAGAATTGGATAAAGCCCCTACAAAACAAAGGCCCCTTTCTCTAATTTCCTGACTAAAAAACACAAATTAAAACTAACCTGATTGTGTATTTAAAAAGGAAAATGGAGGAGACATTCCCAATAGAAGCCCATAAATAAAATTTTTATTCTTTTTTCTTTTTGGGGGGTGGGGTACTGGGGGTTGTACTCAGGGGCACTGGACCACTGAGCCAGATCCCAGTTGCTAAACACCTCGCTTTTGCTGAGGCTGGCTTTGAACTCACGATTCTTCTGCCTCAGCCTCCCAAGCCACTGGGATTTCAGGCATGTGCCACCACACCCAGCAGAAACTTTTCATTCTTAATGTTACCTTAAGAAATTAACTCTCAACGTATATATTAATATATCTTTAGTTATAGAAACTAAGTCTAATAAAAAATTCCTTTAAAAAAATTTGCTGACAAATTATTTTTTGCACATTTAAGAAAAACAAAGGAGAGTGTGCCCCAGTTGAGTGGAGGAAACTAGGAACTGTGCCTGCACAAGATGGATATTTTTAAATATTGCATTAAAGATAATTTTATAAAGTCATTTTAAAATTATGCTAATTTATTTTTTAAAACCATATAAATACAAAGCATATCCTGGAGGCATTCACAAGATGATGTGTTATTTACAAATGGATTCTAAAGTTTGTGAAATCTTACTTCAAAACTAATTACAGTAAAAGAGAGGTAGCCTTTCATTCTTTGAATGTGCTATCCATTCTGCACATTACAGCTTTACAATGTTTCAGAAAAGGAGGCAAACAGATCTGTACACCGTTTTCTGGTATTTCTTTGCAATATTTTAAAGTGGAAAACTCTGTTATTTAAACATGTTTCCCCTACTTATTATAATTTCTATTGTTCTAAATGAAGACCTGTATGTTTAAGGCTGAGATTTCATATGGGCAAAATGGTTCACATTTTTGATTTGTGACATTCAAGGAGACACAAGAAGACGACGCTAACATATGTTCTCATACAAGTGGCCAATGGACACACCTCTTTAAAATCATGCTAGAGAGGTCTTACTATGCTGGGGAGAGATGGGGTTTCAGTTGGCTGACCACACCAGCCAGACTCTGGAATATACAAGACAGAGCATAGCCAAGGTGGAGACTTGGACTCCACCTCCTACACTTGATGTTTGGGGGCTGGATGGCTGACTTTGCCTTAGTTTTTATGCCCTGAAAGTCCTGAGGTTATTCTCCTTATGTAGGATAGTAACACATCCCTTGAGGAACTATTATGAGAATTAAATGAGATAATGTGCACCCTTGCACAGTGTGTGGCAATGCCATGAGTTAATAAATGCTAAATATTATGACTGACATTATATTGGGACTGTTAGAATCATTATTCTGTTCCTTTCTGCCCTCTCAAAATAATTTGCTCATCTTAACTTCAACACTCCTTCAACCAACCAAAACACCTCCATATTCGCATATATTTTGTCTCATCCACTCTTTCCTAAATAATTCATCAGCAATAATAGAAAATGCACTTGTTACATCCAATGTCAGCTAGTCCCTAAATAGTTCATAAGGCAAAAAAGTAAATAAATAGATATGGCTCAGTCCACAGTGTAGTTCAGTGGTAAAGTGTTTACCCAGCATGTGCAAGGCCCTAGGTTCAATCCCAGCACTGAAAATAAGTAACTAAATGAGTAAATAGATACATAAAATAAATAAGTAAATAAATAAGAAGTATGCATTTTTTAGAACAGTAACTTTGAAGTCTGAAGCAAATTTCTCAGCAAAGGCCATTTGACAAAGAGCAAGAAAACCAGCATCGGAATAAACTTATTTTCCTCTCTGAGTTTTCCTTATAAAACATTTGTTTAATTCCATAGCATACAAACTATTACAGAATAAATCATTGGCACAGCAGGTGTGTCAAGCTGACTTTGGTGAAACCAGGAGCTTTACCAAAGTCCAATATGAGCTTTACCAAAGTTAGTCCCAGATAGGCTAACATACAATTGCTAAGGTCATATCCATAATTAGGAAAATTCAGAATACTAGAAGGAACACACATCCAAGAAAATTTAATTCTCTCATATCACGTATACTTTCTTTTCTGCTTCAAAAAAATTACAGAACCAATTTTTAGAACATCTAAATTATCAGAAGCGTTTCATTAGTTAGTTCGACTTTTGTTTTAATTATATTGAATTATACATGATCTCAAGCGTACAGACAAGAATTCAGGGCACTGTGGGTAACCAAGATTCATCTGTGCTTCGTATTTCTTTTCCATGAGTAATGCATCACAGGCAGACCTGAAGCTGCCCTGTAAGTTATCTCCAATACTCCCCTTCTTTTTCCTCCTCCCTGGGAAACAATTCTGATCCTAAACTGAGCCAGACAGTTCAGAATCTCCCTCCTACATATCTCACATCTGCTCATTTCTCCTGTAAGCAGTCTTCAGTTTGATATTCTGCTTTATTTATCTATTTATTTACTTTTGAGGTGGGATTTCACTATGTCACCCAGATTGAGCCAAACTCCTGGGTTCAAGCTCTGATGGGCATTTTGTTTTAATTAGTAAACTAAATATGTTCTATTTATTGTGGTTGCTGATGCATTTTACCTCACCCTAATACTTTTCCTTTGTTTTCTTCACCTTTTCCATTTTCTGAAAGTTGCTTTTTCTGTCTTTTAATAATGTTTTCGATCCACGCTATCGCTTAAACTTTTCCGCATTTGCTAGGTGGAAAGTATAGAATATATTACTTTTGGTTAGTGCTGGTGTTAGTCTTTTTAAAAAATGCATTTACTTAAACTTTCCCTGAACACGTCTACAGTTATTCATTATTTTTACCCTCCTCCCAACTGTGGTGTGAGCTTCCGCATGAGTTCATCACTCACATAGATCACCGGCCCTTATTCTGTTGGTTCGATTTTTTTTTCCCCTTTATTTATCTTTATGTGGTGCTGAGGATTGAACCCAGTGCCTCACATGTGCTAGGCAAGCGCCCCGCCACTGAGCCACAACCCCAGCCCTGTTGGTTTGATTTTAATGTAGTTTTGCTTCTCTCTGTGTGTGTGTGTGTGTGTGTGCGTGTGTTTGTCTACATGTGACTACTTGTTGCAATATTTTTACTTACCAATTAAATAAGTTTACTTTAAAAAGTGCTTATCTTAGATTCTTCTGTTCTGAGGGTTCCCTGTGACTGACTTTCTGCGTGGCTGAAGTACATATTTAATAAACTTTTTTATTAAGGGTGTGAGGGCAGTAGAAACCCTCAGATACCTCTGAACTGTCTTTGGTCCTCTCCTAGAGCAGGACTTAGCTGCACATAAATGTAATTCTAGGTCAATATGACCCTCAGCATTTTGATGATATTACTCTGATGTTTTTATGCCTCTAAAATGATTCATGAGAAATTTGCTTCTAATTTGTTATTCTTTTATAGATAGTTTGCATGTTTGAGTTCAAAATTCTCTATTTTATAGTTATAGCTATGTTATAGTTTTACTATGTATGTATGCATTTATTGATGTATTTAACCAATGTTTCCTGAATGCCTTCTCTACGTGCCACCTTCTAGGTTCTGAAGGTGTAGCAGTGGACAAAACATCTTAAAACCCTGTTTTTGTGAAGCTTGGATTCTAGTGTAGGAAGATAAAATACATAAGCAAATAAAATTTTAAATAGTGATGTGCTAAGTAAAATCAAGGAAAAGGATAAAGAGTGATGGAGACACACATTTTTTATCTTGTGGCCTGAAAGATAAGATCTGGTAGAGGACAGAGGAAGCTAGAGAGTGCAGATGGCTGAACACAGTGTTCTAGGCAGAGAGACGGCAAGTGAGAGTTCTGAGTGCCAATGTCAGAGGACGTGGTGAGTCCATTAGCTATTTGTGGAATAACCGAGTATGGAATTGGATCTCATTGTGCTTCCAATTTGTTTGGAGGTTGTACTTTTAAGAGGGGAGAAATGAAGCATGTTGAATTCTATCAGAATGGTTCTGTCAAAGGAGGAATTTGATCATGCAGACCACTGTAGAGACACCATGGGGCAGGGGAGGTGTGTGTGGGGTAGAGAGGTGGACTTTGAGCAGAGCACTGATGGCTCACATCTGTGTACGAGTTGGGAAGCAGAAAATGCGGGTGCAGATCAAGACAAGGTGGGAGATGTTGTGATGAGCATACAGGAAATCCCCTTCTAGTGAATTTTATTTTCTTGATGAAATAAGAAACTTGCTTATTGATTGCATGCAAGGAAAGGGGTCGTCAAAGTGGACCTGAGGTGAGGAGCAAATGTGAAGTGGGTGTGCTAGAGAATGCAGGTGCTGAGTTTGATGTTAGATATGCAGGACTTGAGCTCAGAGATGCTGCTCAATGTGTTAGGAGGTGACTTATTTTTTGTCCTTCTCAGAACTCAGGGTGTTTGTCTCTCTCATCAATGGTACAGTTTTGATATTGGCAGATACTGCTGCTCTTTCATTGAGTCCACCATTCTTCTAGAACCCCAATTAGACATAATTTAGAAATTCCTAATCTAACGTCACAGGTCCTTTCTATTTGTCATGGGTTTATTGTTTCCCTGTGTCCTGCCTCTACTCTGGGTGAATCATTAAGCAATAGCTTCTAATTCATTGTTTACCCAATGATACAAAGGTAAGCATTTATACCAGTATTGAATATTTTTTCATGCAATGACTATATATTTTCCAAGATTTATATTTGGTTTTATAACGTTTTCCAGACTTATATTCACCTGAATGAGCTTCATAATTTCTCGCTCTGATCACCAACACCATTCCTGTATTTGTCTCCTTGAACATTCTCAATAGTGTTTTTGCTACATAATCTTGATTTCCTCGACAGTGATTCAAATTCTGATGCTCTGTTGTTGATTTACTTTTCTTTTTGTTGTTGCTACTGCTGACTTTTTTCTTTTTAACCTCATCTTGGATTTTCATTATGCTTTTCACGAATTTCTTTTCTCCTTCCTGTTTTCTTCTCCTGTCTGGACCCAGAGCTCATGAAGACCTGGTAAGTTGAGAGCCCACCTCTCACAAATATCAAGGGCATCCAAGATGCAATAGGAAAGCCAGAAGTAGCTGGGTTCCAGGCATCTTAGGCTACAGCTGCCTACAGAGGAGTATTCTAAGCACAGGGCCACCAGCTGTTCCTTCTTAGAATATATTTTATTGACATAAGTGGAAAAAACCCTATGCTGGCTTTCCGATTGGAGTGTCAAGCCTGGTTCTGGCCTCATTTCAAGAGAATTTTAAATTCCCTTAATGCACAGGGATAGATGTTCTGTCACTCTTCCCTGCCTCAGCCACACAAGGCTGCTTGCTCCAACTCTCTCCATCCTGCACTTCTATTCTGTGTCTGGGCCAGAGAGTTGCTTAGCATGTTTTCAAGTCTCCCTGTGTGTGTTTCATCTTTCTTTCTATTTTCCTACTGGTTCTCTGTGGTTAGGGCAGAAAGGCACATCACATTGTGGAACTTACTTCACAAACTTGACTTGAAGTCAATTTGTTTGCAGTACATAGTACAGGTATCAGAAGAGAAAAATGATGAAGAAACAAGCCCTTATTTGATTTTTTTTAAAAAAGAAAAAAAAAAGTAGCTCTGGGAAAATTCATTCATACCAGTTCCTATACCTTTACCATCTCCTAGGCTATGCTGATATTTCCTGTCATTGCAACTTGTAAATGATGTTATTCATGTGTCCATTCATTTATTCATGAAAAAAGGAATCACTGAGGACCTATTACACATGCTCAGCTAGGTGCTGGTGACAGAGCAGTCAACAAGGAGACACTGGGCCTGCCCTCAGATAGAATAGATGCATGACTAAATCAGGGTGTGACACAAATAAGCCTGTGGGAATCATCTCAGTAATGTTATTAAAACAGTAACTAAAATGTATTTTGTTTAATATATTTCAGGGTTATTAAACACTATACACACATATACAACTCTACATTTATGTACATAATTTGATCCATAAAACAATCTCAGGAATGAAGCTATTAGCATCCTTTATGAATTAGGACTCTGAGGCAGAGAGGTTCAGTAACTCATGCAAGTTCACACAAGTAATAAATGGCACAGAAGAGGATAAGATCCCAGGCAGCCAGCTTCTTCAGCCCTCACCCTGACTCTCTGCCTCTGTGCACATGAGCATTCACTTCTCAACACATCTGAGGGTCTTCTGGGTGCCAGGATGCAGACAGGGGATAGATGTGCCAGGATCATAAGGTGTTGAACTTGATCTCCAGGAACTGTTGGTCTACTGCCTACCCCTTCCAAAATAGTTTTCTATTGTTGCTGTATGGTTCCACAATTCAGCATCTTCGAACAGCACACATGTATTATTTTATAGTTCTTAAAGTCTGAAGTCCATTAGGCTTTTCTGAAATCTTTATGCCCCAAGTCTCTCGAGGTGTCAGAAGGCTGGACTCTTGTCAAGAGGCTCTGCTTCCAAGCATATTTGACTGGTTGACAGGATCTAATTCCATGGGTATAGGACTGACCTCCCATTTCCTTGCTGGCTGTTGTAGGTCAGAGATTTTTCTCAGCTACTAAACACCTCCCACACTCCCTGGATCACAGCTCCCTTCTGCCATCTTGAAAGTCAACAATGGTGAGGTCAGTACCTTCTCATGCTTCAGATTTCTCCTTTGTACTTTATCTTTCATCTGCCTCCTTCTTCTTTCACATCCGTTTGATTCTTCTGCCTTTATCCTTGATAATTACACTGGGTCAGGATAATCCCCCTATTTTTTATTTTTTCAGACTGCATTTTGATTCATTGTACACAAATGGGGTACAACTTTTCATTTCTATGGTAGTACACAATGTAGATTCACACCATTCATGTAATCATACATGTACATAGGGTAATAATATATGTCTCACTCCACTATCTTTCCTGCCCCCATCCCTCCCCATTTTCCTCTACACAATCCAAAGTTCCTCCATTCTTCTCTTACCCCCCCATTATGTATCATCATCCACTTATCAGAGAAAATATTTGACCTTTGTTTTTTTTTTTTTGGATTAGCTTATTTCATTTAGCATTATATTCTCCAACTCCATCCATTTACCAGCAAATGTCATAATTTTATTATTCTTTATGGTTGAGTAGTATTCTATTGTGTATATATACCACAGTTTGTTTTATCCATTCATCAATTGAAGGGCATCTAGGTTGGTTCCACAATCTAGCTATTGTGAATTGAGCAGCAATAAACATTGATGTGGCTGCTTTACTGTGGTATGCTTATTTTAAATCCTTTGTAATCCCCCCTATTTTAAAGTCAATTTAAGGGTGATTAGCAACCTTAATTCATTTGCAAAGCTCTTCAGATTAGAGTGATATTTTAATATTTGGGCTACAGGCATTTTAGGAGAACACCTTTTAAATTCTGCCTACCACACTCTCACCTTGAGAGCTATCCATGTATACCAGTATCCTCTCCAATGACACTGCCAGGCTCCCAGCAGAAGCTAACATTTAACAGGAACAGAAATGAGAAGATAGATTGGGTCCATTTCCAGAGCATAAGTACTGAAGACACAGAGCAAGGCTGCAATTTACTAAATAACAAGGAAGGATCCCAAGAAGAATACCCTCAAGAAACTGAGAAGCAAGATCAATCTAAAGGAATAAGCCATCCTGCCCCAGTCTGATCATGATAAGGGTCTTTCTATCACTATCAGACTTTCTGAGGAAACCAAGGGATACAGCATCTACAGCATCTTCCTTCCTACCGCCCCTGAAATTATTCTCCAACACTTTCATTTATTTTTTAATTTTTTTTGGCCTTT
>JAJEJO010001396.1:358818-376635 GCA_020662805.1 Glaucomys volans
AGACACAATTGAAATACAAAACATAATAAGAAGCTACTTTGAAAAATTGTACTCCAACAAAATAGAAAACCTGGAAGACATCAACAGGTTCCTTGAGGCATATGAGCCACCCAAACTGAATCTGGAGGACATACACAACTTAAATAGATCAATTTCAACCAATGAAATAGAGGAAGTCATCAAAGGCCTACCAACAAAGAAAAGTCCAGGACCAGATGGAGTCACAGCTGAGTTCTACAAGACCTTCAAAGAAGAGCTCATTCCAATACTCCTCAAAGTATTTCACAAAATAGAGGAGAAGGGAACCCTTCCAAACTCATTCTATGAAGCTAATATCACCCTGATACCAAAACCCGAGAAGGACAAATCAAGGAAAGAAAATTTCAGACCCATATCTCTAATGAACATAGATGCAAAAATTCTTAACAAAATTTTAGCGAATCACATACAAAAGCATATGAAAAAGATAGTGCACCATGATCAAATGGGTTTCATCCCGGGGATGCAAGGTTGGTTCAACATCCAGAAATCAATAAATGTAATTCACCACATCAACAGACTTAAAGTCAAGAACCACATGATTATTTCAATAGATGCAGAGAAAGCATTTGATAAAATACAGCACCCATTCATGCTCAAAACACTAGAAAAAATAGGGATAGTGGGGACATTCCTTAACATTGTAAAGGCTATTTATGCTAAGCCCACAGCAAACATCATTCTAAATGGAGAAAAATTGAAAGCATTCCCCCTGAGAACTGGAACAAGGCAGGGATGCCCTCTTTCACCACTGCTATTCAACATTTTTAAAGATTAAAAAAGGTCCACAATAATTGTAGTTCTTTGGTATTTTTGTCAATACTTTAATGTAGGTAAATAATGAAAGAAAAAATAATCAATACTAAAAATTTGAGGGGGGCAGTTTGTTGGAAAGAGAGGGAGAGAGTATTCTTTGCTGAAGAGCCTTTCCTTCTTCCCTTCCTGGGCTAGGGAAGTTCTGATTGACACCCCATAGCCCTGTGTACTACCACCATCATAGCAATTCATTTTTCATTCATTTAACATCCACTCTCTGCCATATGACCAGATCTATGAAGTCACACTTCATTTATCTTGCTCAAGTTTTATCTTACCTTGCTTACCTTGTTTAAGTTTTATACTGAGAACACATGACCCCAAGCTCAATAAACTCTCATAAAATATTTGCCAAATAAATGAGTTTCTGAAGCATACCTTATACATAAGATCTCCAATGAGATGCCCTTGTCCTCCTGAATTTCCTGAGTCTTCCTCGGACCTCTACACCAAGGACACCCACAGTTATAGGAGTTTGTAGACAACATTGGAATTCTCAAGAGTGAATCTCTACTGTTATGGACTGAAATATTTGCTCTCCCAAGTCCAAATTCATATGTTGAAATCCTGATCTTCAGTGTGGTAGTATTATGAGGTGGGACCTTTCAGAGGTCCTCCTGAACAAATGTGCTTGTGAGAGATACAGTAGAGTCCTTGTTTCCTCCCTCTCTCTCTCTCTGTTCTCCACCATGGGAGGAGACAATGAGAAGATGACCTTCCTAAAACCAAGCACGCTCTCACAGGCAGGGGATCTGCCAGTACTTTAATTGTGGACTTCTCAACCTCCAGAACAATGCCAATAAATGTTTGATGTTGTAGTCAGGTGATGGTAATGTGTTATAGTACGCAAAACCAACCAGGGCAATGGGTCCTCTCAAAGTCACACTGTTGACCCTCCGCACTCTTAGAGTGAAGAAATAGCAAGTATCCTCTTACTTGGACAAGAGGAAAGAGTCAGGGGAACTTAAACACAGATTACTGGTTGCAAACAAGAGTTCAAGGACCTATAGAAGATATTTATCTATCTAGGATAGTTTTACTTTGCTTTAATTTCAAGTGACTTCTTTAGATTATACATTTTCAAATCTGTCCCACTTCCCAGTATACCCTAGCATTCAGAGAAACCCAATTTTACTTTTTCTTTCTTTCTTTTTTTGGGGGGGTGGTACCAAGGATTGAACTTAGGGACACTCAACCACAGAGTCACATCACCAGCCCTATTTTGTATTTTATTTAGAGACAGGTTCTCACTGAGTTGCTTAGCTCCTCACTTTGGCTGAGGATGGCTTTGAACTCGCAATCCTCAGTCTCCCAAGCCACTGGGATTATAGGCACATACTTTAGTGTTTCTTTTTATTGCCTAACCCCTGTAGGAATCTAGGTTCTTCTTTCCATAGTTGTACATCTTGCCTCCCCCAACCAAGACCACATGAGGAAGAGGTATACTTACTCTCTCTGGCTTTGATCTTTTACCCCTCTGGCTGTCAAAACTTCTCAGATATCATTAAACCAATTAAAAGTACCAGAAGCCATGCCCCAAATTTTCTTTTTTCATATTATTTCTCATTTTGCTTCTGTTCATTCTTTGGAGCATTAGCCTTTACCTACCTTCACCTTCCCTGCCACCACAACATCTTGCTGGGTTACTAGTATTACTTGGTGCAACTGGTTGGTTGGGCATAAAAAGAGTTGACATCTCTTTTCTACCATCCTTAGAAGACAGAGCTTTTTGGCTTGATGCCATTTGCATTCACTGGGCTTGAACAGAAGGGTGGAACAAAGTCATCTTCCATCTCTTTTTTAGCACACACTTCCATGATCTTGTCCATGTCCCATATGACCCATCACCACAGTAATGTTTATGGTGTTTACCCTTTCCCATAAGTGGAATATCACATGTCCTCATTGCATGGAACTATTCCTATTTATGCCTGTTATCTAGTATAAACATTAATAGCACCCTTGTTGTTCTCTGAAGCATCACTATTTGGGCAATAAATTATATGGTCACCAGTACTCATGGGACATTCAGAAGAATGTCCCAGTTAAAAATGACAGAATGCCAGGACCCTCCTTGCTCTCTGTGATTGATTGGATTATACTGTGAGGAAGAAAAAGAAACCATAATTTTTTAGATCTTGCCTCCCATCGACCACAACATATTTTTGTTCTTGATGAAACTCCCAAGCACAGCCCACTTCTCACCTGCTCATTGTATGCTGTTTGTTTCCCTATCATTTTTCCCACTGTATCTTGATGGCCTTTCCATTTTCACACTCTTAAATTCGCCTGCCACACACATATTGATATTTCATTATTTTCCCTACACTTCAGGATTGTGGGTTGCTCTTTCATCTTGGTTTAGAATTAATATACCCTTCAGAAGGCTACAGGGAAGAAGCACTCCTGTTAGCCCTCATTTCTGAGTCCATTAGAGCTTATGCACTGACCCCTGGTGTTGGTCTAACTGTTATTCATGGTTATTTTGTCCTTTCATTTCTGACTCTTCCCTTCTCCATTCCTAGGCTGATAAACTCCATTACTTTCTGATCAATCGCACTTCAATTACCTCAGCTTTTAGTTCAGGCTCTGAATGGTCACGCCCCACATCCTTTTTGTCTTTTGTACATGGTTTGTTGTTGACCGAATTTGTGATTATTTTGCCTGCTTCTGATTGGGTTCATTTTTATTTCCAAGGTATGCCTGGATAATATTTTAACTTTGGCAAATATGCCCAGACATCTGGTGCATGGTGTTGGAACAGAAAAGAGGCATAAATAGTGATCATTTCTTAAACAAAATTCTGTGATAGGCAGGGCTAAGCACAAGGAATTGATCTGTGGACAAACCCAACCTTCAGTTACTGTGATGGGCACATAGGTGTGTTCCAAAGGGACAAAACTCATTTCTGTTTCCAGGGCTCACAGATGACTCTTTTGTATTTCTCTATGTTCCCATGGTAAACAATCCAATGACCACTCATGGAAACCCACTTCTGAGACTGTCTTTCTGATATGTCAGTGATGTGTAGAAAAGTAGTTATGCTGACAAAATTATTGTTTCCTGTTTTGTGCAGATTTCTAAGATTGCAGAAATGTATGTTTAACTATGTGGGTCTCTCCAAGGGACTTTAAGCTATCAAAGGAGCAGCCACCTTTAAAATAATAGATGTTTTTCATGCTCAATGCATAGTTCAACAGTGTTTATTGATTGTATCATACAAAAATCCATCAGAGTTCAAAAATTAAAATAAAAATATGTTTCAAAACCATTGTTCTATAGTACCTGTTTTCCTTTCATTGTTCCTTATTCACTCATTTGTTTACATTTTTTAAGCAACAAACACCCATCCTCACTCTGTTGGATCTGGCAGCATCCGCAGTAGAACATAGAAACCACTATAGGTATTTCAAAAGAGATAATTAAATACAGAAATTAATTATAAACATAGACTAAAACAGCAAACTGGAGAAAGCATTCGCGAGTGTCCAGGACAAGTTTCCACCCACGAACTTTCTACTGGATGATGTGAGTCACCCAGTAGGGCTACCAAGAGTCTGCCTATTCAGAATGAGAATTCTGTTTTTCAATTTAAATGGAAATCTTAATAAATAAAGTGCAGCTCCCTTAGTTCTAGCAACCCTGAGCCTGAATGCCAGCACCCCTGAACTCTCCAGAACTCTCTCAGAAGCCAGAGCGTGCTGTCAAAGATGGAAGAAAAATTTTAAAGTATCTCTTGGGGTTGAGTGCAGTGGCACCCACCTTGCTTCCAGTGACAGGGGAGGCTAAGGTAGGAGGATTAAAAGTTAGAGGCAAGTCTCAGAAACTTAACCAGACCCTCAGCAACTTAATAAGATCCTGTTCCAAAACAAAAAAATCAAAATAAAATTAAAAACTATTTCTTGGGGCATGTCAGACCTTTCTCTTCTGTCTTGAGACCACTGCTGATATTACCTATGGTCATTCTCTTTATTACTACTGTCACTCTCACTACTGCTGGAGATGCGGCCAGACCCACATAAAAGAGATTGGCATTTCCTGCTCCCTCTGTTGGCAGAGGTTGCTGAAAATGTGATGCATGGAGTTCCAGGCCCTTGTAATGTAGAGACTCTACGGTTTAAACATTTGCCCTTCACAAACTTGGGTTGAAATGAAATAACCATTTTAACAGTGTGCAGAGGTGGAAACTTAAGAGGTGATTAGCCCATGAGGGCTCTGTCCTTGTTATGGCTTGGATGTGAAGTATGTCCCTAAACTTCCTGTGCAAAGTCAGGAATATTCAAGGGTGAAATGGTTAGACTGTGAGTTTTACCCAATCAGTCCATTCTTGTTTGAATGGACTGTAGGTGGGTGGGGTGTGACTGGAGAAGGTGTGTCACTGTGGGTGTGCCCTGGAAGATGCCATGAAGGTAGCAACACTCCTCCATGCCTTCCTGCCGTGATGTTCTGCCTCACCTCGGGTCTCAAACAATGGATTCTTTCAAGCATGTTCTGAACCTCTGGAACCATGAGACAAAATAAACTTTTCCTCCTCTAAGTTGTTCCTATTGGGGATTTTTGGTTGTTGCTTTTTTGTTTTTTGTTTTTGCTTTTGAACCCAGAGTTGCTTAACCCTGAGCCACATCCCCAGCCCATTTTTACACTTTATTTAGAGACAGGGTCTCGTTCAGTTGCTTAGGGTCTTGCTGAGTTGCTGAAGCTGCTTTGAACTTGTGATCTTCCTGCTTCAGCCTCCCGAGCTGCTGGGATTATAGGCATGGGCCACTGTGCCCAGCCTCTATTGGGTATTTTGCAACGCAAAAACTGACTAACACACTCATGAATGGATGAACATCATTATCACAGGAGTGGATTTGCTATAAGAGGGCAAGAAAGGCTCTATTGTGTCTCTCTCTCTCTCTCTCTCTCTCTCTCTCTCTCTCTCTCTCTGCCCCCAGTCTCATGGCTATCTCTCTCTCTCTCCAACTTGCCTTCTGACATGAGATAAGGAAGTCATAGGGCTTTCACCAGATGCCATCCTCTTTAAATCTTAGTCTCTCCAGTCTTGTGAATTTCTCTTCTTTATAAATTGTCCACTCAATGGTATTCTGCTAAAGAAGCACAAAGCAGACAGAAACAAGAGCATCCCTAAGAAGGCCCTAAGGGGCTGTAAATGAAAACTCACTGACCCATTTAGATCTTGTCTCTACCCCCAACTCCATTAGTTTATATTAAAAAATATCTGGTGCGGAATCCTAATAATGAAACCACTGAAAGAAAGTCCCTTCCAGCAGAATGCAATGGTTTGAAGGAATCTGGAGTTGCTACTCAGTCACTCTCTTTCTGTGGGGATTAGCAGAGCCCAGTTGGAATATCCACCTCTAACAGCTTTGTTTCTTTTGTAAAAAAATATTTTTAGTTGTAAATGCACACAACACCTCTATTGTATTTTGTTTTCATGGGTGCCAAGGATGGAACCCAGTGCCTCACTTGTGCGAGAAAAGCACTCCACCCCTGAGCTACAGCCCCAGCCCACAGCCTTATTTTGATGGTGCCATGAGTAGCAGATTTAAACATCAAGTCTCTAAAGGCAAAGAAGAGCCTGTTTTCTTTGCACAAATGAGGATTTATTACACAGATATAATGGATTAAGAGAAACGGTCAGCTTCTAGCAGGTGCCTAGCATAGAGCAGATGCTTAGGAAATATATTTTGAATGCATGAAAGTCACTGTTGCTTTCTTAGGTGTGTGGTCACTCTAGGTCTCAGAGGTGGTCACTCTAGGTCTATAGAAGGAACATCTGGAGAATGGGAATACCCACTTTCTGTAGCTTGCTGTGCAGGCTAGGCCCAAGATTTCCTTACTTTCTCAAAGAGAGGCCTGTAGGTAATGGCTTGTTCTTGGACTATGCTGTTCTCTTGGTACAGGGAGCATGCCAATCCTGAAGACTCTTCTCTTTCTACTCTGGGTCATTTCTGGTTTCCACTGACTTAGGCAATGACTCTGGGTAAATCAGAAAGCTCAGGATTAGTGACTGTTCTCCTGGCGCCATGTGGCAACCTCATGCAGAAAGATCCACTTTGGTCAGTTTTCAGCAAAGACCAGGAGCTTGGTATGGAAGGTAGATAGTCATGAACTTCTCTTCATGTAAGGACAAGCAGTTTATAAGTGATTAACTCTGACACAGGGACAATTTGTGACTGTCTTCTCAAATCACCTCTCAAATACTTTCTTCTTGATGATTTGATGGAGCTGTAAACCTGGACCAACCGTCCCTCCCCAGAACTCCTGCAGCAGCTCTGTCAGACCTTTGCCTGATGAACTACGTCTCACTGAATGTGTGTGTCCCAGGACCTGTCTCTCAAGGAGGCCATCATTTCATAGAGGGGTTAGAGCATCAGATTCAATTTTATACCCCGGGGGACATAGTCACTGTCTGACTCACTCCTTTTGAACTACAACCAGCCTCTGACCTTATATTAGGCACCCCCACTAATAACTTTCCCTTTCCCCCACGGTAAGAGATGTCAGTAGGGCACATCACTGCCCTTCTTACCTTTCTTTGGGCAGTAATGATTCCCCAGCTTTTCTTTCCCCTAACTGCAGCCATGGGACTAAGGCAATGTCCTTGCCATCTGAGTGGAGGTGATGTGTGCCATTCTGGGGTCTGGTGCTTGAAGGCATTGGGTGTGAACTCCACTATCGTCTCCCTCACTGTTACTGCTGGGAGATGCCAAGAGCAAGACGAGATGCTGGAACCGCTCACTGACTGAAAGCTCTGTGTCAGGGGAAGCTCAGATGCCTACCAGTCCTCCACTGCCCATGCTTCTGAGGGCCATAGGAAGGGGAAAACAAATTCCAGCCCATTTTAAGTCACTCTATATTAGGTTTCCTTGTTATTTTATAAGCTAGCTAATACAATGCTCAAGTTCCAAGTTCTAAATCAAGAGAGTACCAGTAAGGGGACAACAGACAAAGTAGGACACACAAAGTAGGACAATTCAAATAGAGTTAATTTCTAAAGTGATTATCATAAGGATGTAATTGCAGAAACAAGGACATGGGGCATGACCCCTAGTTTGGGAACATCTGGGCGGCTACCTCCCCAGGTCTTGAGAACTGTGTTAACTAACCCGTTATCTTTCACCATCCCATTTCTTCCACCATCCCTAGAAAACAAATTGAGCAGAATGCACCACTTATGGTAACTCTGAAATAAATATGATGTGTTTAAAGTTCTATTCTTTTAACAAAATTAACAGTGATTGATTAGTGGTAATATTCATTAATATGCTGATATCATTAATAACATTAATGATAAAAAATTATATAATAAGCTCTAAGTTATGATTTCCAATGTATTTTAATGTACCCATATCAATTTCTTTGAAACACAAGCAGAATTAAAAAGTTGGGACTTTATGGGTGAAGGGAGCTGTTAATCAAACTTGAAATAGAGAGATGGTTCTGGAGAGTTAGAATCCTTGAAGAAGGAAGTACTCTTCAGTCAAGTGACATCCCCATGCAAAGGAACATCAGAGAAAATCAGCCCCAGAACTTACTCTCTTTCCTCATTTCTCTCCTTGGGTTCTTCCTAATGGAGACTGGAATCTAACAGGAAGCTGAACAGGCAGGAGAGTCACTGAAATATCCCAGACAAGACAGCTTCCTGAGCAGAAGTCTAGAGAACGGTGACGACATCCTCCTTAAAGAGTAGCTCTGCAAAAGAAATGAGAAAAATAAGCACAGAGAGAAGAGCATTAAGTTCTGCTCTTCTGTCCTCATCTAGATTTAAATGTGGTTTTTTGAAATAATTTCTAAGAAGCTGCTTAATTAGGAATTCAGTTGGGATTATTTCCTTCTGTTGCAATGACAGATGCAAAAGACAATTAAGCAAGCATCCTTTAGACATCGACTGTGTATCAGGCACAATGAGAGGCACTGGAGACTAGAGTCTCAGGATGGCCCCTGAGTAGCGTATGGATTAGGGACGCTTCTATTCTAATCCTTTCCAGCAGTTTCACTCAGGGTCTCCTTATTGGTTTGTGCTATGTTTCACAATTTTCTTTGGAGAGATGAAGCATGATGGTGACATCTGTCCACATGTTTATTAAATTCATATTTAGTACATTCTGCTCCTTTGAGAGAAAACTTAGTATCTGGCAATGGCATCCTGAAAACAATCAGCAGGGAGCCAGGAGTGTTGAATCAAAGGGTTCAAGAGATACTAAATGCTCTCTAAGCCATATTATAACAAAAATCATATCAGCCAGAAATAATATCATTGATGGCAAGTGACACGAACCACATTTGACTATCTTAATCAAAAAAAGATTTTACTGGAAGGACATCAACAACATTACATACAATTGATGAAGGCTGTAGGGTCAAGCACAAAAACTATGGAAAGAAACTAATATATTAATTAGGTAGAGTATAAACAATGCTACTGTAATGAAGATGCCCAAGTGTTGTGGAACATGCTTATCAGATACTTAGTTCTCACAGGGATGCAGGCTAGTTCATAGATCTGGGCTCACAAAAATCAATCAGCATCCAAGATTCCTTCCATTTCATTGTTCTTTCATCTCCTAAAATGTCCTTTTTCTTAAAGTCAAAACTTCATTGTTATGGTGACCTCATTTAAGCCTGCAGGAAAAGAAAAACAATAGTCAGAACAAGCAAAGGACCAGAGGTCGTGCCCACCAATTCTGTTTACACCCATTGTCTGAGAGCTCATCATTTGGCTGCACCTAGTTGCAAGGAAGGATGGACATTTTAGTCTGTAATCGTCAATTGTGTGCCTAGCTTAAACTTCACCACTATGAATAAGATAAGAAGGAAACGCATACTGTGAAAACTACCGGAATCTGAGCCACATCAAGGGAACTCCAAAGGGCCAGCCTAGCAGGAGCAAGAGAGAACATACCTCAGCAGTAATCACCTGGGCTTTGTGCTTCCAGGGCCATTTCAACGAGGCTGACCTCTCCCTGTCTTCCAGATTTACACCACCCACTAAAGTTTCAGAATCTCAGAAAACAGTGACTTATTGACCTGGTCAGCATCAGCAAGTGCCCATTCCTGGATTCCCTGAAGCAGGAAACAAGGGGACCTATTCCTTCAAATTCCATGGTGACATGTAGCACAAACACATTCCCAAAACAGACATGATGAGGAGTGCCTGAGTTGGAAGTCAAGGCAAGTGGTTGAAATTCTTGCCTTCTAAAATTATTCTATAGACATTTCCTGTCATTCACTTCATTTGCTCATTTCTTCTAGCTCTGCATATTCCAAGTTCTGAGTTATTGCTGACACAATGTTAGGAATGTCGTTCCAAATTCTCCACCATTATTTTCATCTTTATGAAAGGAAAAACGCAATGATGTTGGTGAATTAGGAGCACTCTCATTCATGTAACAGATCTTAACTAATGTCATGTAAATGGTTCTCATTTCGAGGGCTACAGCAATAGAAAGAACATGCCTTTGGAGTCTGACCCTGGGTTTAATCCATGTCAGGTCATTTGGATTCAAAGTGTTTACCTCTTTAAATTTTGCTTTCCCATCAGTAAGGTGCAGATAATAATCTTACCGTATAAGGTCATTTTAAAAGCTAATTTAAAACATGAGTAACAACGTCTTAGCATGTAGTAGGCACTCAGCAATTTTCAGTTCCATATCCTACCACTTCTATTTCCCAGATATGCTTCGTTTAGCTGCCAAGATGATGTGATGCTTGCTTTAGGGATACAACATATACTCCAGTTTACAGCCATCGTTTTTGGCCAGAAAACATATGGCCCACACACATGAATAACTTGCATTGCATAGACAGTTTTCCTAATGAGTGCTTCTTCCTCATTCAAATTATGGCTGAAGCCTGCCTGGAATTCTAAATAGTTAATAGTGTGAGATATGATTGATCTAAAGAGGTGGGTTGGGGAATGTTGCAATGTTTATATATCTGATTGGCATCCTATTATTATTTTTGAAAATATGAAAACATGACTCTCATACAGAGAATAACCACATGCCTCATATTTTATTTAAATCATTAATTAAAAAAGGAACCAGTCAGAATAAGGGGTCTCAAAGCAGCTTGGAAATGGTGATGTACATCGTCAATCAAAAGAACACTGAAGTTTATTTGGGAATAGATACAATATTGATTAATGCCTGATAGAGCAACAAGCTATAACCTTTGAGATTCTCTCTCTTTTTGAAGAGACATCTGTAAATTAACATGTTATTTCTTAATGCACTTTTGATAATTAAATAATCCTGTGAGCCTGTTAAAAAGCAACCCAATATGATATTGGAAAGTCATGGAATAATCTCTTTATTTCCAGTTTTAGATATTTTCTCTAATAACAATAAATCTATTCCTTTCTGACTATAGTACCAGAAATGCAGGTACTATCAGCCTGATTTCTGTTATTAAAATACTTAACTGCACACATCTCTATTTCCAATTTTGGAATTAACTGATGCAGCAATCATCAAATATCACATTTACCACTCAAATCATATTTCTAAGGAACTCAATGATTTCCTCTTTCTCATCTCCTCCCTTTCTTGATCATAATTGTACATTGCATTTTTTAAAAAAATGACATGTATGCAAGTTTTTGGAACATTAATAAAAATTATTAAACTTCTATAAACTTAGCAGTATTGAGTGACCCCTAAAAGTTATGTACAGGAAAAATGTCATTAGCCCCATCTGCCCACAGGAACCATTGCAAATGAAGATAAGGAAGAGAAGGATATTTTAAGGTTCATATCCTCTTCAATAAACTACAAATTCAAGTTTTCAGTGACAAACTGTCTGGTAGCTCTAGGGCTGGCCTCAGGCAAAACTGTAAAATCTGCGAAGTGTGATTTCTGTGTTCTCCAGCCCCCTTCCTGGATCCTCTCCACTTTCTTATGCCCATCTGTCCATGCCAATGTGCACTGATTTAGTGAGAGTAGGCTCTTCAAGCTACTCTCCTGTGATACCCTCCTCTGGGCTGTGTTTCTATCAAATGTCTCAGGCATGGAAACCTTCCCATCTGAGAGAATAAGAAACCCTATGCCCCTGTACAGTCTAATTCATTTCACATGCATGAATTCTGCCAGAAATGATTCCTGCTAAGATAAGAATCTGCTTGGTGCTGATGTGTCAATTTCCTTCTCATCTGAAATAACACTATGTTGGGGAATTGTGTGTGTACGTGTGTGTAATTCACCTGGCCCTCTGATGGTGAAGGGTTTTCAATAATCTGATGGTGAAGGTAAACGTCCTCAGCTTACTCTAAACCCAAACCTGTAAGCAGTGTTGCTGAGATTGCCCTATGGAGTCAGGCAAGGCCTGCTAAGGCACAGAACAACACTGCCCTTCACCTTCATTAGTGAAGTTTTCATCACTTCAAGAGTCTGATATGCTGTCATCTTTTAATTTTATCATCTCAGACATTAAAGAGTTCAGATGTATTTAAAAGTCTTTTTTATTTTTATTTTTGAAGCATTTTATTAAGAAGAGCAACTTAAGAAGGAACTTAGGAATGACCTATATCTTGGTGACCGTGCATTCTCACTGTACCTCACAACCGAGATATCCACACAACCTCATGCATGCATGGGTGTCTGATGCTTGTGGTTTTCCCATTTTAAGATTCGTCATATATTTTATGTTTTTCAAATGAAAACAAAATTATGTTAAAGTAAAGTCACTCTTAGACCTGTTACATTAAGTTATTTCAAGTAAAACAAACAAAACACACACACACACACACACACACACACACAGGATGTCTACAGTATATTGCCCCTCTGCACATTGAAATGCATATAAGTGTTATAAAATGCACCAAAGGTTCCCAAACTTCTTTGTCCATACTATCCTTAGTATTTTAGTCTAGCAGCATGTCTTTAATGGAAGGAAATATCAGACTTATTTATTAAGTAATTATTTCTAATCAGTTTATTAACATTTGTATCATAAGAGCTTAGCCATTTAAAAAATAGTACATAAAATTGAAATAAAACATAATATTTTCATTTTATTTGTATTTACTAATGGGACGAATATGTCTATGAACACAGCACAGATTCTCAGTGTGACATCAAATTGGACACTACTGCCCTCATTTTTAGCTCCACTTTACTTTTTCATAGTATTTGATTTTTACCAGCCATCCCAAAAGGAAAAGCTCCTGAAAATGTGCTATCATGGAAAGGACTACAGCACGATTGAAGTTTGGTTTGAACTTGCGAATTACTTCAGTCTTACAGTTCATGCCATGAATGACAGATGTGGAATGTTGTTTCTCTTAAAATTTTTAAATATCCAGCAGCACCATGTAAATTCATTGTGTTGTCTGGGAATGCAACTGTGTTCAGTTTGGGAGCCATGCCGATATGCCACTATTTGTATTCTCAAGAAATTTACAATTTATTAAGTACTATTAACTTCAATAACTATCATGAAAACAGAAAACACATTTTGTAAGACCAGCATTTTATTTATTTACTTATTTTTAACTTTTTTTTTATTTTTACATAGTGCATTTTGATTCTCTGTACACAAATGGGGTCCAACTTTTCATTTCTGTGGTTGTGCATGATGTAGATTCACACCTTACATGTAATCATACATGTACATAGGGTAATGATGCCGTCTCATTCCACCATTTTTCATACCCCTGCCCCATCCCCCCTCTCATTTCCCTCTACATAATCTAAAGCTAAGTGAAATAAGCCAATCCCAAAAAAACGAAGGTCTGATGTTTTCCCTGATAAGTGGGTGTTGTTACATAATGGGTTGGGGGGTGGGGGATAAGAGAGGAATGGAGGAACTTTAGATTACGTAGAAGACCAGCTTTTAAAAAATCATATCTGGTTCAAGAAGAAGAAGAAAAAAATCAGGGGAATTTAAGAAAAGCCTTGATGCTTGGGTAGCATTTTGACAGGTAAAGATGGAGGTGGGTGAAGATGGAGGAATTGTAGTGTCAGAGATACAGATCATTCTGAATGTATTAATGCAGGTTATGTGCAAGATGCTAAGGATTAGAATACAAATTGCACACAGACACAACCCTCAGCAATCTTACTCATCTTCTAGTGAAAGAAGGAGAGCATGCCATCTAACCTGGTGCAGAATGCATGGTGTGACAAATGGTGGCATGAAAACTGAGACTGGAATTCAGTCAAGCTGTATTCAGCATACCTTCATTATCACTACAAGATTTAACATGTCTTAAGAAATACTCCATATCTCTCTTACTACCCTACTAACAAACAATTGGGAAATGTCAACTAATTATTACACTACATATGTGACCATAAAATATTATCCAGTGCAGAATCCATTTCCTTTAACACGAGTCTACCAGACTGAGTCAAATCTCCAAACCAGATGAACAATGCATCTTTAATAGAAAAAAAGTTTTTATTCTATTTTCACTCATCTCCAACATGTATTGAACTTCCCAAACTAGTGCTCTCTAATTTTAGCTAAACTGAAATAAATTTATAGGTTCTGGCATAATAAAATATATTAATAACATTACTCAGACCTTTTAAAAGTGCTTATGTTAACACTAGCCCAATTTATAGTTTAGCAGATACTGACTGCTATGGTTTTAAGCTTAAGAAGAAATTATTATTCCCATGTATCTAAACTTTTACCCTGATTTAGCAGAAACTCAACTGGCCTAAAAGTATCTACATACTACACACAAAACATTAAAGTAGTCCCTACAAGATTCCAAAACCACAATTAAAGGAGTTTGGTTCTCAACTCTTTCTCCACAAAGAAGAGCCAAAGCAACAGGTGGGTTACTACATTTTGAAGTGAATTACCAAGGAAAACCCTGGTAAGACTCAGAGACTTGGGACAACAGCATAGAAAGAGAAACAAAGGACCCTGGCGATTGCCAACCATCTTCCCAGCTATGGAAGGGAGAATTTCTTTGCAAAGTAAGGGTGAATGAGAGAGTCCCAAGAAAACTCCATCAGTGTGGACTCTGGCATCATAACTACTGCAAAGTTTCAGTTATGACAAGCTAACTGCGCAGTGAGGGATCAACCTGGAATCTGCAGAGTAGCTTTGCTTTGGAAAAGATCTCTTATCAACTCCTCATTAACCCCCAGAGCTCAGACCACTATAGCTAGGTGCCATCTTGAGAAGCAAGTTATTGCCCAAATTCATTCCTCTCTAGGGGTCAAACTCCCCTGCATCATCCCAACTCTGGGACCCCACAGACATTCACCCACACTAACACAGGAAGTTGCAGTCTTATAAACCCAATTTAATCCAGCAGAGTAACTGACCCAACCACCCAAGCCTTCAGTGCTCCGTGTTACAGCACAGAGAATGGAAGGTGCTGCCCTTCAGAGTCAAGAGAACAGGACACTTGCCCACTAGGACTAAGGATGTGGGCAACCATGTGTGGACTCATGCCAATTTCAGGATTGAAAGAAGGTTCCCATGTGGTTCCTTTTGTTCCTCACCCCTGCCATGTCTGGGCATGTTGCTTAGAGGCTGGGAGCAAACACTGTGGTTCTAACCAACACTCTGCACCTGGATAGACACTGTTAATGTGTGGGAGTAAGTGCCATAGATACAATGCTACCTCACCCATTTAGTTTCCCTCCCATCCACTACCCACCACATGTCATGCATGGGACAAAGTGCTGCTGTTAGATTGGGTGCAAGCATTACAAAGGAAATACTGCAGGTCCTGCCTCTTCCTCTCCCCATGCAGTGTCAAGACCCCCACAACTGCCTGGTCTGAGGGTGGGTGCTTCATTTCTCACATTGTTGGGACTGCCAGCACCAGAGGCTTTTACCAGCAGCACAGCTCATTTTATCAGTTCCTGAGGAAAAAACTATCACCCAACTCACATCAGCACTCCTTCCGTAAGTGTGACCACACACTGAACACCCCCACATACACTGCTCTCTGCACCTCACATGCCTGAATCACTAGAGTGTCCCAATTCCTCTGTGGTCCTCAGAAAGAGCAGATCACTTCAACTCTGCCACAGTATGTACTGTGCCCCAAATCATTAACTACAGCCAAAGCAGTTATAAAAGGACCACGCTACAAGGCCTAGGTAGAACCAAGGTCAACATTGCATACCAAGTCAATACCCCAAGATACATCTTCAAGATAAAACCACTTACTGTGAAGGCCACCCCATGAAAGTGGTAGAAACTATTAATCCACCAGATGTGCAATCTCAACATAGGAATAATAGAAATATGAAAAAATAAGGCAATGAGATGCTTCTTAAAGAACACAAAAGGACAAGAGTAAATCTTCACATATCTATAATAACCTTGAATCTAACTGTCCTAAATTTCCCAATTGAAAGATACAGATTGTCTGACACACTATGAAAGCAAAACCCAATGATGTTCTGCCTCCACAAAACTCACTTCACCAATAAAGTCACATAGAAACTGAAAATGAAAAAACGAGAGGTCTTTGAGATGCCAGGCTAGAGGAAGGCTGCATTCCTACTTGCTCCATGGATTCCTACTTGCTCAGGATTCAAACAGCAGGAATATGGCTCTCAATGAGATTTTATATTCAAAGCACATATAAGGGGTCCCCAGTTGCGGCTCCGGAACCAACTCAGCTGGGCTGGGCTTGGCCCCACTGAGGGCAGCTACCATCCGGAAGCGCCGGACCCTGCAGCTGCTTCGGAGCCACCGACCTGGGTCTGCACCAGCCAGCAAGTGAGTGCGGGTCCCCAGCAGCGGCTTTGGAGTCACTGGCCGCGGCTCCACACCAGCCAGCAACCTCCCAGGCGGAGACCGAGCATCTTAGGCTCCTGGGGCCTTGCCGCGACTTCTGGAGAGGTCCGGCCAGGAGCCTCTGGGATCGCTGACTCCGGCGGGGAGTTGGAACTCCTCCGCGCCATTTTGGCAGCTTCCCTGATAGAGAGGGCCCATCTCCAGCTCCCTGGGGCCTCCAGCAGCGTCTGGAGAGGTCCGGCCGGGAGCCTCTGGGATTGCTGACTCCAGCGGGGAGCTTAGGGCCTTTGGCACCAGCTTACAGTGTCCCCAGGAGAGAGCAACCACCTGCCACCGCCTGAACATCCAGCGAGGAGTTCAGGTCAGCCTGAGCTCTCAAGCCCAGTGTCTCCATCACTGAGCACAGTTCTGTGACACCACCCCAACTTGATCTAGTGCCCAGGCCCACACCCGGGCCTGGAGTCTACCACCTTGCTGTATCTAATTGTCCATCAACACTAGGCTGCCTCTGCCCAGAAGCATTGATCATTCCCAACCTGGAGGTAGTGGGACAGCACCTTTCTTGGGTCACCACTTGATCAAGCAGCCATCAAGCAACAGAGGGGAAGATACACGAGCACCATGGGATAACACGGGAAGAAAATGGCCCAATCAAACCTAGATGATATATCAAGACAACCCAAAGACAGCATGGTAGAAGGAATGACAGAAAGGGAATTCAGAATGTTCATAATTAAAGTGATCCGAGAAGACAATAATGTGACGAGAGAGCAGATTCAGGCTATGAATAATCAGCTAATAGAGCAATTGCAGGAAGCAAAAAATCACTTCAATAAAGAGATAGAAATTCTGAGAAAAAAACAAACAGAAATTCTTGAAGGAAACAAGGAAATGAAGGAAACAATCAACCAAGTTAAAAACTCAATAGAAAGCATAATTAACAGAATAGATCACTTGGAAGACAGAACCTCAGACAATGAAGACAAAATATTTAATCTTGAAAACAAAGTCGAACAAACAGAGTAGATGGTTAGGAATCATGAACGAAACCTCCAAGAAATATGGGACATCATGAGAAGACCAAATTTAAGAGTAATTTGGATTGAGGAAGGCACAGAGATACAAACCAAGGGTATGAATAATCTATTCAAGGAAATATTATCAGAAAATTTCCCTAATATGATGAATGAGATGGAAAATCAATTACAAGAAGCTTACAGGACACCAAATGCACAGAAT
>JAJEJO010001397.1:0-24442 GCA_020662805.1 Glaucomys volans
AGTCAGTTGCTCAGGCTTGAGCTTTGGGTCAAACTGGACTCCCTCTTTCTTTTTGTCAGCCACAGACTCTGGGTGCCACATCCCAACCATCTCTTGACCTTTCTGTGAAGCACCACCCTGAGTTCTGGGGTGACTCCTTGCAGTCAAACCTCCTTACAGGCCCTTCAATTCTTTCCTCCTCTCTTCTTCTCATCCCCCACACAGTCCAGAGTGACTTTTGTGGAGCTGTCACCTGCTGTGTAACATTCTTCAGTGGCTCCCATCACCATTGGGAGGTGATACTCAGCAGGCAGGGCCCTATCAGTGTGGCCCAGCCACTTGTCCAGCCTTCAGACACTCCCTGAAGCCTCCAATTATCAGTAGTTCTGAACGACTAAAAGTTCCTGCACCCTGCTGGGGTGTGGGACACTTGTTCCCAACATCTTCTGTTTCTATTGACTGGAGGAAATTTCAGAGACCCCAGCGGAAATGGTATTGAAAAAAACACCAAGAATTTCCTAGCTTCTCTCCATTCTCTTGGGGTTGTGGTTGGGCTCTTTGGGGACCTGGGAGAATACCCTGAGTATCCCCACCTGAGCATCTTCTCTTCTTGCCCTGCAGAAAGACTCATTCGAGTCAGTTTTCTTGATGGTCATGGATGGTGTTGGGCTCTGCCTTGGGAAGCAGTAGGGCTGCAGTCTGGGCACCCATTAGGAAACCCACACCCTCTAGAGTGCTATTTATCTTCCCCTACAGCCCTAGCAAAATCAGGCTCTCTGAAACTTCTGCGTCCCAGCCCTTGCTCTTCTCTCTCTGAAGTGTTCTGTCCTTCTTGTCCATATGCAAAGTTCTCTGGTGTCCTGTCTCCCCGAGGCACTGCATCTACCTGGTGGTCCCCTCCCTGGCCACTCTTCCCCACTCCCCAGTGCTCCAGCCTCCAGTGCTCCTTCCCCAGGCTTTCACCACGCTCTGTGCACCTTCCAATGTTACAAGTGCTGAACCTACTGTAGTGTCTGGTTGCAGGACTAATGCAGGATTGGTTTTTGTGGGGACACCTTTTTATCTTTGTAGTGCTCATGCCTGCGTGAAGTCTGGCACACAGGAGTTTGGTACATGTTGAATAATTCAGTTTGACATAGTCTATTCAGGATATATTATGTTCTAGGCATTGTGCATTGGGAGACAAGAGTGGAAAAGATGATGGAAACTGCTGGAGGTATACAGACCAGTGGAAAGGCATGCTTGCAACCAAGCAATTATCAAGTCATATGATCAGTCCTCTGCAACATTTATGAAGGATGCTGCTCTCATGTCATTAAGAAGTACTGACTCTAGCCAGGTGTGGTGGCGCAAACCCGTAATCCTTGTGCTCAGGAGGCTGAGGTGGGAGGATCACAAGTTCAAAGCCAGCCTGAGCAACTTAGCAAGGCCCTAGCAACTCAGTGAGACTCTGTTTCTAAATAAAATATAAAAAAGGGCTGGGGATGTGGCTCAGTGGTTAAGCGTCCCTGGGTTCCATCTTCTCCAGTACAAACAAAGAAAAGTACTGGCTCTGGAGTCAGGACCCTGGGTTGAAATCCTAGCTCCACAAGCCTCTAGCCTCCATTTTCACAGTTGTCAGGTGGGAGTAATGGCACCTTTCTCACGTGTTAAGGATCAAGTGAAATAAGATACAAAAAAGCTTAGGAGGCCTCTACTATGTACCCTATAGAAGTTTGTGGGGTCGAAAGTGTTGTTTTGTGGTAACATGGAGGCTAGAGCCTTTGTTTGCTTGGAGGCAGTTGGGCAGACTTCACTGAGGAGGGACCTTGGCACTGGATTCAGAGAAAGCTGTTGGAAATTGCTTTTTTGGAGAGAGGTCTTGGAGACAGGCTTGGCTGCAGCTGGGGCCTGTAACTTGGAGAAGCTGCCTCCAGAGGAGTGTCCCCGCCATAATATCTGCAGTGATGTGCCTGCTGAGTCACCTTGGGGCCTGCGGGGCTCTGCTTGACCAAGAGAGCTTTTGGCTGCAGGACAAGCCTGGACAAGGCCACTGCTACCAGGAGTTTGTGTCCAGTTCTGTTTCATGGAAGCAGTTTGGAGTTCTGCTTGCTCCCTCGCTTCCTCCCATCCCTGCAGGGAGGCCCCACGGAACCTCAGTCCATGCTCCTGAAGTGACTTCCAGCTCTGGGTTAGAGTGGGGATGTGTTTTATTCAGAGCAGTGCTTTACACCTTGCTGCCCCCAAAGCAAAGAAGCTGTAATTCTTGCTTCAGGTGGGGGCAGTTGGTGGTCAAGCAGCCCCAGGATGAAATCCCAGCACAAGATGTTTAGCTTCTTTAAGCCTAGTTCTCTCATCTGTAAAATGGGGGTAGTAAGGCTCGCATCCCAAGGGCCTTACCAGAACTTACTTTGCACTGTGAAGGTATTCACACTTGAATTGACTTCACCTTGGAGTCCTGCAGATTCAGGGCTTCTCAAATTTTCTGGAATCACATGCTGGAATCTCTCAGCCCCTGCCCCAGTAGGCCTGGGTGGGACCTGAGAATTTACATTCCTAACAGGCACCCAGGTGCTGCCCGGGCCTGCTGCCCAGAGCACACAGGCTCTAGATGGTTCCCTCCCTTCTGCCCCAGTCCACCCTGCAGACCCCTCACTCCCTGCAGTGCCCTCCTACCTGACCACCTCCACCTCCACTCTTCCTGGAGTGCAGGGAAAGATGGCTAGTGGGGGCCCCATGCAGGAGCTGCTGCTTCTGCAGGGGGAGGGGATTGAGAAGGCTCCCTGGAGGGACCGGCATTTTATCTCCAAAAACACCTCAGAGGCTGCTTGGGTGTGAGAAGTGAGTCACCCAGGGCTGCTGCTCTTGCTTAGCAAGGAAGATTGGTGTTGCAGACATGACCTCCATGTGATGGTTGGTGGCTGTTTAGGCTCTTTGCTGTGGCTCAGTTCCCCTGTTGATAAAGAGCTTAGCAGGTGCCTGGGATCCCAGGCCCATTCATTGATTGTCAGTGAGAAACACTTGCTTTGGGGAGGAGGCTGAGATGAAGGGCTCAGAACCACCCTCTTCTGTCCTATCTCTCCATCCCTGCTCAGCTCCACTGTGTGTGTGTGTGTGGTGGGGTGAGGGGGAGGAAGAAGGGTTAGTTTAGCTCCTTAGCCTTTCAGAAACAATTATTACATGGATGTTTAGATAGATAAATCCCTCTTTTTTAAAGTCATCTTCACTTGTGCCTAGAAATATTTTGGAAAAAGAGGAAAATGAGCAGATGGATGCTCAGAAATAGGGTCCATGCTCCTGTTGAGTGGTTTCAGCAATGCTGGGCCCAGATCCTGCATGGGCCTTGCCTTCAGCTGGGTGGCCTCCCTGCTATCTTCTGCTAGCCACAGCTCCAGGAGCAAGAAGTGTGGTGCTGCCTTCACATAGTTTGCATGTTAAGAAATAGAAAAGTGAGGTTTACTCAACTTTGCAAAAATGAGAGTAGCTGTGCACCAAGAGTTCTGAGTTGTAGCTGGAGATTCTGCCACGAGGGGTGTTGCTCTCTGAGGGTAGATTCTGAATAGATTTGGAGGAGCATGATTTTCTAGCTGACAAATGAAAAAATGCAGATGGGAGTTGCTGCACATAAATCACATTCAGGAGGACATCAGAGTCCCTGTGAGGCTACATCCCTTTTTTCAGTCTTCTTCCATAAAGGAGATGATTGGTGTGAGCCTGGCTGGTTTGCTAGCTAAACACAGATGTGTGCTTGCAGCTGTACTGCACTTCTTGAGCTATCAGGAGAAATTATACATTGTGCATTAATGAGCAAATGATTAAACAGGAAGCTGACCGTCCACCCATGGTGGCTGTGATTCTACTTTGACAGGAGAGACAAAGATAAAAGAAAGGCTTTAGGACAGTTGAGGACTGGAGTTGATCTATAACAAATTAGTTTATATCTCTGGTGGCTCTGTGGAATTAGAACACACTTTTATATCTTCTTTTGGTAAATTGATCTTCCAGAAAATAATGGATACAACTTTTAATTAAAAACATATGTAGCCAGGTATGGTGATGTGTGACTATAATCCCAGCTATGCAGGAGTTTGAGGTAGGAGGATTGCAAGTTCAAGGCCAGCCTAGGCAACTGAGTGAGCCCACCCACCCGCCACCCCCCAAATAAAAATAAAAAGCGTTGGGGACCAACCTCAGTAGTAGAGTATTTGCCTATTATGTGTGAGGCACTGTGTTTGATTCCCAGCACTGTTAAAAAACTCAAAACCCAAAAACACATATGTAAACTGGGTAGCTTAAATATAAGTTGGAAAGATCAGAAATGAGAGAGAGCAAGTGGGGAGAAAACTCTGCCCAGAATATAAGGTAAGAGATATGCGACAGCAAATCTAGTTCTGACCCGCTTTCATTTTGCTTCTTCCACCTGCCACGTGATGCTGGTGAAGGTGTGTATCTATCCCATGGCTACCTGAGAGAAGTTATGAAATATTCCCCTAAGTCCTGTCCTGGCCAGGGGAAGGTGTCCTCTGTGAATATGGTAATGTTGGCTGAGCCTGGACGCTGTGCCTGAGGCCAGGTCCTGAGGATGGGCAGGCATTGGGGTCTGTACCAGGCCTCTGTCCCTGGCCAGCCTTCTTCTGGTTCCTCTGCTAAGATGAAGAAACACACACCTGTGGCTAGAGTTCAGCTCTCCTGCAGCTACTCTTTCTTCCCCCGGGGCCTTCTTAGTAACAGTGACTGGAGGGTGGGACCAGCGGAATAGGGAGAAGACAAGGGTGGGGAGAGACAGGAGGCTGGGTTGTGGGCAAGGCCTTGAAGGCCATGCTGGGAATGTGGGACTTGGCTCTTGCGTGTTTTAAGCAGGGAGGTGACCTGGTCTGATTTGATCCTCATATTTACATAGCCCTGGGCCCCAACTGCAGGGTGGGGAGCAGTCCTAAACACTCAGCCCTACAGGAATCTGTTACTTGTGGAGTTTGGAGAGGAATCTGGCTTGAATTAACCATGGCAGAACCCAGTTATGGGCTCCTGTCTGGGCTGCCCACCTCATCCACGTCGCTCCCCCTGGTCTTCATCCTGCTGCAGTGCCTGCTTTGTGGCTCCAGTTGCACTTAGGCCTTTAAGTTCCTTGAAAGGGCCTCCTTCTCTCCTGCTTCTGGGCCTCCCATGACAGTTTCCTCCAGTTGCTCCTTCCTTAGGGACAATGTCTGATGTCTCATTCTGGGGCAGGCCCTACATGGCACTTTGCAGTTCCCCTTTCAATCAGTCACCTCACTTTTAATTAGATGGGTGGGGCTGACAGTCCCTAATTTTGTGGGCTAGCAGCCTATTTATTTTGTTTGTGGTTATAGTACCCTAGTTTTGTTTTCTAGTACCATCCCTTCTCAGTTCTTGGATAAAGTTGACCCAACCCCTGGGTGCCAGAGTGGAGCATGTGACTGATGCTAAGCCAATCAGTACAATCCAACCACCCTGGCTTCAGTGATTGGCTCAGGAATGGACAGGTGATTCACATAAGCCAATCAGCATTAAGGATACTGGATCTCTGGTTTTCTTTTTCTATTTTTTTCATAGGTTTATTGAGGCAAAATTGAAGTACAATAAAATGCATATATTTGAAGTATGCACTTTAATCAGTTTTGACATGTACGTAACCAATACAAGCAATATAAAAGCATTTCCATTACTTTTTTAAAAAATTTTAAATCATGCAGACTGTGTTTCCTGCATGATTTATTACATTAGAAATCAATCACCTTAAGATATATAGAGGGGCTGGGGATATAGCTCAGTCACTAGAGTGCTTGCCTAGCAAGCACAAGGCCCTGGGTTCAATCCCCAGCACTGCCAAAAAAAAAAAAAAAAAAATATATATGTATATGTATATATGTATATGTGTATATATATCTATATCTATATCTATATATATAACCCTACCCCTACATGTCAGTTATTTTAAAATGAAATGGTGTACTTATAAATATCTCAGAGGTCAAGGAAGAAAGCATAAGAAAAGTAAGCAAAAGTGCTTTGAACTAAGTGATAAAAGCTTAAAATGTCAGAATCTCTGGGATGAAGCAGTACTCAGGTGAACATTCATAACTTAAAGTACTTGCATCAGAAAGAAGCTAGAATAACAAATTATTTTCAAATTATGTAGTAAGAAGGAAAAAATAAGAGTAGCAGCAGAAATATATGAAATAGAGAAGAAAGAATACAGCTAAAATTTGATAAAAATCAAACAAGTCCAATGAAGAAAAAAGCAAGAACACAAAAATTAATATCAATGGCAAGGAGGCTATCAAAATAACCCTGCAGATGCTAAAAATAAAGTAATATTAAAATTGTATGCCAACATATGTGATAGCTTACATAACATGGTCTATATAAGAGAAGGATCGTCTGCTGCTGAGAAGGAAGTGTATTCAGTCATTGGATGAAATACTCTGTATATGTCTGTTGAGTCTAAATTATCAATTGTATTTTTTACTTCTATAGCTTCTTTATTTAGTTTTTGTTTGGAGAATTTATCCTGTGGTGACAGAGGCATGTTAAAGTCACCCAGTAGTATTTGGTTGTGGTCTATTTGATTCTTGAAATTGAGAAGGGTTTGTTTGATGTACGTAGATGCTCCATTGTTTGGGGCATAAACGTTTATGATTGTTATGTCTTGTTGATGTGTAATTCCCTTAAGCAGTATGAAATGACCTTCTTTGTCCCTTCTGATTAACTTTGGCTTAAAGTCCATTTTATCTGATATGAGGATAGAAAACCCTGCTTGTTTACACAATCCATGTGAGTGATGTTTTTTCCCTATCCTTTCACCTTCAGTCTGTGGATGTCTTTGCCTATGAGGTGAATCTTTTGGAGACAGCATATTGTTAGGTCTTGTTTTTTAATCCAGTCTGCCAGTCTGTGTCTTTTGATTGATGAGTTTAGGCCATTAATATTCAAGGTAATTATTGAGATATGATTTGTATTCCCGGTCATTTGGGTTTATTTCTAGTTTTTAATTTGAATTAGTTTCTCCTTTGATTGACTATTCCTTTAGTGTAGTTCTCTCTTTGCTGGTTTTCACTTTTTTTTTCCATTTCATATTCATGGAATATTTTGTTGAGAATGTTTGGTAGTGCAGTTTTTCTAGTTGCAAATTCTTTTAACTTTTGTTTGTCATGGAAGGTTTTTATTTCATCTTCAAATCTGAAGCTTTATTTTACTGGGTATAGGGTTCTTGGTTGGCTTCCATTTTTTTTTTTTTTTTATTTTTTTTTTTCAGAGCTTGGTATATGTTTTTCCAGGACCTCCTAGCTTTGAGGGTCTGGGTTGAGAAATCAACTGAGATCTGAATTGGTTTTCCTCTATATGTAATCTGATATTTTTCTTTCACAGCCTTTAAAATTCTATACTTATTCGTATTTTAGGATTTTCATTATAATGTGACTTGGTGTGGGTCTGTTATAATTTTGTACATGAAGTCCTGTAAGCCTCTTGTATTTGATTTTCCATTTCATTCTTCAGGTTTGGTAAATTTTCTGATATTATTTCATTGAAAAGATTGTGTATTCCTTTGGTTTGTATCTCTATGTCTTTATGTATCCCAATAAATCTTAAATTTGTTTTTTTTCATGTTATTTCACAGTTCTTGGAAGTTCTGTTCATGGTTTCTCACAATCTTCTCTCTGTGGTCAACTCTATTTTCAAGATTATATATTTTATCTTCACTGCCTGAGGTTGTCTTCCAAGTGGTCTAGTCTTTTAGTGATGCTTTGAATTTTTAATTTGGTTTATTGTTTCCTTCACCTCAAGGATTTCTGCTTTTTTTTTTTTTCAGAATCTCTGCCTTTTTATTGATCTTTCACTTCCTATATTTTCTCTCTGATCTCATTGCTTATACTGTCCTTTACTTCAAAGATCAGTTTAATGATGTACATTTTAAACTCCTTCTCTGACATTTCTTCCACTGTTGTGTTGATGGATTCTGTTTTTGGAGTATCTTGGTTTGTTTGGGGTGATTTGTTCTCTTGCTTTTTCATGTAGTTTGTGTGTCTACTCATCTAACAGTATGCAGAGTTTCTACCCTGTGGACTTATAGCATCCCTGAAGGTTTCCAATACCTCACTGTTTAGGGGAAGACAAATAATAACAATAACTAATGCAAACACTATATAACATTAAACCAAATAGTTCCTACTATGACATCTATAATGTTAATTATCACAATAAACAGAAATAATATGATCAGTTCTTGCCTGAAATACAAACAGGAAATTTACAAAAGGGTTTATAATTTCAAATGGTGGACAGAGAGAGAACAGAAATGACTTAGGATGTGATGATTATGAGGGAGGAAGAGAGAAGAAGTAAACAAAGGAAGAGTGAAAGAGAGAACAATAGAGATTGACTGTTTGTTAGCAGGAGAAAAAAGAGAATCAAGGGAAATGAGAAAAAATATAAAACATAAAAATAAATATGAATAAATACATATATATAAAATATAAATATATAAAATATAAATAAATATAAAATACAAATATAAATATATAAATATAAAATATAAAAAATATAACGTAATTTTTTTAAAAATTAAAAACAAAAAAATACAAAACAAAACAAAAATATACTAACCAAGCATCCTAGCTCATAAAAAATTAATCCATGAAAAATAGCTGGCTTAAAAAATGCTAGAAATGAGGGGAAAAAACCCAAATGTGAATATATATCAATGTCCATGTACCATTTAGGTCACAATTAAACAGAGAAAAATAATTTTAAAAATAAAACCAAGATCTTGATGAAAAGTCAAAGAATTCTTTTTGTTGAAGTTCAATACTTTCTCAGTTTCTCTTCTCAGCAGTTTTAGGTGGGGTTGTCTGAATTGCTAGAGTGAGAGAGGTAATCCTGTAGTCAGAATTCCTGGAGGCAGGATTTGGGCTTAAGTGGGCTCCAGGCTGTTCACTGAATGCCAATTGGTGTGGAGATTTTAAATCAGTGCACATCCAACGCCTAGCACTTGCTGGCCCATCATGGGATACTTTACCCCAGGGATCCCCCCTGGGTTCCACTTGTGTGGGGGGGCACCCAATTCTTAGTCCCCTACATCACCTTCAGACCCCATGTTTCCTGGTCATGGGTTCTATCTCCAAACAGTCTCTCCTGCCCCTGCTCTTCTGAGTTCCCAGCCATGTGTCCCAGCTGGTTCTGCAAACAGTTGGATTGGAGGCGGAGGAGTAGAGCTGGGTGGGTTTCCATGAACAGTTGTCCCCTGTGTAAGCCTTTCTCCATGTGAGGTTTTCTCCTGGTCACTTAGCATGCCCTATGTTGTTCAGTGTGTATTTATTGGGCCTGTATTTTGGGCCAAACTCAGTTTTCTCAGCAATCAGTTCCCTCAGCTGCTGGCCCCTACACAGTGGCTGCAAAATGGTTCCTTCCTTTGTCTTCAGTCTGCTGCCTGGAGAAATGGTGGCTTCTTTCCCTGCATAGGGATGTTGTGCAGCGCACATTGCTGGTTTGCCAGGCAACGTCCTTGATCTCTAAATGCTCCATACCAGACATACTTTGGGTTGCCCCAAAATGCGGGTTCCTTTAATTCCCTGTTCCTCCACTGTGCTCACAGAGGGACTGCTCTGGCTGGTGCTTCCAGCCTGGCTGTGGCAGTAGCCGTGCCACTGTGGATTTCTTCCTTATTTTATTTTATTCAACCCCCTGAGTCCCCAATCTGCTTTGAATGTTCAGTTTTAAATTCCAGTAATGTCCTCCTGTGCTTCTTTGTTCACTCACCTTGCTGAGAAGCTGCTGTCTGCTTTCTTGGTTTCACTCCATGGAGCAGCCAGGAAAGTGACTTCCTCTATTCCACTACTTTGAAAACCTCCCATCCCTGGGTTCTTGTTTGATTTTTGCCATCCCTGACTCACTTCCACTGGTCTAAGGTGGTGAGGATATGAGCCTGAAGTCACTTGGGCCATCAGGAATAGCCCAAGAACCAAACCAGCCTAGAGGGTGCAGAGCCAAGAGGTGGCTCCTAGTGACATCATGTACTCTTTGAATTAAGCTGTACCTAAGGCCAAACCTGTTCTTGCACATTTCAGCTACAGGGGCCAAACAATTCCCTTCTTAAACACAAACCTGTTTTGGCTGTGCTTGCTGTCAGCTGCAAATGAATAATCTCAGTGACAACGTTGGCCATGCTGTCTTCTTTTTGCCATGAGTTCAGGGACTGTGTTTGTGTCCCCAGGACTTGGCTCAGTGCCTGATTTAGCAAATGAGGAAAGGGGTCTCAGAGTTTCTCCAGCTCTCCTTCACACCTGGACATGAGGCAGCAGGCTGTTTTCCTCCTCCCCCCCACTTCGTCCCCAGGTGATGATCTGGCTAGAGTTCCATTGGAACCAATTTTCTTTAGTGTGAGGAACTTCAATTACCAGAAGGCAGCCACTTATAAGTTGTGACGAAAGGGGCCCTAGGAAAGACTTGTAGCTCGATGAAATCCTCAGAGCACCTGAAGTTCTACTGTTAGCAAGATTCCTTTGGCTTATGGTTCTGAAAACTCTTATGCATTCTCTCTAGTATTAGCTTATGGATTATAAAGAAACCCTGAAATGATAAACATGAAACTAACAAAATTAGTTATCTGCAGTGAGTTGGAATGGGAAGTGGCCTAAGGGAGGACAGGCAGGCATAGGAATGAAAATTTTTATATGGTTAACATTTTGAGCCATTTGAATATATTGACTTTTCAAAAAATTAGAAAAGAATAGCTTCAAGAGTGTGGAACCACCAGGAGCCAATATCAGCTCTTCACAGCTGTAGGGAGGACATTTATTTATCAGCTGGGTTTTCCACAGGGTGTCTGATTTCAGTGGGGGGAGTCCTTCAGATAGTTTGTCTTGGTTGAGAGAAGAGATGGAAAGAGGGATGCAAAGCCTTGGGGACCATCCTGAGAGGTCTGGCCTGGCAGGTCACCACCTGACAAGGTGGGAAGGAGAATGAGGGGTATGGTGTCGAAGCTGCTCTTTTACAGGGGCCCATCTGCCCTTGGCTGGCCTTGATTATTTCCAGGACTTCTCTTATCTCATAACAGGTCCTTAACCCAACTGTCTATAGGTCGGGAGGCATGTCCTTCTGAGCCTGTTAATTAGAAAAGGCTGGATTCATGATCTGGGCTGAGATTCCTTTCAGTTCTGGGCTCTTATTTGAAGATGCCTTCTCCTCCCCATTCCCCACTCTAAAGGCCCAGCTCTGTTCAGAGGATACAAGATATGAGTAGGGCACACGACATGGACCTGTAGGACACACCAGACTGAAACACCAATGGGAGCTTGGAATTAAAACATCTCTCAAGGACATTCACAGTTCCTTCCTGGGTTTAGATATCATTCATCTGCGTTGGGCAGAAGAGCAGGTGATGTGAGCCCAGGGTGCAGCTGACAAACTTCCTGCCCTACTCCCTCACTGGCACCTCTGGGGCTCCCCGGCACAGTGCCCTCCTCACACAGCTGCTCCCTCAGTTGTCCTGGGGACTTCAGCAGAGTTGAAAACCTGTGACCCTAGAAAGGCTGCTGCTCCTTGCCTGAGATCCTCACAGGGCAGGAAAGCCCCACCTAAGAGACACCGTGGTGGCAACCAGTGGTCAAGGGACAGCAAAGGGGGATGGGCAGCATTTGAAGAAAGCTGGTGTGGGTGGTGGTGGAGCAGCCAGCTGGTCTGTGGGTCTGGAGGATGGGTGTGGACCCAGGCATAGGGGCTGTCAAAGGGCCGGAAGGCAACAGGCCCAGTCAGAACATTCACCAAGATGTAAAGTTTAGATTTTTTTTTTTAGTACTGGGGATTGAACTCAGGAGCACTCAACCACTGAGCCACATCCTCAGCCCTATTTTGTATTTTATTTAGAGACAGGGACTCACTGAGTTGCTTAGTGCCTTGCTTTTGCTGAGGCTGGCTTTGATCCTCCTGCCTTAGCCTCCCCGGTTGCTGGGATTACAGGCATGTGCCACTGTGCCTGGCTTAAAGTTTAGATTTTGATATTACACAAATGAGGTCATGAATACAGGCATAGGGACACAGTGACAGGAATGAAAGATGTCCATTATATTATTCATAACTGTCTGTTCCTAGCATCCAGCCCCTATGGTAGGAGTAGGGCAAGAATGGCAGTAGCTGTCCATGCAGGGGAGAACAGAGCCTGGGTAAAGAGGCCTTTCAAGACTGCAGAACCTCTGTCATCTGTCTGTCCATCCATCCAAAGATCCAGGAGGATATACATTGCATGGGCAGTGTTTATCTTTTGAAATGGTAGGATTGCTGTATTTTTATATATTTCTATATGCAAAGTAGAGTATAAAATGATTTTTAAAAATTTTCTTGTTTTTCTGTGCATACAAAAAAATCCCTTAAAATCAAAATCAAATCACTGTACTCTGGGAACATCTGTGCTAAACAATCATGTTTAAAGGTCACGAAGATATGATTTCCCGGTCTCAAAAAGGCTGTCAGCACAAACCCCCTGGCCCTTGCAGTTTCCTTGCTTGGCTCTGCCCAGGTCGTCACCTTATTTCGAAATCATTTGTTGTACGTAAGGAATCATTTTATTGCTACTTTTAAACTTCAGATCCACTTAGATTCCTTGAAGTGCTTAAGGAGCTGATTTGTTAGGTGAATCAGTAAAAATGTCCTGTTTCTTCCAAAGGTGGGGGCCACAAACACCACCCAAGTGCTTCTGGGTAGAAAGGGTCTCTAAGCTTCCCTGGTCATATTCAGCTATTGGGTGCCTCTTCTTTTCTCTTTGAAACAGACAGTTGGATTAGTCTAGGGAGGATTTCTATTTTAATCAGAGAAAAACATAACTCCACTACTATAGGATATCGTTAACAACAGCAGGCAGGTTCCCCGAAGACTGAACCTGATATTTTTTAGAAGTGTTCTGGGTGCTTTCCCCAGAGACCAAAACCAATGGAGAAATGAGATGTGGTCCCTGGTGCAGGTCTGCCCTCTATGGGCTGGCTAGCTTCTCAACTTTTTCGTCTGTCTGTAGGGCTCAGAACCATGTGGCTTTTCAACACCCCCAGTCCCTTTCTTCTTCACTGTGACTAGCTCTCCCCTGGTTAAGATCACTTCAGGGCCTCCCTCCTCTGCTGTGTCCCTCAGGCCTCAGGGATGGCCTAGAATGTGACTTGATGACTCAATAGCAACCTGAACCTCTCAGTAAGAATTTCAGACTATAAAAGGGGAAGTTAAAGAGATGTGCTTTCCTTTTTCCCGTCTGGGAGCAGTGTGTTTCTGGCACAAGTGTTGGCACATAGCTCAGCAGTTTCCATTTCAGTCATGTTATAATCAATAATGAGCAACAGGGAGATGTCCAGTGCTGAGGCTGTCTTGGTTGTGAAATAGTGTAAATGCACCAAGTCTGCCTGCAGCCTTTGATGTCTGGTATTTACCAGAATCAGTCACTTGATACAAAAGACCAATTATTACTATTAATATTATTTTTTGTGTGGTGCTGGGGATTGAACCCAGGGCCTTGTGCATGTGAGGCAAGTGCTCTACCAACTGAGCTATATCCCCAGTCCTCCAAAAGACCAATTATAACAATTTCTTAGGAAATGACTCACGTATTACCAATCCCTTCTCCTGTTTGATCACCAGTACCTCTGGGCCCTGTTGCCACACACCTGGCACAGTGCAGGTGAGCCTTGAAGTGAAATGCATCTGTGCTTTGAAGGCTCACTTTAAAAGGGTCACACAGTCTCCTGCTGTAAGATGAAGACGTTTAAGACAAAACAGGAAGACTGTCTAGAATCCTAGAATCATGCAGAATGTTGTCTTTAAGATATGCATTTTATACTCATCAGAACTCTCAACAAATAATTCACACTCACTAAGCAATTACTATGCGCTAAATGCTTTATGTGGCATAATGTATTCACTTCCTCTCAGAGTGTCTTGCTGTGAGGTGAGCATTCTGTTGCTCAGGTAGGTAGGAGAGGCTTAGGAGGTTAAACGACCTCCCAGCAAACTGCACAGCCAGTGCAGTTCAAATCCAGGCATTCTGACTCCAGGCTGGTGCTCCTCACCTCACTTAATGCACTAACTTCTGTAGGGTGAGAGACTCAGCTGACTCATGGGGCAAAGGTAAGAAGAGGCGCAGAGCTCCTTTGTGGACACAGCACTGCGCCTCATGAATATACACATTATCTATGCTTTTACAGGTATGCTTATGGGTCAGATAAATCTGTTCCTGGTCATCCCCTTGGGTTATCACTGAATCTGGGATATTTCAGAAAAAATCTGTGCTGATAAATTTAACTAAATTAATTACCTATAACTCCTCCATAAAAGCTTGTGGAAACAAATCCAGGTGGTCTTCAGCACATAGTTGGCTGCACAGGGAAACCAAGGTCAGAGGAAAGAGGCTTGAAAGACATTTGCTGGGTCTTTTCAGTGCCAACTGAGTTGTTTCCAGTCCTTCCAGCTAAGGCTGAAGGTACTTATAAGAGGATATTATTAGGATCAATCTACTGGAAAAAACCGTGTTTAATCCTCCATTCCTCAAGAAAAATGTAAAAATAAAGCAATATGTTCTTTGCAAACAAATCTTTCAATTTTCCCAACACACCTTGTGGATGTTAAATTAAAAGGAAAATCTTGACTATAAGAACTTACATTGGCTTCTAGTTTATGTAAATTGTCTCTACTGACTTAAAATTGTTTTCCATCTACTTTCTGGAGTCCATATTTCTACATAATATTGTTATTAAAAGCTGCTGTTTGCCATGGAAGATGTTGTCAACCACTCCCCTTCTCAGGGCCACATGTTCTGAGATGATGCTTCTGTTGGAGAGAAGTTTGCAACGTCCACATTTGGAGGTTGCTATTCTTTTCCATGTAAGGTGAATACCACTCTTGTTCCTCCCCATCTCTATTCATTATGGGATTCAAAACTTGAACTCGACATTAACATTATTCTTTCTAGGGAAACACTGAAGAAAACACACATTGAACCCTAATTGGAATCATCATTTTAGACAGAATGACAAGAGATTCATGAAAACTTACTTTTGGGATATTAAAATCACTTAGTATTAGCTCACTGTTTTATACTGGCAATAAGAGCTCTTAGGAAAAAATATATGTGTGTTTTTACAAGTGAGGATACTAAAGCCCATAGAGGAAAGTGACGCACCCAAGGTCCTATTGCTGTTAGTGGCTTTCACCCTCCACTGCATGCTAGAATGGGAGAGTTTTAAATGGTACTGACGCTTGGACCTTGCAGCAGACACTTTTCTGGGAATGGAGCCTGGATACTGGTACGTTTAAAGGCTCTTCTGCTGATCCCTTCTAAAGATGGGATGTGAACTGGGTTGGACAACGACCTAGGCTGCCAGCCTGTCTCACAGTTATCAAATCCATGGCCATCTCTCCCCATTCCTGAGCCCACGGCAGACTTGATCAATGGTTACAGAACTCTGTTCTGCTGCACAGCACCTGGGCTCCTCATCCTGCTCATGAGCACTAGGAGACAGCCTGAAGCCAAGCTCATGAGAACTGCATCTTGCTTCCTCTAAAGAAAACCATACAAAATGTCTGAAAATACTTTTATGGCAAACTTGGACTGTACCTTCTTGAGGTCCAGGGAATGCACCTATTAGCCCACCAGGGCTGTGCAGGGCCATACCCGGGGGGAAAAGCCCCATATTACTCAACTGAGGTTCTGCTCCAGTTCATCTCACAGAGAGCAACTTCTTCTTCCTTTTATACACAGATGCAGAGCTGGATGGATCTAGGTTTGAATACTGTTCTGCTATTTACAACTTACATAACTTTGGGCAAGTTCTTTGTGCCTTAGCTTCTTTATGTGTAAGTCTGAATAATATGAAACTATTGCATGGGTCCCTCTTTCTTGCCTCTTCTGATTTTGATCTCCAGCAAAACTGACGCTTGGGCCCTCACTCTTTTCCATCTTTATCTGCTGATTCACAATCCTCTCAGTCCCTTGATACTAACTTGTTCTGATGAACAAATCCTTGATAAGAAAGTGTCCTTAGACCCCATGCTCATGTACCCACTTCCTGTACACGGTTGTCTGAGACAGTGACTATATTTTAGACAATTTTTTCTCTTGGGTGCTGTATCATCTGTAGCCAGAGATGATCTATACAGTTTCTGAACAATTTGGATTCTATTGAAATCAATTCTATTTACAGTTGAGAGCAAAGGACATAGTCTGTTGGCCTGGATGTAAAATAAAACCAATCAACCAAGAAAAACAAAACAAAAAGCAACCCCCACCCCCACAGCCCATATTCTAGCAGTCTGGTTCACCACCCAGGGTGAGTGTGAGCCATGCCACACACACAAAACCCTCCTCTTTCTAGTAGAGACCAGTTTCAGTTAGATCTTTGAGCAGGTCAATGCCCCACAGCTTTGATCCCTGTTGTCTTTTTGGTTGAAATGTAGTTCTAGTCTCTTCCCCACTACACATACCACATCTTCCAAAGTGTGGCTGGCACAGGATTGAGTTCACCAAGTTATTTAAAAAAATTTTTTTTAGTTGTTGATGGACTTTTATTTTATTCATTTATTTATATGTGGTGCTGAGAATCAAACTCAGTGCCTTACACATGCTAGGCAAGCACCCTATCACTGAGGCACAACCCCAGCCCTCATCAAGGTATTTTTAATTTTGAATTTTTCTTTGAAGGTGCTGGGGATGGAACCCAGGGCCTTGCACATGCTAGGCAAGTGCTCTACCACTGAACTACAGCCTCAGCCCACCAAGGTGTGTTTTTTTTTTTTTTTTTTTTTAAGAGGATCAGTATTCATATCATTTTAAGCTACAAGGAAATTTACATGTCATTAAATCCAGTGGCTTACAGTGGCCCAGGAAGCTAGTAGCATAATTGTCTCGGTTTCCCCTCTGGCACTGAGAGTCTTTAAAGAGCTTGAGGTCTACAGCAAGCACACAGATAACCACAATGTAAGATATTATATGAGAAATAGAAAGTGTGAAAGCAGAAGGAAGGGGGAGAAATCACACCTTCAAGCAGAGGTGTGTTGTGAGGACAATCAGGATTGCATATAATAGTTCTCAACCTTTTTAGTCTCAGCATCTTTTTAGTTCTTAAGAATTATTGTGAATCCCACAGAGGTGTTTTTTTGTGATTATGTAATATCTATAATATTTGAAATATATATACATATAAACATATGTACATATTAGAAATTAAAACAGCATTGAAAATACATATTTAATTAACTTAAAAATAATAAAATTATCAAATTTTTAGAAAAATAATTATATTTCCCAAAACAAATGTAGTGGGAAGAGCAGCATTTGTTTTGCATTTCTGCCAGTCTCTTTAAACTTTGGCTTAATACAAGACAGCTGAATTCTCATAGCTACTGTTGCAGTCACTCTCTTCAGATAGGTTGTGTTGGTGGAAGCCTTTGAAGAAAATATGGCCTTGTGTAGACACATAGTTGGAAAGATAAGAGTATTTTAAGTCTTTTCAGAAAATCATGGCTATTCTTCAACACTATGTCAAACCTCAACAAGTGCTAGTTTCTTTACAGTTAGCTGCAATGAAACCAAAACTGTTATCAAATGAACTCCAAGTACTCTGTTATGTTAAAATACATTGTTCCATCCTGCATTTAAATGCATACTTTTGTTATATCATGCAGTCCTTTGGCAATATTTTTGCTGATTACATAGATCTTTCAAATACTGTCACATTTCATTATATAGTATAAAAAAAATCACTTGTTACTATCACCACTAGTCTCATCAGGAAAGAATTTTTGTATTGGGGAAGCTGTCATGCTCACTGTGGTGGATACAAGCTTTCCAAAATTCTTGTTTTGGCTTACAATACTGTCATTTATTTATTTGGAAGGAATCACTTTATTAATTTTCTGAGTTCCAATAGTTTGCCAGTTATTCTGTTGAGCAAAAATGGAGTCCATGAGAAAAGCAATTTGTTCAGTTCACAAGACAATTGCAAAGTAGGTATGTGTGTGTATATATATATATATACACACACACACACACACACACACCCCTTCCATTTAGTCACATAGAATATAAAAAAGATTTTTTTGAAGGCTGAGATTAATGAAGTTAAGTTTTTACTGCCTCATTAGGAACATTCTTAAATGAAACTGGCTTTCTTAAAACTGCAAGTGCCTGCATGGTACCACTGCTTTAAATGGAGCTAAGTTAGGGTGCCAGCAATTTGACCTACCATTAGCATCAGCAGTCAAATGTCCACACTGTGAAAAAGCAATTCATGTCTGAGGGCTAGGAAAATAAATTAAGCCCCATGAAAGTGGAGACTCCCTGAGAGTGGAGCTCACTTTGAGAACCAATGCTATACAAGATAATGGTTGGAAAGATGAGTTGTATTTTTATAGGATAAGGGAGAGCAGTAAAATGAAAGGTGTACCTGAGGGATAGTGGTAGGAAGTTTGGCAGGAGCAGGGGGAAAACGGGAAGATGGAGCTAAAGAGATACTGTGGAGGGATTAGAATGCCTTCATGATGGCCTACGTAGGTTCATGCCAGAAAGGAAGAGGCAGGCTAGAGGGAGCACTTTTTTTTTTCTTTCTTTTTTTAAGGAAAGTAATAGCTTCAACCGCTATAAAATCAAAATGGCCAGGTTTATATTTACTAGATATAAAATAAAAATGATAGCATTGCTGTCTTTGTCATAGGGAATGAATAGCAAACATGTCAAATGATCTGTTTTAAGAAACATGCTGCACTATTATAATTTAGACAATAATTATTTTAGAAGGGAAAAATGAGAACATTTGTTAAGCACTTAATTTGATTTTTTTTTTTTTTTTTTTTTTTTTTTTTGGTGGTGGTGCTGGGGATTGAACCCAGGGCCTTGTGCTTGACAAGCAAGCACTCTACCAACTGAGCTATATCCCCAGCCCTAGCACTTAATTTGAATCAAACACTATGCTAGCTGTTTTCATGTTTTACAATTTACTCCTTACAAAGAGTTTATAAAAAAGATACACTATTCATACAGATGAGGCAAAAATAGCCCCAAAAGTCAAGTGGCTTTCTAAGGAACATGACTTTCAACTCTGATTCTATAACATTTCACATTTTGTCATCCATTATTTCAAGACATTTGAAGACAAATTTAATTATTAAAACAGGGCACAAAATTGTTTCACAAACCCTACTATGAAGTGAAACCTTTAAAGGTACTCTGTATTTTGAACTTCCTTTTTTGCTCCAGGACTATTTTAAATAACAGACAGAGCTTATTGTTGGGAACAATGTTGTCTGATAAAAGATTCTGTTAAAAACCTAACAGCTGCTAGGTATGATAGTGCATGCCTGTAATGCTAACTTCTTAGGAGGCTGATGCAGGAGGGTAGAAAGTTCAAGTCTGGGCTCCTTAGTGAGATGCTTTACAAAAAAAAAAAAAAAAAAGAGGCTGGGAATGTAGCTTGTGGCGGACTACCTGCCTGGTATGTGCAAGTGCAAGGACCTGTGTTCAATCAAACCCCAGTACCAGACAAACCAAACAAAAACATAACAGCTGAGGAAAAAATATTTGAAATTTACTGCTAAGCTTCATCATAGTACTTTGGATACAAAGATTTTTTTTTTTTTTCAGGTTGAAAAATATTAGGTTAGTAAGAAAAGTAGGGAAAGTGATACTGATTTAGTCTGTTATCACCTTTGGTCCAAGAAAAGGATTCTAAGTTTCTTGACATCTGGATATATATTACATCAACCTGGTCTGTTCTTGAACTTGGACCTGCTCCTTTGACTAGCCATGCTCTTTTATACACACAGGTACACACATGTACAGGTACACACACACTCTTAAATTTGCAGCTTGCACATTTGCTGTGTGAGGATGTATGTCACTCAGTTTTATCACCCATTCCATTGTTCATGGGACTTGAGTTATTCCAAGTTTACTTTTTGATGTTGTTGGCATCATTCCAGTTTTTCTTCACCAAGTTTTTATAACTTCATAAATTTTGTACACATTGGAAAAAAACTGTTCTGTTGTAGAGTATGGATAGATTCAAATTTACTAGGAAATGCCAGTGCAATGAATGGATTAATAGTCTGAAAATTCATGCATCTATGTTTATTCCTTATCCCTGATAAAAACAATTGCAGCACGCTGCTCCCTACCTAATGTAAATAAATTATTCAACTGGACAACTGGAAACTTCTTGTTGACATTAAAAAAATACCAAATTTATTTCAAATATTGCCCATATGAACACTTTATTATAAAATAAAAAGTAATAAATGGAGAATACTCATTTCTAGGCAGCATGAGGGTCTGAGAGTATAATACAGTTTGAAGAAAGTAGTTACCTTGCTTCACAACAGATACCTGCTGAAGGTAGGAGATTATCATGAATATTGAAAATAGGATTATCTTAAAACTTTTATAGGCTGCATTTTGAAATTATAGCTGACGAGAAACTGTGCTTTTCTTCTATACTGATACTAAAGTAGATGCATTTCAGCTTAAATTGCAATGGGTATTTATATATAAATGTAATATTCTTTCTACATTTTAGATTAAAATAGTACAATACTAAAAAGCTTATATATTCACAATAAAAATCGAAACTCACAGACATTTCAGACATTATAGAATTATTATGATTATTATGTTATGGAATGCCAAACATAGGTAATGTGTCCAAGTTTCAGGATAGTTACAATGAAAAAGAATAATGAAAGGAATATTTTCATCCACCTGGAAGGAAAATAAGTTAAAAATATTTTTTAAAATTTGCTTACTCCTGGAACAAACAGAAGTCATCACCATTATATAAGACTAACATGACAAATCTCATAAAATTTTGAATATGAATCTTGTTTTACAATTTTTTGGAAGAGATGACTTCATCTAAATCCTGCTATATTTCTGACACTATTACAAAGACATACAATTTTGAGGAGTAAAAAATTTTATTGAAAGATAAAATCTGTAGACATGTCCTTGATACAAAAATATGAGTATCAGTCACGATGAGATTTGTTCTATTGCAACACTAGACTTAACTAAAGTTTTACAAGTATGCAAATGTGTCATGGCTAGGAAAAGGCTTTTAAAGGCTATATAGATGTTCTTTGCTTCAGCAGAGCGGCTGAAATGGAGTCAGTAAGACCAAGAAGATCATAACTTTGCTAAAAATTACTCCCTTTCAGTGCGCCCTTTGTTACACATTTGAACCAAACTGTAGACACTTGCGGTGAAGAGTTTTTGGCAGTCTGAAAAGCCTTCAGAATCTTTCAGGGTGCTAGGAACGGGAAACTTTGAGGTAAACCATTTTCTGAACCCGCTGCTCAGTGATATCAAGGAGGAGCCCAACAGGATACCTGCCGGGTCATCAGGCTTTATTTCCCTTTTCATGGACTCATCTAATAATTATCAATCTGATTCTACCAGAAAAGCCCACAGGCTGCCTGAAAAAAAGATCATCTTACTTGCTTGCTTGATAGAGTTGTAGGTATTAAAGGCCTAGAGAGTACTTGAAAATCCAAAAATGACCTATTTGTATCAGGATTTTTGTGATTCTAGGCCCATTGAAAAAATTTCTTTCTATGTATTTGCTAAGAAACTTTTCAAATCTAAATGAATAAAAGGAGGAAAGATAAGCTAAAAGTGGTGACACATACTTGTCATTATTGTGCATACAGGGCTTTGAGCTGGTGAGGTATAAGGCAGTGTTTCATAACATACCTGTACTCCTGACAGCCCTTCTAGTTTTTGAGATGTCTAAGTTACGATATGTGACAACAACAGAAATGATTGGGGGAAGTGCCATAACCAATCCTACAAAGACCTCTGTGCCCCAGTCAGCTCCGTCCCCTTTAACTGCTGTAAGTGAGTAGTTAACGCTGCGGTTGCTAATGAAAGGCTATATGTTAGTGTGAAATGCTATCATTAAACTTCCATTTAACAGGAGAGAGGCAAGCAAAGAATTTGGATATTCGTTATCTTACTTACTAAGTGAAACATCCATCATCAAAAAGGAGTAATTCTAAAGTGTTGTATTATCTCCCCAGTCCATTGGATCTTCAAAAATTTGTATAGTTAAATGAAATGCACTGTCTTTTTCCGAAGGGCATAATATGATATGTGCCTTTACCTAAACATGGTGACGACTGGAGGCTGCTCTCATAGAAGCGTTTGTCGGAACGTCAAAGGGTGCATTCTCAGTGTTTACCACAAACCCAACGAAGCCGATGATCTGTCTGCAGGTCAGTCAGTTCCTCAACAGTTCTCCAGCTGCACTGGCATGCATATGCCCGTGCTCCTTTCTTCTTTACCAACTTTGTTTTTAATTTGTGGAATTCTGGCATGTTGTTCCTATTAGTAAAACAGGAAGGCTTTAACACAGTGGCTTTATTCAGGGCTTAATTTTACAAAAAAGTTATAATTGCTTTATTTTCCTATTTTTACAATATCTGAACACCAAATGACCTTGGCCTCTTCACACTAATAGAAGACAGGCTTCAGTGTTCACTTTGTGAAGGATTTATTTCATATTCAGTACCTTTAAAAGGTGGGTCCCTAGGCCTGGTTATTAATGCTGTAGTAGAACCCCAAAACAGCAAGGGATGAATTACTGATTTGTCCTATCAGACACAACATGAGAGAGAAGAGAATGGCAGGAATGGTGGTGTACCTTCTACCTCAGACACCTCTGCTACAAAAGTCTATACTACGGCAAGTGTAGAGAGCATAAGAGGCGTGACGGCAACAGGCTTCTGATGAAATAACTATAGGAAATTTTCATTAACAGAGAAAAAGTGTCTGTTGGTCTCAGACTGTATTTTTCATTTGTTTCAATGATTTTCTTACTATACTATCAGCAACAAAGTAAATGCTATCCTGAAATAAATGTTAAAGATGTTAAAATAACTAAATCAATGAGCAAGACTATCATGACAACCAGATTTGATGCTATTATACAAAAGGATACAAAGTTATTGCTTGTTAAAGAAAATAAATTATGATTTTAATAATAATTCATGAACTGAATTTATTCAGGAACTGAACATTCTATTTTATTATTATATTTTTATATTATATTTTTTGTGGCATTATTATGTGGCAAATAAAAATGGACAAATTAAAATGAAAGAATAAAAAAATACAAAGTGAAATGATAAAATACAGTATAAATACTAAAAAAAAAAAGTGGTATCCATTACTTGTGGCTGTCACTGCAACAGATGGCAGGCTCCAAAGTGCCCTCTGGTGGTCAATGGGGAAACGTTCAGTACTGTATTGGACAAGATTCAGGCACAATTTAGGAAGGTTAGAAGGTAAGAAAATCTGATTTTCTAGACCACCTGTCTGATTTTAGTAAACTGAGACTCTGACCAGCTAAGTGCCCTAGGTAAGGTTATGGTGAACTAGGGGAATAACTGATAAGTTTTATTGAAAAGGAAAAAACCCCACCAAATCTAAGTTGGTTAAATGAAGAAATATGTCCTTTGTTTAATATGGAATATTTTTTGACAAACTTAACATTTGGTACTTGACTGAGTCCTTACTCAGAGATTTTAGGAATAGAAATGATGACTATCCAGGAGCTAATTAATACATTTAAGTGGTTTTCTTTCTTTCTTTTCTTTTTCTCCCCCCAAGTGCTGGGCATTGAACCCAGGGCCTAACACATGCTAGGCCATTTAAATACTATTTAAGAAGCATACATCTTAAAAGTTTAAAAATAATTCTATTATTTTCCCTTAAAATACATGATTTAATAGAAAAATAAAATCATTTTATTTAGCTATAATGGCAGGGTATCAATAAGTATAGCCTGTTTCTTTTATAAAGTTCCAGAACTTGTCAAAGCTAGGATACACTTACTTCCCTCATCTGTAAAATAGGACAATACAACAACTTCACAGCATTTCATGCTGTGACAAACGTGCAGACTGACCCCACTGGAAATAGATGACTTCCTGTATTCCCTGGGACATTCAATGGCACTCTGCAAACCTTTTAACTTATCTCTGGTCACCAAAAAGTGGTCATTTGCCCAGTTCCGGTTTCCCTCAGTGACTGGTTCCATCTCTCCTTGAGTTTCATTTGACCTCCACAACTTTTCTTTCAGCAACTCACATCCTTATTCTCCAAATCAGGCCAGGAGATATGAAAAGCCTTCCATTTCTAGTGAGCTCTCCCTGAATACATCTGTTTCTTACCACCGTCCCTCTGGTGCAGAGGAAATAGTCCTCCTTTTCCTATTCAAGGCTCCTTTTTCTATTTTTTTTTTTTTTTTTTTTTTTTTTAAATTTCAAATAAAAAGTTTAATTTCAGAAACTAAATCCACCATTTATAAATACACTAAAGCATAATCCGCTCAGATTAAGTATAGATACAGTATTTCAAAATGCTCCTTTTTCCAGGCAAAAACATGCAATGGAGAAAAGACAGCCTCTTCAACAAATGGTGCTGGGAAAACTGGAAATCCATATGCAG
>JAJEJO010001397.1:30804-85772 GCA_020662805.1 Glaucomys volans
GCTTCAACTATCACTTCACAGATGACATTCCCTCTGTGAGCTTTGGAGACAGTTTTGAACAGCTCTCATAAACGGACATATAGCTTCTTTCTTTAAATTTGTTCTTAAATTTCAATGGACCGTATCATAGTCCATCTATGTAAACCAAGATAGAAGCCTAGGATTCATCTGAATGAAACTCGTCTCTCATATTCCACGGCCAGGACAATCTCTAAAATCTCTCTCAAATACATCACATCTGCTCCTCTTTACCCTCCTCACAATCATAATTCAGATCCTTATTTCTTTCCCACTGACTACCACAACATCCCTTCATTAACCCCATGAGTCTCAACTGGCTTGGTTCCCACAGAGTAGTCAGTTATCTCTGAAAAATTCAGATCTGTTCTGATGTTATCTGTGATGTCTCCCTCTCAGAACTGTGCAATACTTAAGAGCAGAAACTGGGTCCTGTTCACTTTATAAGCCTAGTTCCCAAGAGTGCCACAACTAAGTGCTGATAATGTTTTTGGATAATGAACTATTAATAAGTTGTGCAAAATAAATATATCAACGATCTATGTCTGTCCAAGATGGCCTTACTGTTCACTTGTTCTGTTCTCTTATCTCCCCAATATTCCTAAGCATCTTGAGGGCTGAGTTCAAATTTTCCACTGATTTAAAGAATAATTACTTATTTTTAATAGTATAATAAATCTTCTAGTGTTTATTTTTAATCTAAATGTATACAGTTTTTTAGGCCAGGCTGCTAAAAATCTAGATTAAACCAACTGGTGTTTTTACTCAGATGAGACACTGAAAGTCCTTTAAGTACTAACAAAGTCACCCACTTGCTTACTCTATGCCTGTGCTTGCCATTGTTTTGTTGTGACATGCATCTTATTATCCTATGCTAGTTTTGTAAATCTTGGTAACATATAGGGATTATTAATCACTTATTAGATTGGCCAGAAGACGGTAAATATCAGAAGGTTTAGAGAAGTCAGAAAAGCAAAACAAAACTTGATTAAGCTAACTTTTCTAATTATGGGAATAAAAAATGGGCTAAACCTAAGAGCAGGGGTTCTGAACCTGGGATTTTGGGACTGGACTAGGCTTTATTTGGGGTGGGAACTGTGAAACCTCTCAAATTATAATTTCCCCATACATTTGTATATGTGAATTTGTGTGTGTGTATGTGAGTACATGTGTGTGCGAAGAGGATTCAGAGCTGTTCTAAGATGTTCAGAGTGGTCTCAAGTGAAACAGCTTAAAAACTGATAAATTAGGGGAGATGCTAATGAACTTACTGAGAATGATGGCTGCCAGAAGAGCTGGAGAAGGAAGTCCTTCATCCTCTTCTTTTTTACCCTCTATAGTGTTGGGGAGTAAACCCAGGGTGCTGTGTTCATGCTAAGCACATGCTCTACCACTGATCTACACCCCCATCCCTCTCATCTTTTACTTTATGCAACTGAAAGGTGCTACAATATATATTGATTACTTGTATCACACAGGTCTGGGGGGAGGCCAAAAATGCATGATACACATGCTTATTAATTTTAACTCTTAATTTTTGTTTGAAAATATGAATATATTGTTAAAACACTTTTATAACTTGTAACACCTTAAAATATTAAGTATTTTGGAAGTGTATAAAAATGTCCAAATTATAAAAATGAGGAAGCCATTGTTCTGACCATAAGGCAGAAGGTAACCATACACCAAACTAAATCTTTACTATGATGGTAAGAGCTGAGGACACAAAGGAAAGGAAGAGTTCACTTCCAAGTTGAGAGAGGTGAGGGAATCATGAAGATGCATGATAAATTGTCCCTAAGGGACAGGAAGGGTTTGGGTAGGTAAAATAGTGGGCAGCTGTCCCAGGAGGTGAGGAGCTTGCACAGTCAGAGGGAATGGGGGCACTCAGTACTGTGCTGGAGGTAAAGTCTTGCAAAGGTGAAAGTATACTGTGGAAAGACAAAGCTGGACAAAGGTTGGATAATGAGGGTCTTGAATGCCTGCTAAGGAATTTGAACATTATTCTCTGAGCAAAAGGGTGTTGGCAGGACAATGGCATACTCAGAGCTATGCTTTAATTCTGAGTAAGGAAAGTATGGTTTGAAATAAGAGACTGTAGGCATGAAATCAGTGAGGAGGCTATGTACTCTTTAACACATCCTTGTTTAGGCTGACAGCAGAAAGACGGAAAGGAAGAGACAATGAGGCCAAGACTGAAGAGGTGCAGGTCACATGATCTGGCCAGGTTTACCAAAGTCAATACAGCAAGATGAAAAACACAAAATCTTTAGTACTGTTTTTCATAGAGTGAAGTGCTTTTGAAACATACCTAAAAAACAGATAATCGCATGATTTGTCCCACATACAGTCATTGTAGCTCACTATGCAGAAATCACAGGCTATACAACGCAGATGGTCACATGCTCTGTTTGGAAAAAAAGAAATATGTATTAGAGGTTATGGGTATGTTTAAATGTGAAAATATGGTGGTTTATTCATGGGACATATCACATGTCACAGATTACTGAATAAACTACAGAAAAGTACAGATTCATCTGATGTTAAGATTGTTTACATCTCTAAATTTTCAGTTTTTTTGTACACATCTATTTTACTAACATCTTTCAGACAGATTTATGTATGCATATATACATATTATACAGACATAAAGTGGTTTTAATTCAATAGTTTTAAAATTGTGTCTGAGGGAGCTCTTCACTTAAGCTAATTTATTTAAGAGGTTCCCTTCCTACTGAAATTTCCAGGGGTTCCTCTGATCAAAGAATGTGTGATACTACATTGCAATGAATCTCTCTCCCACAAACGACGTCAGTGCTGGAACAGTATCTTACTTCTGATTTTCCACTACTTGGCATGTGTGCCTTCATTTGCCCACTTAAAACTACTTACTAAGATCCTACTATGTGCTTGTGGGATTCTGTCTTCATGGAGCTCATATTCTAGTAAAAGATGAAACTAAATTATACATATGCTAAAAGGTGAAAATTGAATGAAATAAATAGATGGAGGGGATGGATTGCAATTTTAAATAATGTGGGCTGTATTAGACCTCACTGAGAAGGTAAATCAGCAGTTTCTTTAAAAAAATTCTCATTTAAAGAAGATTATATTTAAGAAGGGAGAGAAAGAGCTTGTTTGTGTACTGATGGCAAAGATGCAATGTAGACTGAAATTTTGGTGACTTAGGAAGAGAGGGCAGAACTGCTAGAATGATACTTCACACATAATGTGTACTCAATGAATATCTGAGAAATTGAAGTGATAAGCAATTTTAAAACACAATTATGTATATACTATATAGTAACTTCAGGAGTAAAATGACAATATAAGCAAGTATAAAAAATTATGACTTGCTGTTGTAAACAATTTGATCTGTACAGTAATTCTGATTTACTTTCAAGAAACCTCCTCAATTGTTTGAAGAGTTTAAAAGCTAGAACAAATTTGATCATAAAAATGAAAAGGAAATAAGAATTTTTAAGATACCAAATCAAAAGTGAAAAAATCAGTAATAAAGTTGAAAACATTTTCAATACATGGTCAAATACTGTCCTATACAAAAAGTGCTTATAAATGACAACTAAGAAAAAAATCTGTAAAAATCATCATGACACTAGTACAGGCAGCAAAGAATAGTAAAGAGCATGAATTCTGAATACAGAGCACCTGGATTCAAATGCTGATTCCACTATTTTCTGGTGACGCAACCGTAGCCAAGTAACTTAACTTCTTTGTGAACTGGTTTCTATTATCTATAAAATGGAAATATTTATATACCTCGTAGAATTATTTTGAGAAATAATGAGTTAATTTTGGTAAAATAAGTATAACAGTGTCTGGAACATAGTATTTGTCAAGAAGTTAAAATATAAAGGAGCAAAATGTAAAGCAACTATGAGATACACCTTTTTAGCCAATTAGGTTAAAATTAGCACTCTCATATTTAGGGTGGGTACGTAACTTGCTATAACATCGTGGGAAAAAAATTGACATTATGTTTTAAATTAAAATTAAAACTATACCTAAAATTAAAATTATACCTAGTCATTGTATTCCTAATCCTGTTTTGAGAAACTCATTACATATAAATAGAAGCACCCATATATAAGTACATATTTCAATAATGTTTATTATATTATTGTTGAAGTAGTTTTTTAAAAAAGGATACCAACTAAGTATATATCAAAAAGGGAAAAGACTGAGCTGGGACATAGTTTATTGCTAGAGCACTTCTCTAGCATGTGTAAGGCCCTTCAATCCCCAGAATCTCCCTTTCCTACACATAAAATGGAGAAGTCTGAATAACATGCAGTATATTTATATAAGGTATATTAGGCAGCTGATAAAGAGAATGAATTAGAGTTATCTGCTGACTTGAAGAGATATTCAAAGCAAGTTGCACAGTAACTAACATAAGCTACAGCAAGATCCTACTTTGGAAAAGATAAAAAAAAAAAAAAAAAAAGGTCCTGCAGAGGTGGTTTTAGGTCAGTAAGAACATGGCAAAAAGTAGTAAGAACATGGTAGAAAGTTATAAACTACATAGCCAGTACTGGTTGGCTCACAGTCAACACTGGTTGGCTCATGAGTTGTGAGAATGAAGAAGAAGGATGGAGATTATTATGTTCTGTAAATATTTTAAAATTTAATTTTTTCAATAAGCATATAATATTTCTGAAACAAAAATAAAACCCATCATTATATTTTTTCCAATTATTTTTCTAAAACTTAAATATGTTAATTTCAAAATTGCAAATATATTTGGCTTGAAAGTTTGAAATGCTTTATATTTCTAAAAATATTACTAATGTAAAGAAACATTAAAAAACCTATATAAGTTTCACAAGCAATTCTCTATTTTCTTTTAAACTGTTAGCAATTTATGCAGTTGTATTTGTACATATGGAAATTCAACACAATTACATTGGTACCCATCTGAACTCAGATTTTGAATGTACAAGTCAGGAAATGCAAAATGATGGTTCCCAAAGCTACCATAACTTGCTTTCTTATGCATATATAGTTTATTACATGACTGCACAGAGTGTTAACTTTAATGCCTTAATACATATGTGCAATTTGGTTGAATTATTGCTGTTGTGGGAACTATTATTTAGAATTTCCTGACATTTTGTATGTGCAAAATCTCAACCGTAATGTTAAATACAGCTTTTTAATTTAAAATTTAGTAGTTTATTCAAATCTATTCACACTACCATATTTTCCTACAAACACTGTCCTGTGAGAAAAATAAAACTAACTTGCAGCTAAGAAATCATTCCACTGCTACGATTCACTCATTAGATCATAATTAGTAGGTCTACGGAATAATTTAGTCTTGTAAGCAGTTTAAAGATAATTAATAGAGTAAAATTGGATTGGCTTGAAAATATTGCCTTGGTTTTTATTTATACCACTTAATAATATCACCACACTTTCAAGTATATTTTTCTTGTCCACAAACTGGGCAAAGACTCAAAATTTTCTACTCCAAAGCATTCAGCATTATCCCCAAACCAGAGTTTTATCCAGAAATCAAATAAATAAAACGAACAGGACAAACAGACTCGATTTATACAATGGGCATATATATCACTGCTTATTTTCAGGACTTAAAGATATTTTTCTTTCATAACTATATACAGCCTGATAAACCCATCCTAAGTTAAAAATGCATTTAACACACCTAACCTACATCACAGCTCGGCACCACAGCATACTGCAGAGTATTGGTTGTTCACTTTCTTATCTAGTGACTGTCAGGAGCTGTCACTCACTGCCACTGTCACCATTGAAAGACAGTCACACCATTTATTGCCAGCTTGGGAAGAGATCAATATTCAAAACTTAAGTATAATTACTGAATATGTATCATTTTTGCACACTGTAAAGTTGAAAAATCTTAAGTTAAACGATTGCAAATCAGGGCCATCTGTAAAAAAAACTAATCTAAAATAAATTCATGATTCCAGTGAAAGATAAATTGCCAGGTTTCCCCTCTAAAATCTGTAGGGAATACACAAATGAAGGGGTCACCAACAGCTTTGTCCTTTTGCTCTACTAAGTAGATCTGGCTTTAAAGATGTTTGTGGTGGGACTTCCAGAATACAGCTGAACATCATCTTCTGCCCAGACTCTGGTTTCTCAGGTAAATCCTATCAGACTGACACACTGGGTCTCGGGAGTCTTGATGTTTGGACAGTTGGAAGAAAACAGCAGTTCCAATAGCAAAAGCAGTTTAGATTCTTTCCTCTTAAATACATTACATGCTGCAAACTGGTATACTAGAAAGTATAATGGGTTAGGAATCAAGTCAGCAATTTGAGTTCTTGCTTTGTAAAAATGGATGTGACCCTGGGCAAAGCACACTATACTTTGTAACTTTCCTCCTTATCTACTATTGCCATTTAGTCATGGAAGTCTGCTGATATTATATTCTAAATACCTCAAATTTTTTACTTTTTCCATATAGCCACTGGCACCACTCAGGTCCCAGCTGCCATTCTTTTTTTGGGGGGGTACCAGGGATTGGACTCAAAGGCACTCGACCACTGAGCCATATCCCCAGTTCTATTTTGTATTTTATTTAGAGACAGGGTCCAAGCTGCTTAGTGCCTCTCTTTTGCTGAGGCTGACTTTGAACTCATGATCCTCCTGTCTCAGCCTCCCCAGGTGCTGGGATTATAGGCATGCACCACCATGTCTGGTAGCCATTCTTTTTTTTTCCCCCCCGAGACCACTGCAACTACTGCCTACTGACTAGTCTCCCTGCATTCTTTTCTATCTTCAACTCTCCAAATTCCGAGCTATAGTTCATACAACAGCCCAAATGACTTTTTCCCCCCCAAACACAAATCAGATTATATTACCACTATTGGCCAAAAACAAAACACCCCCTAAAACCCCTAATGGCTTCAATTGCATATAGAACATACTTTTTCTAAAATTCTTCAACAGACTGTATAGGACCCTACACCAAATGTCTCTGACTTTCCAGCCCTATTAGGAACCATTACTTCCCCTCCTCATCATGCTTAAGTCCACTAGGCTGCTCTCTCTTCCTTCAACATGCCCAGCTCCTTCCCATCTCAGGGATCTTATAACATGGTATACCTTCTGGCTCTGATAGTCCCCTCTCTGCTTAATTCCTCATTTTTCATACTGTGGTTTGATTAAATGTTAGCTGTTAGGGAAGCATTCCGTGAACCTTCATATTGGTTAGGGTGTCCATTATCTATGCTTACAGCATCCCATATTTCCCTTTATACCATACATTAAATGGGAATTAAGTGCATTTGTGAAAATATCTAAAGTTAATCTCCTCACCTAAACTGAAAGCTCATTGAGGGCAGTGAAATATGCACTAATTTGTTCACTGTAATTTGTTCATTTAATCCCTAGGACCTAGCTGATTCATTAATGTGCTTAATGAATCTAACACCAGTACCTCAATCTCATTTATAAAATGAAATTAAAAATTCTTGCTCTAGCTGCATCTTTAGCTTTTTCTGTGGAGCAGGTGAACTTATATGCATATATAAAAAGTGCTCTGGACAGTAGAAAGGACTTCACATATAGAATGTTTTATGTGTATGTGAATAAATGTATTTTTTATATGTGCAGATTCTGTCATGAAAGGGGCAGTAGATGTGTGAGGAAGAAAAGATCTATGAATATACATATTTATTTACGCACATATAAGCACACAGCGTCTCCTCTTATAGGAATGGAATTTGATATATTTTGGCATCCTCAGTCACCAACACTATGAGATAGGACCTCCAAGCTATAAAAATAGGGTGTTCTTTTGTCTACTGAAATTTCATCTAAAACAAGACTCCTATGTGGAAGAACTACAGCAAAGTGCGTGCGCACACACACACACACACAAATGTACTATATACATACAAATTTTAATGCAATATTAATCTTTGGAAATAGTGGAGTATACCATTTTAAAAGACCCTATAAAAATCTTTACACCCAGAACACTAATAACCCAATCAATAAATGGGCCAAGGAAATGAACAGACACTTTACAGAAGATCTATAAGCAATCAACAGATTTATGAAAAAATGTTCAACATCCCTAGTTATAAGAGAAATGCAAATCAAAACCACCTTAAGATTTCATCTTACTCCAATTAGAATGTCTTTTATTAAGAATACAGGCAACAACAGGTGTTGGTGAGGATGTGGGGAAAAGGGTACACTCACACATTGCTGGTGGGATTGCAAGTTGGTGCAGCCACTCTGGAAAGCAGTGTGGAGATTCCTTAGAAAATCTGGAATGGATCCACCATTTGACCCAGCTATCCCACTCCTTGGCCTATACTCAAAGGACTTAAAATCAGATTACTATGGTGATGCAGCCACATCAATGTTCATAGCTGCTCAATTCACAATAGCTAGATGCCCTTCAATAGATGAATGGATAAAGAAACTGTGGTATATATACACATGGAATATTACTCAGTCATAAAGAAGAATAAAATTATGGCATTTGCAGGTAAATGGATCATGTTGGAGACTGTCATGCTAAGTGAGATTAGCCAATCCCCCAAATCCAAAGGCTGAATGATCTCTCTGATAAGTGAATGATGATGCATAATGCAGGGTGGAAGGGAGGCAAGAATGGAAGAAGGATAGATTGTATAGAGGGAAGGGAGGGGTGGTGTTGGGGTGGGGGGTAAGAATAATAACAGAATGAGACAGACATCATTGCCCTGTGTACATGTATGAATGCACAGATGGTGTGACTCTACTTTGTGTACAACCAGAGAAACAACAGCTGTACTCCATTTGTGTTCAATGAATCAAAATAAATAAATTTTAAAAAATCTAAAAAAAATTAAAAAATAAAAAATAAATTTATTCCAGATATTAAAAAAAAATAAAATAAAATCAGAAGGCATCTATAAGTAAACATCAATATGTATTTCCTGAGATAAAGTGGAAAAGGAGTAGGAGAGTATAGGATTCTTGCCCCTGAGAGGGAACACAGCAAGAAAGCAGGACCACTGGATGAGAAAGACATAAATAATTACAAAGCAGTATACCATAGTAGTTAGCTGTCTTTTACACTGTAGGCACAGCTATTATATGGTGTATTATTTAATTTCATACTCACACTATCTCTATGAAGCATGATTAGTTTTTAGGGAAAAGCAAACTGAGGGTTTAGAACAGAGTCCCTTCTCAAGCCTTGGCAGCTTTGAGTGGCAGGGTGATGCAGGCGTTCTGTCATCAGAGTCCTTCCTCTTCATGCTGGTGTAATTATTTGCTGCTTCTGGTTTTTTTTAGATTGCTTAATATTTTATTCCCTTTGGTTCTTTTTAATAGGTATACATCATTTTCCTATAATTTCTGTTTTTTTCTTGTGGTGCTGGGGATCACATTCATGGCTGTGCGCATGCCAGGCTAGTGCTCTCCCACTGGATCTATACCCCAGCTGTCATTTCCTTCTTTATCTGTTCCTCTACTGACCAGTGTTTTACTTTATTGTTTTGTAAACTAGCACAAGGCTTAGGGTGAACATTCAGTGCACTTGGAAAAAAGAAAAGAAAAAAGAAGTTCTGAGAGAAATGAGAAAAGAAATCTGTAGTATGTGAATTAAAGCAGGGGATATGCATTAGAAAGGAGGTATCATTCCAGACAGGGAACACATGTAAAAACACTCAGAGGCAGAAAAATGTAAGTGGCAAGAAGAGGATGACAATGTTCTAGTGGAAGTGGAATGGCTGACTCAGGCTTTGATTGCAGGTGAAAGAACTAAAGAGAAAAGAGGAAGCAGAAGGACACAGTTTGATAAATGGCAAGTTTAGAGTTAATGTGAGACAAATGGCAACTCTCATTTGCCTAGTGAATAGGGAGAGGTGCTCAAAGTAATACTTTGGGGATGTTATCTTAAATGCTGTATGTGGGTGAAATTTGAGAGAAGTTGGAAGTGGATGGTAACTGGGAAGCTGCTGCAATTCATGGATGACTTGACAGAAGCCCAGATTAGAGGAGGCATGGCTCTGGCAATGCCTAAGATGAGTCCAAAGAAGCTGACAGGTAATTCAGGATTGATAGCAACAAGGCCACATTCTGCTGTAAGCCAGTTTGTATCTCGAATTCTTTGTTTAAATGTCATCAACAAACGACGGTTCAACTGCTATCAGTTCTTACAAGTAGCACTTAAAGCAGGCACCACCCCAGTGGATTTAGCCTGTTTGCTGTCTGGAGATTACGGACAACCCCCATTCCCCGGCCCCCGACTCCCAGTTTCACTTTAGTCCTATAGTCTTTCTTCCTAGGAACTAAGTTAATACCACCATGACTCTCCAAGATGTTTTTTTTAGATTCTACTTCTATTAGTGTTAACAGCCCTCCAGAAATGTGGTCCACATGCAATCATGACTCAGTCTTGAGAACTTCTGGAATAACACAGACCTTCAGCTTCTCATGCAAACTGTATGGCCAAATCTTTGTGACTAAGGCATGCTTTGAAGCTGTGTAACTGTGCTGCTTCATACGCTTTACCCACTTGTTTCCACTGCTGGGAAGAAGCTCCTTCTCTTGGGACCTGTGAAAATCAAGCTGGGGGGACTGGGTATGTGGCTCAGTGATAAGAGTGCTTGCCTGGCATGAGTGAGGCCCCGAATTCAATCCCTAGCACTGAAAAAACAAACAAACAAAAAATCAATCAGGCTAGTACTGGAGTGATGCAGGCACTTCAAGTGGGGCTTAGGAAAGGGCATTGACAGGGCTGGGGATGTAGCTCAGTACTAGAGCACTTGCCTAAAATGCTGGATTCAACCAAAACCAAAACCAAACCAAAACAAACAACAACAAAACAAAAACAAGATTTGGTCCTACTTCTTCTTCTATTAGGTGCAGGGTCTCTGGTCTAATCCCTAGGTCTTTGATCCATTTTTGAGTTGAGTTTTGTCCAGGATGAGAGGTAGGCATTTAATTTCCATTTTATTGCATATGGATTTCCAGTTTTCCCAGCACCATTTGTTGAAGAGGCTACCTTTTCTCCATTGTATGTGTTTGGCTCCTTTGTCTAGTATGAGGTAACTGTATTTATGTGGATTTGTCTCTGTGTCCTCTATTCTGTACCATTGATCTACCTGTCTATTTTGGTGCTAACACCATGCCGTTTTTGTTACTATTGCTCTGTAGTAGAGTTTAAGGTCTGGTATTGTGATACCTCCTGCATCACTCTTCCTGCTCAGGATTGCTTTGGCTATTCTGGGTCTCTTATTCTTCCAGATGAATTTCATGATTGCTTTCTCTGTTTCTATGAGGAACATCATTGAGATTTCAATTGGAAATGCATTGAATTGGTACAGTGCCTTTGGTAGTATGGCCATTTTGATAATATTAGTTCTTCCTATCCAAGAACATGGGAGATCTTTACATCTTTTAAGGTTTTCCTTAATTTCTTCCTTTAGTGTTCTGTAGTTTTCACTGGAGAGGTCTTTCACCTCTTGTTAGATTGATTCCCAAATATTTTATTATTTTTTTGAGGCTATTGTGAATGGAGTGGTTTTCTTAATTTCTATTTCAGAGGATTCATCACTTATGAATAGAAATGCATTAGATTCATGCATGTTAATTTTATCTCCTGCTACTTTACTGTATTTATGATTTCTAGAAGTTTTCTGGATCCTCTAAATATAGAATCATATCCTCAGCAAATAGTGATAGCTTCAGTTCTTTTTCTATTCGTATCCCTTTAATTTCTTTGGTCTGTCTAACTGCTCCAGCTGGTATTTCAAGGACAATGTTCAATAGAAGTGGAGAAAGAGGGCATCCCTGTTTTGTGTCAGATTTTGGAGGGAATGCTTTCAGTTTTTCTCCATTTAGAATGATGTTGGCCGTGGGCTTAGCATAGATAGCCTTTACAATGTTGAGGTTAGTTCCTACTACCCTGCTTTTTCCTAGTGTCTTGAGCATGAAGGGGTGCTGTATTTTATCAAACACTTTCTCAGCATCTATTGAAATAATCAGATGATTCTTAAGTCTTTTGACACCAAATAGAAGAAAAAGTAGGCCTGAATCTTTATCACTTTGGCTTAGGACCAGACTTCCTTAACAAGACTCCCAGAGTGCAAGAAATGAAAGCAAGAATCAATAAATGGGATGGGTTCAAACTAAAAAGCTTTTTCTCAGCAAAAGATACAATCAATAATGTGAAGAGAGAGCCTACAGAGTGGGAAAAAATCTTTTCCACATGCACTTTAGATAGAGTACTGATCTCCAAAATTTATAAAGAACTTAAAAAACTTTACAACAAAAATAAAAGAACCCAATCAATAAATGGGCTAAGGAATTGGGCAGACACTTCACAGAAGATGATATACAGGTGATCAACAAATATATGAAAAAGTGTTCATCATCTCCAGTAATTAGAAAAATGCAAATCAAAACCACCCTAAGATTTTATCTCACTCCAATTAGAATGGCTATTATCAAGAACACAAGCTATAATAGGTGTTGGTGTGGATGTGGGGGAAAAGGCACACTCGTACATTGCTGATGGAGTTACAAATTGCTGCAGTCACTCTGTAAAGCAGTATGGAGATTTCTTAGAAAACTTGGAATGAAACCACCATTTGAGTCAGTTATCCCACTCCTTGGTCTATACACAAAAGACTTAAAATCAGCATACTGCAGCAATGCAGCCACATCAGTGAATTACAGCAGCTCAATTCACAATAGCTAGATTATGGAATCAACCTAGATGCTCTTCAATATATGAATGGATAAAGAAACTGTGGTATATATACACAATGGAATATTACTCAGCCATAAAGAAGAATAAAATTATGGCATTTGCAGGTAAATGGATGGAGTTGGAGAATATCATTCTAAATGACATAAGCCAATTCCCCAAAACCAAAGGCCAAGTGTTTTCACTGATAAGTGAATGATGATACATAAGGAGGGGTGGGGGGGCAGGAGGTAAGAGAATGGAGGAACTTTGGATTATGTAGATGGAAATGAGGGGGGAAGGGTTGGGGGAAGGAAAGATAGTGGAATGAGATAGATATCCTTACCCTATGGACATGTGATTACACAAATGGTATGAATCTACATTGTGTACAACCATAGAAATGAAAAGTTGTACCCTATTTGTATACAATGAATCAAAATGCATCTCTAAAAATAAAAACAAAAAAACAACAAACAAAAAAAAAAAAAAAAAGAGAGAGAAAGAAAAGGGTATCAACACAATAAACAATATGTACCCAGCACCCAGCTTTTAACAGCTCTCTCCCAAGAATAACAAACATTTTAACAAAGTGTCTGGCTAATAAAATAAACCTCTCATTATAAAGTGTATTCATGCAAAGATGATAAGAACTACATTTTAACAACAGGGCATCAATCTGAAAAACCTAGAAAGAAAGTATATATTTGTTACATCCTACCTCTGTGAAGTATTTGTTCCAATCCCAAATGGAATAGCGCTTCCACCAAGGTACACTGGGCTGCAACTAGACATGTTGAACAGATGGAGAAACATGAAATTGCAACAAAAAAGAAATATGAGAAGTTAATTTGGCCTCACTGACTCTATGTTCTTGTAATCAAATTGTATATTTGCCCTAGCAAGTCAACTATTTCAAAGAAGCGGTATTCATTACAGGATCACTGCTTTATTGGATATAACCTGTACATTCTGGAACACTCAGGAGTTAAAATGAGTCACAGAAAAATGTGTTTGCCAAATACTGTAAAGGACAAAGTAAATACTAAAGAATATAACAGAACATTAATTTTGAGAAACTGTTCACACTTTTTTCTAACATGGCAGAAAATTATTTACAATAGCAATAATCTCCCACTTAATTTCCTTTACACTAAGGGGTCACAGAGCATAAGAACAATAAAGATATTGCTCTAGGTCTTTCTCCTGAAGGCCCAAATCAGGGCTTTGTTCTTCAATGTCATTCTTCAAATGGTAACAAAAGAGACTAGGCTACGCTTATAGTGTTTGTTCACCAGAGTGTAATTCATCAAAGCAATCTCAACTTACCTTCTACTGAGGCCTTGAATGGAAGCTCTGACAGATATGTTACCTGAAGATTTAGATTTTAATTTCTGTTAACAAAACAATAAAAGGCCAAGGGTAACTTAGAGATATGTAACATGAAAACTAATATTCTTTACTTTACAACAAGGATTTTCTTAATGACTTAAATAAAAATTTTGGTGGCATCATTTTTAAGTATTTGAAATAAAAACAAGGTTCAAAAGCTTTTAAAGGCAACAGGGAAGTAGAACTCCCTGAGGAATTTGGAAATTACTATGCTAACTTTTAGTCTAGGAAATTGATATACTGCCATTATTAGCAAGCTAAGATTTAGAATCACTTTATAACTCTTCAGTTAATATCAGAGTTCAATGATTTAATACTAAAGACCTTCTATTTAAAACTTCATTCTGGAAAAATTCAATTGAGGAGGGAAAAAACCCCTCAGACTCATTTTTAACGGCTGTGAACAGTACTCATCTGAATTAAAAATAAACTAACCAAACTCCTGTGTAGCTTCAGAAATATTAATTTTGATCAGCTGGAATGGTATCAGCCAATAGATGTTCAAGGGAAATGTAGAGCTACCTAGTCATAACCACACAGTAGTTCCTATATGGTTACATAACATCATATCATTAGCGAGCATTTATTATGTGTTAACTGGTATATGGTACCAAACAACATGAACCAACCACATACTAGGACCACCGCCAAGGAGAAGGAAGTGAGATGGAAAAATGGCAATTTAAACTATGCAGAGACATGTTTTCATTTTACCTAGTGGGTGAGGAAGTTTAATGGAGGCAAAGATATTATTTCATTTTACATTCTCTTAACTCTTTTATTTGATGTTAAACAGAATCAGAAAAATTGTGGTGCAAGTCTAAAAAATCATGTGCATGAGTCTTTTTTTGTCTTGGGGAGCATGTTTCATGTATCATCCAGGCTCACGACTGTGACTCTAAGTTGGCACACTGATATTTGTTGTTGGATCCTGGACTTCTGGTATGGGTCTGAGAAGCAGTCTAGAAATGCAATGGGAAAGCAGAGGTTGGGGTGAGAAGCAGTACTTTCAGGGTATAACATGGCCGCTTAGGACAATGTGGGCATGAATCACTCATTCATGGTATTTCTTTTCCACATCCAATAAATATTTTACATAGACCTGCTTTCACTCTTTTTTTTTTTTTTTTTTTGGTACTGAGGATTGAACCCAGGGGCACTTCACCACTGAGCCACATCCCCAGCCCTATTTTGTATTTTATTTAGAGACAGGGTCTCGCTGAGTTGCTTAGGGCCTCGCTAAGTTGCTGAGGCTGGCTTTGAACTCGCGATCCTCTTGCCTCAGCCTCCCAAGTGCTGGGATTACAGGCGTGCGCCACCACGCCCGGCTCTGCTTTCACTCTTGAAGGCTGGAAACTGATATAAATGTGCACATGATGTGTGTGCATGCATGCGTGTGCGCATGGTGCTGGGCATCAAACCCAGGGCATCAAACCCACCACTGAGCTATTCCCTCAGCACTCCCAAATTAGTATATCTCAAAGTCAAACCAGAAAAGTATGTATTTTCTTTCAGAAACACCTTGAAATGAAGATAATATCTCATACACAGATATGTACCATATGGTAGTTAATAATGACTGCTCAGATGATTAATGAATAATACCCAAAACATGTACCTTTTTTTGCTATTAATTAGCACGACTAATTAGCATTACTATTCAGTATGTACAATGCACTAATTCTGCACTTAGGATGTAGTCTGCAGAATACTTAATATTGCTATTGTGTTGACATGATCAACTAGGCATCGGTTTATTAATTTAGCTCAAATGAACTGAAAATGTTCAATTTAGAGAAAGTCAGACTTTAAAATCTATTACTAGTCATTTAATTTTTAGTCTGGCTGACAAAAATACAAGTGGTCCCTACTGATATCCTTAATACCACTATAACCTAGTGATTTTCAGTCCACTGTCTTATTTTAATCTTCCCTACACCTTTAAAAAAAGTCCTGGTACTCAGAGGTAGAGCACTTGCGTAGCATGTGTGAGGCATAGGGTTCAATTCTCAGCACCACATAAATATAAACAAATTAAATAAAGTTTTTTAAAAAAAGTCCTAGTATAATATTTATTTTTTAAATACTTTTTCTTTGTGGTCTTTGTACATTAGACATATGTTTGGTCTCTTAATTTTAACAAATGTTTCTCACACGCTATAACAATAAACATTAAAGTATATAAACTCGCATAACTGCTGGTGAGAAAAATATAAAATGATCTAGTCATTTTAGAAAACAATTAGGCAGTTGGTAGAAAAGGTGAATGAATATACCTTAGGACCTAGGAATTCCTTTTCTTACTTTATATATCCTAGAGACACTCTTGTACATGTGTAAAAGAAGACATGTCAAGATATCTGATGAAGCACTGCCTGCAATAACAAACTACTGGGAATAATCTAAATGTTCATCACCAGTGAAGTGGATAAATAAACTGTGGCAGAGTTACACTGTGGACAATTGTGTACAGATAAAATTGTTTATGGTTTATGTATATGTTATAAAAGTATCCAAAAGTATGAATGAAAAGGACAGTGGTTACCTCTGGGAGGGGAGGCAGTAAAATAGGATTTGGAGGCATCTTAAACTCTGATTTATCTTATCTCTGATTTTCATTTCTTTAAAAAAAAAAAAAGTCCAGAGAGGCAAATACAGTAAAACATTAAGATATGTCCACAATTAGGCAGCTGTTATATTCAGTATCTAGGCAGGTGTCATATTATTTTATGGACTTTTTATACATTTAGAAGAGATATATAAGCATTTAATAAATTAAAATATTAACAATTTATTCATTGGTTCATATAATAATAGCAACAGCACTACATCTAAAATGCTAAGCACGTTCCTATAGTGAAAGCTGGTTTTGGTGCTGAAGGTGTTCTTAGAGATTTACAAATAAATACAAGTGACCAACTTGATCTGAGTTGATCACTAACAGCTTTTCTAATTTCTTATTCTTACTAAGAAATGAAGAGGGAAACACACAGTGAGAGTTTCAATATTATAAATATTTTATTTCCTCTCCAACTCTTTGTCGTAGTTTTTTTTCTCTCTCTCTCTCTCTCTCTCTCTCTCTTTCTTTCTTTCTTTCTTTTTTTCTTTTTAAGAGACGGGGTCTCACTGATGTTTGCCATGCTGGTCTCAAGTGCCTCTTCTCCTGCCTCAGTCTTTTGAGTGGCTACAGGCTGCACCACCACACCCAGATCTACACATCTCTTTAAGTGAAAAGATTTCTTTAAGTAATTACATTTTTTAGAATTCAAAGGACTATAGATAGCTACTGTGCCTTCTTTAGGTTTTCATGCTATTCTAAATGTCTTGAAATAATGAAAGAATTACTGTACTTTTATAACACTTGACTTACAAAGTTTTTTTTGTCAAAGTTGGGCTCTTCAAATATTTCATTAATAAGACTGTCAAGATCATCTTCTTTTTTAAATATTTCTGTTGATCTGAAAAGAAAAATACACAAAGAAAACCCCTCCACCTGAAGCTTAAGATAAAGTCAATATTAGAAGAATTTTGTATAAAGTCCACTATTACAGTTGATAACAGAAGGATAAATGTGCTGTTAATTATTTTTCCTGATATGGACATAGCCTAAGTTTGCTGAGATGAAGGTACAGTTTATCAGTACAAATTAATACTTGTACTTTACTATTACATACTTAAAAAATGACATTTAAACCTATACATTATATTCAAGAGAAAACTGGGAGTGTGCTTTTCTAAATTACATGAAGCACTTATTTAGAGAATATAAAATATATAGAATTTTAAGTAGGACCTGATATTGTAAACAAAGGGTTCCATTGTAAATCAAATAACTGCATTTGATTGTACTCTTCTTTACTAAAAGAGTCAAAGGTCATGTAATCAAATGACCAAAGGGGGGAAAATTGCAACGTGTTAGAATATCTCAAATATCTCTTTACCTTCTCCAGCCAAAGTCATCGCTGGATTATTAATACAAACTGCTCCTGCACAGAGCTTCTGTTTCACAGAGAATGCTTACTAAATATTTACTAAATGCCAGGCAGGTACTGTCCTAAGGCTTTACAAAAGGATATTTTTATTATCCCAATTTTTAGGTGCCAGGAAAGGGCACTGAGAGATTCAGAAGCTTGTTCAATGTCATACAAATCAAGGAAGGAAAGGCTTGGAATGGAATACAGGACAGTCCATACACCTAACACCATAGCAGAATAACTTTCTTCAAAGTTTATGTTACGAATATTTTGTATCAACTTCATCGGATCATAAAATGAATTGTTTTATAACACAAGTTTTTTGGTCAATCTCTCCAATTTTAGAAACGTACTTACTCTGAAAATTCTTAACATCAGGAATATAGCCCTTCTTTGATTCTGCTTGGATAAGATAATTTAAGCTGATTTAGGAAAATCCAGGGACTGCTGCCTAACACCTAATGATTGAACCATATTTTCAAGAGTCAGAATAATTCATGCTCTACCTGGCAGCTCACATAAGATTTGTTATTAGATCACACAATTTAGTGTGCCTATGCTTTATAACAGTAATGAAAATAAAAGAATGCCAACATTTCATTGAAAACTCATTAGTTTTAGAGTATACTCTAAAAAGAATACTTTGTCTTTTGCTACTATAATAATCTTAATCAGTTATTAATAACCTTTTATTGTTTCCCTCCCTTGCTTTTTACATTCCAATCTTGATTTAAGATAGTTTCTACTGAAAAGGTACATTCGAAATAAAAAAAAACCCCATAAACACAATCTATAATTAAGTGATAAGAATATATATGATTTAAATGTAGATCTACCATGTCCTGGTTAATTTGGCAATATGAATGGAAAAGTATTTGATTTAGTCAGTGAAATGAGGATAATATTATTCACCAAATGAGTCTGTGGAGTTTAAATGACACATAAAAGCACTTAGCACATGGACAAGACTCAACAAATGTTAGCTATTATTATTATAGCTCTTACCTGAGGTTATGATATTATTTTCAAATGTTCTCATCTGCATCATCCTGAACCACATTATTACTACTGCAGTTTTACTTAATCCTTTTTTTAAAAAGAGAAAACTAATCACATATTTCTTTTTAAATCATTTTTAACACTTCCACAAATTGCATTTTTAAAATCTTTTACATTAGCAGTTGTTTCTGGTATTTGGATGCAGATGGTCATTTACTGTATTATCTGCAGAGCTATTGTTTCAAAAAGTAATTTCAGTATTTTAACTCATAAAGATACAGCTTATATTGCTGTACAACTGGTAGGCCATCTCCTATTAATAAATTCACAACATAAGTTGCTTCCTTACTTTTAAATATCAATTTTAGGTCAAGGCAAAATTTTACCATGACATCATATGCCAGGTAGAGACTGTATTTGGTATTAGATTTAGGGTCTTTGTTGCTATCTTGCATAATTTCCAACGACCTTGCCAGATTAAAAAGTGCTAACACAAAATGACAACAGTACTGATTCACTGCAACTTTTATAAATGTACTGAAAAATCTAATGTATTAAGGTGGGATGGGGTATTAGAAGGATGTGGACAAATTTTAATAGTGCAAACAGGAATGAAAGAACCTATGTTTGGAGAGGATCCACGTAAGTAATGGTTCTTTCCAACATGAGCTGCCTCTCTAAGACACCCTATCCACCCACATGCTAGTAGTTCTCCTAAGTTGAGCAAGGCTGGAAAGCTTTGATAAATTCTCTTCATCCCCTAAAGGAACAAATAAAGACAAAAGAAATCACAAAGTAACACTGCTGTGGGAAAGGGATGGTAGGTGTAGATGTGCTGTCAAGGATACATAAGAATTTCAGCATGCAAGACAATATTCAAGACAATGAGAATAGTGTTATTTTCATACACATTCAGCCAAATGGGAGTGGATCCGTTTGAAGTAGTCATTTTAATTGTTTCTACATTTATTTTTTAAAATGCTGCTTGGTACTCAACTTATTTTAGACCTTTTTGTTTTTGAATTCCTTTAGAATCTTCTCAATGTTTCTCTCTTCTGAGAGTGAATTTTTATAAACTGTCATTGTAGGTAAGTCTGGTGAAATGGGTAGCAATGGAATGGGCTAACACTTGTGAGAAATAACAAATGCAAACCAAACAACAGATGCAGCTATAAAGTAAGCAAGATTGACATTCTTGAACTGATCCAAAGCTGCTTCTGTGTAATTTCACAAGCCTTTCCCAAATATTCTAAGCAAGACGCAATTTACAAAAGATTCTAGCATGAGTTACTTCTGGGCCAAGTCATCACTTCGAAGGACAATTTTCACATGATGCTAACATTTTGGTGGTTTATTTTTTATTTTTATTTTTTTAGGTTGGTTTAGTTGGAGAGGCAGCAAACGAGGGTGACGTATAATTTAATGGCTATATGGAGGTTAAAAAGCTGGTAAATTTGAAAGGTAGTTTTTTGGTCGAAACCCAGAAAATTTTAAGAACCGTCCCCAAATTTCCATGGGGGATGCCTGACATCTGCTGGGTCCCTTAACTTGGTGAGCTAATTAATACAGAACATGTTCACAATAATTAACCTTTTTGTCATGAATCTAATCTCATCTAACTCGATGGGTTTAAAATAATTGGGGTAATGGTAGGATGGAACGGAATCGTTTTCTCCCTCCTTAACAAACGTAGCAGGCCCTGGACGGGGTAAGGACGTCAGAGGCAACAGGTCGTTCTGTTAGGGTACCTCACAGGGTACGAGAACCTCTGCGTCAGACGGCCAAAATCTGGCCCACGGCAGCGCTGCCCTCTCGAGGCTAAGGAGTGGCGCGCCAGGTCAGCGGCCCTGCCGGGACTGGGACTCCGCGGGCGGTCTGGCTCGCCCGGGCGCTGGGAAGGGACCACGCCGGCAGCGAGCTCTTCGGGGCGGGGCGTCGGCGGCCGGGCTCCCAGGGCCCTGCCCGGGGGCGGAGTCTGGGCCGAGCCAAGGGATGCCCAAGTCCTCGTGGACAGCGGGTTGGGCTCCGCTGAGTAGAGGGTGGGGATCAGAGGGTCGACGCCCTAACCCGAAGGGAGTTGGAGGTCGCGGGCACATTTCTTCTGGGTGCAGCGGCGGCGGGGCGGCTTTGGGGTTTTTACCGGAACGGCCCACCCCTCCCGCCCGTTAACCTGAGCTTCTCTTTCGCCTCGGCTCGGTTCCGGTCGCTGCTGTGGGTGTCGCCGTAGCCTTTGGGCGGCTCTCCCATGCCCAGTCTCAGTGGGTCGGGTCTGCAAAACTTGGATTCGACTTCATCCAAGAGCTCATCCAGGTCCTTCGCCATCTTGAATCGTCACGTCTTTCCCCGCTCCCTTGGCCGTGGCGCCTGGTGGTTTCCAGGGGCAACGGGAGGACACGTCATGCGCGCCCTCGTTTTTTGGCCCGCCCCCGCGCATGCGCGAGCCGTGCTGCGATCGGAGACCGCCGAGAGCCGGGTGGGCAGAAGGGCTCGCGGGGGAGAGTGCGGTGGGTCAGCTGGGCCCGGGCTTCCTGCAGAACTGGAAGTCTGAGACGTTAGTGCTTGTGTGACCTAGCCTTGCTTTGTTTTTTCTTCCTTCTAGTTTAGCGAGTCCCCTTCCATTCTCTTCCCGGTCCAAGCTATAACCACAAGCACACTCTTCCTCGTACCCTTATTGACTTTTCCGTTTGGATTCTCAATGTGTTCCAGTTGTTCATAAGTTACTTAAAATTATCAATGTATTGTCTGCGTAAGATAATGACGACAGCCCCAAGGCACAACAATAAGTTTTACAGCAAAATTTTTCTTTCCCGTAGTCGGCAGGATTCGAACCTGCGCGGGGAGACCCCAATGGATTTCTAGTCCATCGCCTTAACCACTCGGCCACGACTACTGCTGATGTTAATTTTAGCAGGGAGATTCTATGTAGACTCTAAGCATGAGCGTATGCTGCAGTAACTGGTAATGCTTAGATCTGTAGAAAAACGCTGCTAAGCTGTTCTTTTAAGAGCATACTCGAATGTTATGGCTCTTATATTTTAGCTTGCAAAGGACTAAATTGAATGTGTCCCATCCAATTCTTTCTAATTCATTAGAAATACAGAAATCTAGCCATCTCCAAAGTTGGAGCGAGAGAAAGAGAAACACCCAGGACTCCTTGCACAGCGATGGAGCTGTTTCTAGTAGGGGAGCGAAACCGTGGGCCGCCGACCACCCTCGGGATTTCCCTGCACCACTGGGAGTTCCACCCCTCCGCCTATCTCTTTGGCAAACAGCTCCCAGAACTCCTTTCATCCTCTGGGAATTAAAATGCGATTACCTACCTATTTAATGTCCCACCGCGCCATAAAACACGACTTCGGCGAGGTGAAAGCATGATACCAATATAAGCTACAATGTTGTCTTTGATGGTAGTCTTACACTCTCCATGATCTAACCTGTGCTTTGAGCAGTGTTTCTAAAGTGGGATTAGCACAGAGGTTTGCACACTTGGAAACTCCGGAAACAGTTCGATCCAATGATTTATTAGTTTCATTTGTTTAGTTTGTTGTTCAAAATATCTTTATTGTTCCTCAGGAGCAACATGCCATGCATGATATGCTGGAGAATGGTACCTGCTCACTAAGGCCATGTTTAAATCATCTTAAATTTGGAAGCAATCATCAAATGCAACCCTTATTGGAATTTACATTATGAAAACTTACAATTAAATTGTATTAAAAACAGGGTAAAACTCAAACCCCCATTCTAGTTATTTCACTCCATTTTACTAAGATTTATGATGTAGAGTTTATTTTTATCTTTTGTATCTGAAGTTTTACAGAATAAGTCGCTATTGTGCATTTCTTCTTACCTTCCCATTCAGTGATGTCCCTTGGGAACTTGAAATCAACCATGGTGGGTGTATTTACACCAGGGAATTGAAAATGCTACACCACATGACTTTTTTTCCCCCTCCCAAGAGTTGGTTGTTAAACATTTATTAGCACACCATTACTGTTATTATTGAACCAATTTTGAATATTCCTAGGAAAGCAACAGCATTCTTTCCGGCTGGCAGCTCTGGTTATTCTCCTTGTAGTTTGGCTATTAGGATCTGGCCCACAGTAGGTTTCCCACTCATTCATTTTCTAAAGTACCCCACCCTACCCCAGTTGCCTTACTATGCAAATGTACCTGGAACTGGCCTCCAGCAGAAAGACAGGAAAAAAAAACACTTGAAAATGTTTTCCTTGCAACTTGGTTCCAGAGGAAGTAATGAATAGTTGCTTTCTGGTTTAATAGATTAATGATTTGATTTTTCTCTAGAAAAGATGAAACCTGAGGTGATTTGATACAGACCAGTAGTTAAAAAAATATCAGCAGGTAGACAGTTTGCAACTAGAGATCATGGAAAGGTCAAAGAGGAGGTGTTTCTGGGTTTGTGTGTTTTGTCTGTGTGAACACTAGAAAAAAATTGGATCTTGTTCTATTCTTTCCCCATTTTAAGAAAAAATCATGTGTAGATCATTCAGAGTTCAGTATTTTGAGAATTTTGTATATGTCTCTTTCAGCTCTCCCGCAGATCTCCTGATTTCAGTTGTGTTCTTTCTAGTTTGCTTTTGAGAGAGAAAAGTCAAGTTCAGTGTCTATGAGGAATAATGCCACATGTGTGATATGGCTCTGTGATAAACTGTAAAATGATAGTACACTATTAAAATCTCCAGATGTCAAAAGTGATACCAGGGTGTGCTTCACTGGACTCCAGACAATGTAGGTAGATGTACACAATGAATGTTGACATAGCTTTATAAGATTCTACATTTGTGCAAATGGTATTAGAAGATAATTTTTAAAAATGTATATATTCCTTTGGGTTTTTGGTTTTGTTTTCCAAAGTGAGCAATCTTCTTTCTTATTTCTACAACTGGTAGTATGTTTAGACAATTATGAATCCTTGTTCCAAGTCTTGGAAAGTATGTTGCAGATGTTTCATGAAGGAAAATACGAAGTGCCTTCAGATGATACACTGATTCAACAGGTAAAAAGAGGCATGTGATATATTATGTTATGCACTTAGTATTCTGAGGAAGTATTTTTAGGGAAAAGGTGTCCAAATTAAAGGAGCAAAGCCCTGTGGGCTTTTCCAAGTAACTAAAGAATACCCTGAGTCTGTGTTCTTATTTATAGGTTAGAGGTGGTGATACAGCTGGTTCTGTTGTCCCCTATAGCTCTGGGCCAACCCCTTTAGTAACAAGGTGTTTTATAATCCTCCTGGCTATTCATATAATGAATTGCAAGGCCTCTTTGAATTCTGATGTACTTAGATTTAATTTTCCCGACCCTGCTCTTCTCCCACACATCACAGGATTGCTTAATAAATACCCACTGCTGGGCAGTGACACTGTTGTGAGGGAGGCATCCTCCTGGAACAGTTGAACCCTCCAAGCAGCTGATGCTGTGGAATAAATGGAATAGCATTATGGCATCTCCAGTTCTTTTAAGCAGTCCCTGGGTTAGGCCTCGCTGTCATGTAGGTAAATTCAGTCCAGAACATGCAGAATCTTTATTGGAATTTGTACATTCGTCTCTCACAGCTGTGGAGAGTTTAGACTAATCACAACTCTCACTGGGATACTATCATCTTGGTAATTTGAAAAAGGATCAGGAGCCTGCAGGCTTGGAACATCTTGAGAAAACTCTGGCTCTGAAATACATCATCACATGTGGGGGACACCACTTGCGGCATCATCGCAGAGAGTTTAAGAATGCTGAAATCAAGTATTTCTCTGGCATGATTTCAAATGGCTTGAGAAATCTGAGAATTTTTTTTTTAACTGCAAAACAGATTCTTTCCTCTTCCATCAACCCCGTTGCTGTCAATGTGTCCGATGTTAGGTGCCAAAAATGAGCCTGCTCTCATAATGATAACAATGCCAAGGTTAGCATGGCCACCAGGGGCTCCCTCAAGAATCTGTGAGGGTGTATTTTGATCCACAGACACGTTCTGAAGGCGTGCACCTCTTTAGTCTTTCTAGTCTCAGTACATTTCTCTTCAGCAGCTGGGATAAAATCTGTCACTTTTCGCCAGAACTTCTCATGCTTTGGGGCCCCTAAGACACCATTTTTCATTGATCCATACATCCATATGGTAGAGCGAAGTTCAAAGTTGGTATTTGGGAAGCAGCTTCTGACAGCATGGAAGTCTAGTGAACTATGGTCATTTGTTCAAAAGGCCAGGATGCACAGATGTGCGGTAAGAGAGTAATATAATTTTTGACCCCACCTAAATGGATATTTTATCAACATTCACATAGCAACCAACAAACAGATCAGCTCGAGGAGGCAAGTGCTAATGCATGTGGCTCGTTACCATCAGTCCTCTGGGGAGTCAGTAGTCCAACCGCTTTCTAACGGGTTTGTATTAAAACATTTCCTTAAATTCTACAGTTTTGTGAGTACCACTCTGTCTTTCCCCCTCTGCATTTCATATCATTTTTTGCTTTATGATTTTTAACCCTTAGGAAGTTAAAACTTGATTCAAGAACAAGAAAAAGGAATCAGTTGGGGAAATACGGGAGGGGAGTAGGAATTTCAGCCAGGTGTTATAATGAAAGCAGAGAACCAAATTGGTGGAGGTGATTGGGAATGTTTCCTAGGCCTGGGCTTAGGTTTGGTGCCTAACAATTTTCCACTTCCTTCCATTGGCCATATTGCCTCTCAGGGAGGACCCTGGGATTTTAAGCGGACCAGCTTCCTCTGTTCCTCAGTTGCCCTTCCACATGTCAGCCAATCTTTCTGGTCTTAATAAAGGAACTTGCTGTTATCTACCTTACAATGAACTGTCCAAGGACTATTTGGGGGCCTAGAAAGACTTAAGTGATTAGGTATAAATTTCTCTTTTTCATTTTACAAATGAAGCAATCAAGGCCAGAAAGGTGAAATAATTTAGACATTCTTTGATTCTTTGGATATTTTCATTGCATCGTATATTGTATTTTTTTATTATCATATGACGTATTATCGCTCATATAAATTTCATATCAGATTGCCATATTTTGGAATCCTTTTGTGTGAAGCTTAACATTAATAAAAGGATATCTCATCCTCTCAAGGTCCATTGGCTTGTGTCGTTACAGAGCACCCACAACTCTGTAGATTAGTGACTATGTTTAGACCTCATAGTATGTTTGAGGACTCAAGGTTCTGAAGGACAAGGATTATAACTGATGCTTATTTATTTTTCCTGTAGTACTGCCTAGGAAGGGAGGAAGATGCATGACTTTTAAGAAACTATGATCAATAAATGGGATGGATTAAAACTAAAAAGTTTCTTCTCAACAAAGGAAACAATAACATGAAGAGAGCCTACAGAATGGGAGAAAATCCTTACCACACCCACATCAGATAGAGCACCAATCTTCAGGATATATAGAGAACTCAGAAAACTTAACACTAAAAAATCCCAATTAACCCAATCAATAAATGGGTTAAGGAAATGAACAGACACTTCAAGGAAGAAATACAATTGACCATGTTTAACTTCTCTAGCAATTAGAGAAATGCAGATCAAAACTACTCTAAGATTTCATCTCACTCCAGTCAGAATGGCAATTATTAAGAATACAAGGAACAGTAAGTGTTGGTGAGGATGTGGGGAAAAGGTACACTCATACATTGCTGGTAGGACTGCAAATTGGTGCAACCACTCTGGAAAGCAGTGTGGAGATTTCTCAGAACATTTGGAATGGAATCACCATTTGACCCAGTTATTCCAGTCCTCAGCCTATACACAAGGACTTAAAATCAGCATACTGCTGTGATGGAGCCACATCAATGTTTATAGCAGCTTAATTCATAATAGCTAAAGTATGGAACCAACCTAGATTGCCCTTCAACAGATGAATGGATAAAAATAATGTGGTATATATGCCAATGGACTATTACTCAGCCATAAAGAAGAATGAAATTATGGCATTTGCAGGTAAATGGATGGAGTTATCATGCTAAGTGAAATAAGCCAATTTCCAAAAACCAAAGGCCAAATGTTTTCTCTGATGTTCAGATGCTGATCCATAATGGGGGTAGGGTGGCTAGGGAAGAATGGAGGAACTTTGGATTGGGCAGAGGGGAGCGAGGGGAGGGAAGGGGATGTAAGGGTGGAAAGGTTGGTGGAATGAGATGGACATTACTACCCTATGTACATGTATGATTGCATGAATGCTGTGACTCTGCACCATGTACAGCCAGAGGAATGAGAAGTTATGCTCCATTTGTGTACAATGAGTTGAAATGCATTCTTCTGTCATGTATAACTAATTAGAACAAATTTAAAAAAATTATGATACTGTCTTTTTTTGGGGGTGGGGAGGGAGAACGTAATTCCTGTTGTATGCTAATAACCAGGCTGATTCTTAGACTTGTGAGTCAGAATCCTACGGGGATAGTAAGAACCTCCTTCCTCCAATTCTCCTTTCTTACTAACATGAGGACATATGGTCTTTTCAAGTCACAGAAGCTCTAAACTGAAGAAGAGTCTTCCTGAGCATACAGGAAGGTCTCAGCTCCAGAGTGGGAGATGGGGGCTACAGAAAAGGGCCAGGTCAGCTGGTGAGCTCCAGGAGGGCAAGGCCTGGCTCTTCTTTGCACCCCTGTGCTGGCATGCCTGACTAGTGAAGGAAGGGAACTAGCATTCTAGGACATGGGAAAGATCCCTTCCACAGTAGAAGCAGTATATTTTCTGAATATTTTGTTCTGAAACTGACATTTCTGACTACATGTGGTCTGGTTCTAGGAGATATTTATCATTTATTGCCAAGAAGTCACTGTCTGCATTATCAGTTCCGATTTGCCCTGCTTGGCTGTGGTTACTGAAATATTCCAAGTGCAGAATGAACCCATTAGCTCCTGAGCCAACCCAGGACTTGCTATTCCTCATCATGGGTAGATCTGGAATTGGATGTCCTAGTTTTGGAATCCAGAGCGCAAAATGCCACACTGCTGTCTTTCCCAGGAACTCTTGTATGATGGTTTCTATCTCATCTTTGGATTGAACTCCACTTCTATTGATGCGCTGATCCTTTGAATGCCAAACCCTTGTCCAGGGCTGTAGCAGTTTCCCAGGGCTACCATAACAAATCACCAGTGAAAAGGGAAATTTGTTCTCTCAGGTCTGGAAGCCAGAGGCCTGAAATCAAGGTGTGGCCAGGACCACACTCCTTTAGAAGGTTCTGAGGAAGAATCTGTTCCTTGTCTCTTCTGGGGGCCATTAGAATTCCTTGGTGTTCCTTAGCTTGTAGCCATCATTCTGAGCTCTGCCTCTGTCTTCCCATTACCTTATTTTTTTGTTTATCTGTTTTATAAGGATACAAGTGATTGCATTTAGGACCTACCCAGGTTATTCACTATAGGATCCTTTTTAAAAGTCCATTAACTTAATCACATCTGCAAAGACTCTTTTTCAAAATAAAGTCACATTAAGCTCCTAAGATTCGATGTAGATTTTCTTGGGGGTGGGGGTGTGGTGGGGCACATTTTCCAGTCTACCACAAGGGCTCTGACCAACTCCTGGCGTGGCATGAACCCTTCTTCCTGGGGGATTGATTCCTTGTCTCTCTTGGTCTTGACTAATGGCCAAGATTGTGTTTTAACATGAGTGAGTCTGCCTGGAATCAAATTGTTATCCATTTAACTAGGTACTATCACATTTTTATTGCCTTTTTAGGCCTCTGGTTCCAGCCCCTTGGATATAAATGACAGACTGGCTAGACCCAACCTTGCCTTTAGATACTGTAACTCAGCCTAATGAACGTATTAGGTCAGCTCTCTTAACCCGAGTCATACTGGAATGGATTCTATTGTTTTATCTAGCATTGAGTTCTTTTTTTTTTAATGATCCATGGCTTACATTTTAAATCCATCTTTACCAACATAGCATTGAGTTCTGTGCATGTTTCATAGCAACAATTGTATAGTATTCTTAAGTCCATAATATATTTTATTGCCCATCTACCATATTCTGAGCTCTCTATAGTACTTATCTTAATCATAACTGAAGCAATTGGGACATAGAAGTAAAGTTATTTGCATAAGATCGTATACCTTGGGTTTTGCAATTGGGTCTATCGCAAAATTCGTGTTGATCTTACCATGCTGCACTATAATTTCATGTGTTTTTAAATTAGGTATCTTGTTATTACTCTTCCTTTTATTAAAAAAAAACAAAACAAATATTTATAATCAGAAAAATGAGATTACACTCTACGTATGATCTCACATACACTCTATGTATGATTGAAATGTGTAAATGCATTGTACTGTCATGTACAACTAATTAGAACCAATAAAATAAAAAATAAAAAAAAGTGAGGAAGTGGTAGGGAATAGTTTTATTCAATAATTACTTAGCAGGACTTGTATCAGGGAAAATTTACTCAACCAGACAACTTAATTCTTAAATTCTTCAGTGGTGGATCTTTCAAGTTTACATACATAAGTGTATATAAATTTATAATGCACTTGCCCCAGTTTGCATTGTTCCACATTTATTGTAGTTCACCACCGTGTACAGTGTACAGAATCTGTACTCTCTTAACATTCTCCAGTAGCCATTCTGGTACACAGAGAAGATGAGACGTGAGTGTGAAGGAAATGCCAACATTTCAATCCGCCAGAAAAAGTTCAAAAGTCTGAATTCCAAGGAAGGAGTCGTGGACTGAACTTACACACTGGCCTGCTGAAATCCAACCCAGTATTCCATGTCTTTGGTACAGTTAGACTAGAATTCTTAGCACCCAAACTATTTAAGCCACTTGATCTTTCTATTAGTTTTAATTCTAACCTTCTTAATATATTATAATGTTGGATAATATTAGAAACCTCTGTGTTTTTCAGTCTTCCTATCTGTAAGTTATGGCTAGTAACTGTTTAATATACTTCCCATATCTTAACTTTCCATGGTATAATATACAAAAAGAGATTTTAAAAAGACAACTTCCTTGGGGATGGGGATGTAGCTCAGTAGTAGAGCACTTGTCTAGGATGTCCAAGGCCCTGGATTAGAACTTTAGCAACTCACATGTGAGTGCATGCATGCGTGCACACACACACAGATTAAGAAAACTATCTTCTTTTTCCTTTTTTATTAATGGTGTAGGTCTCTACCACTAAGCTACATCTCTAGTCCATTTTTTTTGGGGGGGGGGCGGTGTATGCTGGGGATTGAACCCAAGGCCTTGTGCTTGCAAGGCAAGCACTCCACCAACTGAGCTATATCCCCAGCCCTCTAGCCCCAGTCTTCTTAATCTAAAGGAAATATAACAACGAAAGGTGGGTAGTGAACACGTGGCTTTAGAAATCTTATGGGACTGGATTTTAATCTCGTTTCTCACATTTTCTAGTGCAGGGTAGTGGTGGTGGTGGGTATTTGAAGGTATCATTTATCTTCTCTGTCAGTTTCTTTGTCTGCTAAGTAACAAGGATAGTAATTCAGTACTTACCTGGCAGGAATGTTGTGGAGACTGAATGGGAGAGCTCACGGAGGAGGCAATAGAACCGTGGAGCTACTCAGAATCAGGAAGTTCTCTAGAGTGAGCCCACGAGGAAAAGACCAGCCTCAACTGCATAACACCCTTTCTGGACTTGCCTAATGAGTTCTCTTAATGTCAGGGCTCTATTTTGTAGTAGACAGATCCAGGTTAGTTTCATTGCTTCAGAACAAACCCATACATCAAGGACTTGCTGAAACCCAGGAGAGGGGTATAGCATGACAGTTAAACCTCTCAGAATGAGGAAGAAGGTAGGTAACTCAGAAGAGGCTTTGGGTTATCCTTGCTGGGAGCAGAGAGAATAGGTGAATGATGTTTCACTGTAGATTATGTCAGAAAAACACACATCTATTGCACAAAACTTTTTCTGTTGAATTCCACTGCCACCAACCCAGTTCCAATTCTAGCCCACTTTCACAGTCTGCAAATATCCTCTTACTGGTTCCCCTGCCTCCTGAGACTCTTTCATCAATCAGATCTATATAGATATACTCCTGGCAATGTCCTTAGATCAGAGACTTTGATGCTTTTCAACCACAAGCCACAGAACGAAATACATTTTATGTCACAACATGATATGCACATACAGCTGTCTGTTTATCTATCATCCATCTATCTATCTATCTATCTATCTATCTATCTATCTATCTATCTAATCTATCATCTATCTTCTATTCATCATCTATCAATCATCTATCTAGTATCCTTCCTTCTTATCTACTTTTCTATCTACTGATTTAATCTATCATTTATCAATTGTCATGGTTTAGATGTGGTGTCCCCCAAAAGCTCACGTGTGAGACAATGCAAGGTTTGGAGAAGAAATGATTGGGCTATAGCCTTAACCTAATCAGTGAACTAATCCTTGATGAGATTAACTGAGAGGTAACTGGAGGCAGGTGGGGTGTGGCTGGAGGAGGTGGGAATTGGGGGCATGGCTTTGGGGTATATATTTGTATCTGGCAAGTGGAGACCTCTCTCCTTCCTCATCACCACCGTGAACTGCTTTCCTCTGCCACACTCTTCCTCCATATGTTCAACCTCACATCAAGCCCAAAGGAATGGAGTTGGCCTTCTATGGACTAAGACCTCTGAAACCCTGAGCCCTCAAATAAACTTTTCCTCCCCTAAAATTGTTCTGGTTGGGTCTTTAGTCACAGTGGAATAGCTGACTAAAACATCAATATTTAGTCATCTACCTACACTGATGTGTTACCTATTAAAGTAGGAGCAACAGTTTTATGAAGCTGTATTTTAATCTATGTGAAAGTATTTCAATATTTTCTATTCTGTTTTATCCTTTTATTTGGAGAAAAAGTGCTGGTCATTAAATAAAATCCATGACCCATTAGTAAGTAGTGGCCCACAGTTGAACTATTCTGTTCTTAAGGCATTGTTAAAATATATCTTTAGTGTTTTACCAAATGTGCATGGCCTCACATTGCCTTCCATTGAAAGTCCAAATTCCTTGCCTGGGGAGCTCACGGTGGCCCCTCAGATCCATTCCTATTACCTCTGGCAGGAGGCAGAAGATCGTAGTGGGAGTTTGGAATCAGCTGGGCTAGAACTGAAGACCAGTCTTTGGCACTTGCTAGCACTGTGGCCTTGGACAAGGTAATTTTTTTTATACCCCTCTATCTTCACCTGGAAAAGGGAACAAGTGCTCACATCACTGGGCAGTTTTATGGAGTCAATGAGAGTGCACATAGTACTCACTTCCATGGCAAACGTCGGAAGTGAGGTTCTGCCCCGTGCATGCTCCTGTTTCTTACGTACCCCACTATTGGCTGTTCTCCAGAAGTGTTCGGTGCCTTCCTGCATCTGTGTATTTGTTCATTCCACTATTCCTTGACCTACTGCCTTTTGGGGAAATCTTATCTATTCTTTATGACTCAGCTTGAAGTCTTACCTTATTGATCAGTGAGATTGTTCCACTCCTTCATTTAGTATCTACAGCCCTCTAACCACATTTTTGCACTTACCTTTATTGTCATTCATAGTTATTTCTAATGTCCCTTACAAGAATGTGAGATCTATGAGGTTGGGGAACAGGTTCCCTTCAGGTATATTCTGTTGATGGGCATTCCCCCAAATATTCAGTGAAAACAATATGTTGGATGATTGTCATGGTCAAAATGTTGGCGTTCCTCCAAATTCGTATTTTGAAAGCTAATAGCCAATGTGATAGTGTTAAGAGGTGGGGGCCTTGGGAAGTGATTAAGTCATGAGGGCTTCATCCTCATGAGCAGTATTGGTGCCCTTCTAAAAGGCACTAATCTTTGGATACATACCCAGAAGTGGAACTGCTGGGTCACTATGGCAATTCTATTTGTAAGTACTTTTGGCCTTGCTATACTGTTTCCAAAGCAACCATATTATTTTATACTACTGCCAATAGAATACAAGGACCCTAATTTTTCCACACCCTCATCAACACTTGTTCTTTTCTGTTATTTTTTGAGGTACCCATCCTAATGGTTTTGGGGCAGTGTGGTAGGTGAGCGGGGAAGTAGTTTTGGTTTGTATTTCCCTTATGATTAGTGGCACTGAGCATCTTTTCATATGTTCATTGGTCATTTGTATAAATTCTTTAGAAAAATCGATTCAAATTCTTTGTCCATTTTTGGATTGGGTGGCTTGATGGTTGCCAAAGTTTCTGGTGAAAAATCTGCTGATAATTTATTGAGGATCCTTTGTATATGATGGGTACTCTTTTTCACTGCTTTCAAGGTTCTCTGTCATTTGAAAGTTTGATTGCATGTTTCTTTGGTGTGGAACCTTTGAATTCATCTTACTTGGAGTTCACTGAGCTTCTTGGATGTTTATATTAATGTCTTTTATCAAATTTGGGACATTTTCAGCCATTACTTATTCAAATATTCTTTCTTCCCTTTTCTCTCTGCCCTATCTGGACTTCCATAATACATATGATCATTCACTTGATGATATGCCATGTTTATTTATTTTTCTTCAATCTTTTTTCTTTCTCTTCTTCAGACTTGATAATTTCCATTGTCCTATATTCAAGTTTGCGGACTTCTGCTGCTTGCTCAAATATGCCTTTGAATCCCTCTGGTCATATTTTTTATTTCAGTTATTATACTTTGAGCCCTAGAATTTCTTTTTGGTTTCTTTTTAGGTTTTCTTTCTTTTTATTAATATTTTAATTTTGTTCATATAGCATTTTAAAAAAAACTTTATTTATTTATTTTTTAGTTCTTTCAGCATCTTTAAGATAATTCTTTTAAAGATTTTGTCTAGTAGATCTTCCAGGACAGGTTTTTGATTATTTATTTTTTTCTTTGAAAGTGCCATTATTTCCTATTTCTTTGATGCCTCATCATTTATTTTTTGTTGTTAAAAACTGGACATTTGACTCTCACATGGAAACACAGAAACTCTCCCTTCCCCAGACTTTGTGATGTTTTAAAAATTGTTTTTTTGATTATTTTTATTCATAGGCCATCTCTGTGCCAAGAATCATCCTAAGTTGTAAACTTAATGTCTTCTCTGATCTTTTCTGAGCTTATTTCCCTGGACGTGTGTGGTTGCTTTCTAATTTTCTCCGTATAGGCAGTTGTTTTTGAATGTCCTGGTCTTTCATGTCCAGCTACCAAAAGGGGAAAAAGAGAAAAATAAGAAGAAGAAAAGGAAAAGGTCACTATCTTTTAAAATTCCCTGGAAGTCACTTCTGCTGAAAGGAGTGGGAATTGTAACAATGCAGGGAGGTGCAGCAACAATGGTCATCTGCCCCTGTACCTCTGTGACCAAAGGCAGTAATCAGCAATCAGAGCACAGATTCCCAATGTTTGGAAAACAGTCCTTTTTGCCTACCCTGGCTCCAGGAAGCTGTGTACAGGTTGCTCCAGGAATATGTGCACAGCTGCCTTCCATGAGATTGGGGGTGTGGGGGGTGGGTTGCTATTCCTGTGTTAACAGCTGAACTTGATCAGAATTGACCCCACTTTCTGATGATACAAAGCTTCCTTCCCCTGGAAGCTGCCATACTTCAACAGATGCCAATTTCCAAGTGATTGTATTAGGCAGACTCTACCAGTGCAATTATTGTCTAGCTAGGAGACAGATTCCTATTGTTTCCTACTCAGCCATCTTTCTAGAGTCCTTTTCCCATATATTTTACACCAAATATATGGTAGAATTACCATATATTTTATAATTCTACTATTATTTTAAAAGTAATTAAAATCACTTTTAATTAGTAAAAGTAATCCTTGGTTAATCTGATCCTTTCACAAATACATAAACTGCCAATGCTAAGTGATCAACTTGTAGCTGGGTTTGTATCAATGATATCCATGCTGTTGATAACTGTCATTACATACATATAGTGTATGTATACGTATGTATGTGTGTATGTGTGTGTTTGCACTCAAATTCTTGTATATGTGTATGTGCGTGCATTTGTGTGTGCACACATACTAATTCTTCATTAATACATGGTAGAGGGAAATGAGTTAGTGCAAATACTAGATGGCACACTTGTAGAATAATCTTGGTATAAGAGTGTAAGGTAGGGGTTATGAATGAGGTTTAGGATCTAAAACTTCTGAATTCAAAACCCATCTCTTTTATTGACTGGTTATGCTATTTAAACTTTCTGTACCTTTATTTCCTCATTTGTAAAAATGGAGGTTAATAATGATACCTCTTTCATAAGGACTTTTATGAAGATTGAGTTGATACATGGAAAACACTTAAATAGTACTGGTTAGTACCTACCAGTGGAATCCAGCACATACTCTATGACCAGCTTTTCTACCCCTAAGTATATATACTTAACAAATATGAATACAGGTTTTCTAAAAGACAAGTACTAGAATGTTCAGGGTAATAAAATGTATAATATTCCCAAACTTGAAACTACCCAAATTTCCACCAACAGTAGAATGGATAAGTAATTTGCAGTATATTTACATAACAGAATATTAAACTACGATGAAAATGGACAAACTGTACATGCAACATTTATCTAAAGTTCAAAATTAGACAAAACCAGAAAGCAGGGTAATGACTACCTTGGTAAGGAAAATAACTAAAAAGTAGCATAAGAGTGGTTTTGGGGTGGTGGTGCTATAAACGTGTTTCTTGTTATGGGTTCTGACTACGTGGGTGTGCAAGTCGTATACTTGTGATTTGTGTATTTTTCTGTATATAAATTGCTTTTTTAAAGCACCTGATGAATAGAAAGTGCAAAAGTACTTAAATATATCAACATTTAAGTACTTACACAAATTAGGTACACACACACACACACACACACACACACAAACAATAAGTATATATATATTTTTAAAGAGTTGGTCTAACTTTCCCTGGTCTACGGTTATGGAGACTAGAAAGTCTCTCTCTTTTTTTTTTTTTGGAACGGGGGATTGAACTCAGGGGCACTCGGCCACTGAACCACATCCCCAGCTCTATTTTGTATTTTATTTAGAGACAGGGTTTCACTGAGTTGCTTTAGGGCCTCGCTAATTTGCTGAGGCTGGCTTTGATCTCGTGATCCTCCTGCCTCAGCCTCCCCAGTCGCTTGGATTACAGGCGTGCGCCACCACGCCCGGCTAGAAAGTCTCTTAAATTCTCCATTGCTAGAATGGTTTCAGAGATAATGATACTTGCTTTGAGGAAACAGATGTTATTGAGAACTGGTGAGATGACATTTTAAAAAGTGGTGCCAGCCTCTTTAACATCCAGCAGCAACCTTGGAGTAGATTTTCATGATAATAAGAAAAAAAATCACTTGAGTGCACCCCTTACAAAAATGTAAGGACAGTGGACTTCTTTTACCTCTGGAAGAGTGTCGTTAAGGGATTTTATCTGTGGTCTCACAAAGGTGGCCCCCTCTCCTTGGCTCTTGGTGTATAGAACTGCCCCTGAATAGGAGTTGGACAATTTTCCCCAGGGAACAAGGAGCTCCCAGGAAGGAAAGGGTAACATCCTTGGTCCTTCTCTTCTGTGGGCTAGACACTGATGTATTGAAATGGATGGGGTAGAAGTTTGTTAGAAAGAGAGAACTCTAGGGGTTCTCGAATGGAATTCACCATGGGTATGTCTGGCTTGGTGACTTGCACGGGGACTGGGTCAGGACCTCATGGGGAAGGGGTACTTCCTTCATAGCAATGGCTGAGGCAGGAGCCTTCCACATCTAGCTAGCTGGGCACAGTTTCATGCCTAGGAATAGTAACTCTAATGACGAAACATACAAGTGAAGGCATGACTGGCACCTAAAAGCAGAAAACACTTCTCCATAGTGAAGTTAATCCGCCTTGGTCTGAGTAAGTCGGAGTTTAGCATGCTCATGGGGTAGTTGCCAAAGGAATGGTGTTGGTGACTTAGTAAAACTTCCTGCTTGTTTTTTTTCACCTGGCATTTGGTGGTAAAACTGGCTCTCTAGAACACAGAAAGACTCTAAGGTGTTTGATTATGTGGGGGTAAAGTATTAGAAAAGAACTTCAGGAAGAAATACTAGCTTCCTTCTGGTAAGCTCTTCCGGCCTCAAGCAAAACAAGAAAAATAAAATAAATGAAACACTCCTTGTACTCTGAGCTGGTGAAGCATGTGTTCTAGCTAACACTAATAGCTGTCATTTATTGGACACTTACATGGATGGCATGGAAACTCTTCTTGGTTTACGCACATTTTCCTGCTCTTTTTTCTATACATAGAAAGAGTCTTCTTCTGTCGAGCCTCCTTTGCATTAGATGTGTCCCTGTGACTACATCCAGAGCAGAAACACTGGGTAGGACTTCTGGGCTTGGGCTTCAGGACCGTAGAAAGCTCTCCTTTCTGCCTTCTTTCCCCCTTGCTGGTTGGAACCCCATAGTAGTCCAACTTTGACCAAGCAGATGTTAGCAATGACATCCTGGGTATGACCAAGCAATGTAAAGGAAGGAACCAGGATTCCTGAATGACTCCAGCGCAGGGCTTTCCTGTAACTCTGAACGACTCACTCTGGAACTGTTATGTGAGGAAAAATATACTTCTTTGTCCCTGACGCTTGCATTTTTTCAACTTTGATAGATACGAGAACCAACTGGAGATCTTGTACAACGCAAATCTTGATCCAGTGAGTTGGGCAGGGGCTAGAGAGTTTGCATTTCTAACAAGTTCCTAGGTTATGTTAATGTTATTGGTCCAGCATCTAAAGATTAAGCTCTGAAGGAATTCTGATTTAATTGGTGAAAGTGAGGTCCAGAGACTTGCTCTAAACAAACAAGCAAATAAATAAACAAAAAAATCAAGCACCAAAACCCTCCCCAGGTAATTAATTGCAATCACACCAGGATTGAGACCCACTGAATGGGAGGAACATTCTTTGAGGATGCAGAGTTCCTTTCCTGGTGCCCTGATTCTTTTCTGCTCTTCTAAACAGCCTTGTCATCCTATCTTCTCATTAACCACTTATGAACAATGCTTCTGGATGCCTGTCTACAACTGCTGGAGTACTTGTCTTCTTAAACCTCATTTCACTCAGAAACTTCTCTTTTGGCATCTTGTTGATGCACATTTTGTTTTGGTTGTTGAACTTTGAACAAAATAATTCAAGATGATGATTTATAGAGAAATTGAATGTTGACTCTTCCCAAAATAGGTCTTCAGGGACCACATATTGAGCATTAATCGTAAACACTGCAGCAATGGTTTAACATGAGGCTTCAGCCATAAACAGGCGGACGCTCACCATTACTGAGATGGATGATGTAATAATTAAACTATTGCTTTGTACGATCAGTTTGACCTGAAGGTTCCAAAGCCTTAAGAACATCTGGTGGCAATTTGTTAGTTAACACAACATTATTTTGCATTTATTAAGTGTTGATAATGCACTAGGTGTTGTATAGAATACAATCCATGCTCAGAGGCCAGGAAGGAGGGCAAGAGTGTCCCAATAGAGAAACAAGTGAGGCTTACAACAGTCAAGGACGATTCCTAAAAATCCCTTCTATCTAGGTTAGTGAAACCTCATGATTTTGGAAAAAACCCTCATTTGGATCCAGTGTCTGTAGTTTATACAATGTCTGAAAATAGATTATCTTTTAATCTTCAGGCTTGCTGTGTTGTCATTTATTCAGCTGCAAGCAATAGAAAATCTGATCCAAATTGCATTCAACAGTGAGGAAAGTTTTAATTGACTCGAATTGAAATCCAGAGGTATAGTGATCTCAGGTTTATTGATAAGCAGGTGTTTTAGTCAGCTTCTTTGCTGCAGTGACCAAAGATCCCACAAGAACAATTAGAGGAGGAGAATTTGGGGGCTCATGTTTTAAGAGGTCTCAGTCCATAGATAGGTACCTCCGTTCCTTGGGCATGAGGTGAGGGAGACCATCATGGCAGAAGAGTTGGCAAAGAAAAGCAGCTCAGGACCTGGAACCAGGAAGGAGGGACAGGAGAGAGGAAGGGAGGGAAGGAAGGAGAGAGAGAGAGAGAGAGAGAGAGAGAGAGAGAGAGAGAGAGAGAGAGACTGTCCTCATTAACTCACCTCCTCCAGCCATACACTACCTGTCCACAGTCACTACCCAGTTAATCCCTATCAGAGGATTAATACACTGATTAGGTTAAAGCTCTCAAAACCCAATTATTTCACCTCTAAACTTCATTGCATTGTGTCACACACGAGCTTTGGGGGATCCTTTGTATCTAAACTCTAACAGCAGGTCAATGAGCTCAGGTTATTCCTTCCACTATCCTGGCACGAACTCCAACCAGGGCTTCTTTTCCTTAGGATAGTAAAGACTCTCTTTCTAGCAGTTGGGGCTCCCCAACTCATTATAATGCTGGTTTGCTGTAGATCTGGAATGGGTTCTTACTCCCCTGTGTTGAATATTTGACCCCTGAGAGATGCCGAGGCATGTGTAGAGAGCAAGTTTTATTTAAGAAAGTGGTAGAGACAGACTTCTCTGAAGAGAACTGGGGTTTTGGAGCTGAAAGCCCAGGGGAGGGGGTGTGACTGGCTTTTTTATAAGCCCTGGAATCACCCTCTTTAATTATTGTCTTCTCTTTTCTCCCCATATGCTCCATCAAGAGCAGGGGTGAGGAGGTTAATTGTCAGCAACTTAGAGATTCCAGGAACAAGATCCTGGAGGTTGACCCTTAGCAACCCATTTCACTCTCTTTTTCTCTCTCTTTTTAAAAATTTATTTGTTCTTTCTAGATACACATGATAGAACCAGTTATCATCCACTCTCGACCCCCTGCACTGACTGTCTGACCTTTGCCCCTGCCTCAATTTGCTAAGGGATGTGAAAAATCCTGTCCATTTAGGCCAGGCGGGCTGCAGGTGACATGTTTTTTTTGCAAAGAAAGCATGTGAGGTCAGCACAGCCCATTTTACAGAATTATTCTCTTAACCTCGTGTTCCCACCATTCTCACCTATCTGTCCCCTAACAATTATTTATCTCTAGCTATATGACAGAAATCTCTCACCTAGCTGTGGAAGGGAAGTCCTTTTGCTCTCCTGGTTAGTTAGTTTAGGCAGTGTGTCCCTCCCACAGGGGGTGACCTACAGTGACTATTAGTTCCTGAGCCAATTCCTGGCATGGGAGGGTAGCATACTGTGGTTGATAGAAGTAGAGCTGGGGATGGAGTCAGTATGCCCTCGGTGGTATGGAGGGGTGCATGAAGGAACAAAGTCAGGACTTCGTTAGGAAAAGCAAGAGGGAACAGATAACAGAAACACTTACCAGGGTCCACTCCAAGTATATGGAGCTGATTTACAGAGGAAATCCCTGGGGTTATGAAAACCAAGTAACTACCCAAGGTAGCACTGCTAGGTGATGGCACAAGGAAGAATTCTAATTACAAGAAGCAAATCAGGTGCAGGACCTCTCTCTCCTCTTCTGCTTCTCATCCACTTTCCCTTGTAATTTAGGGGGAATATGTCCTAATGGAATGGAGATGGCATGGAGATATCAGTTTTTACATTGCCACGAAGAATTCCATTTCTTTGGGTTTCCATTTTTCAAAAAAGAGGATAGAACTGCTGTTGTGGCATTTGTTAACAACTATAATTTTTATAATACTTTCCTTTTATTTTCCCTAGAGCCTCCTCTTATGAGTGGTTTCATATTTTTTTGAGTCATGGTTAAGATGTGTATTTTGTACAATGAACTGGTGCACACACACATACATGACCCTGAATTAAAAGTTTCATTAAATAATACTTATCCTCAGGACAGAGGGCCATGCATTCTTCTAGTAAAATCTAGGACAGTCTATTTTATATCTTGTCCTGACATATCCTGTTCTATCCCATCTTATTTTATTTTTTAAAATTCTGGGGAAAAACTACCTACTCTGACTTCATGATCCTTTCATAGATCCCAATCTTTAGTACAACTTTCAGGATCAACCTTCAACTGTCTCTTGAGACCTTGGAATTGGCAAGTATTTTTTTCCCCACAACCTCTCCATCCACCACCTGCAACCCAGTAAAATCTCCCAGTCTTCTATTTCATCTCTTGGAAATCCTAGCACCTGTTTTCCTTTGTAAATGTAAGATACACTGACATTAAGTTCACCAATGTGCTAACAAACTTTGTGCTGCCCGACCTTCTCTAGCCTGCGCTATTATGAAGTCCACTGGTTAGATCTTTTGAGTTCTCACAGGATTTGATTCTCTTTTACTTCTGACACCGATAAGCCATAAATGGAACAGAGAGGCACTATTCTTTTCTAGAACAAAGATGGAAAAAATTAGGGCCTTAGAAAAGTTAGCCACTTCTTTCCTCAGATCCTGCCTCCTCCTCCTACTCAAAGTGAGGTGCTCAAGTCTAGGACTTAGCAATGGTTTGCCCCACTGCAGTGCTAACCCTCCTCACCATGGATGTCACCGTTGGCTCTTCCTGTGGAAGTGTGGCTTTGCCCAGAACTCTTGCAGAAATGATGGATTCAAGCAGGTTCGCCAGCAACCTTCACACCCAGAAATCGAGTCCAGTCTCCTGCTTCCTAAGTACATCAATCATTTTAGGGAAGGTGAAAGTTCATCTGGCCCAATATTTCTCTTCTGTTTTGGTTTATCTTAATCCCGTTTTGCTATTTTTTTCACCACACCCTCAATCTTCTCTGTCTCCAGAAGAAGTGTAAGGCCCCTCCTCAACTCTTACAGACTCTGTTAGAACCACTTTATTCAATAACTTGTTCCATATGTTGCATAGATGAGCTCCGTCAGGACCCCCTGCCCCTTCTGCTTCCTCATTTTTGTATGGCATCCATCAGTGTTTGAATCATTATAAGTAAAAAGGGAAATACCCTCCAGTTCCACCCCAATGGGACCCTTCTCTTTGGCGTGTTCAGTGTGTTCCATCATTTAAAAAGTTCTGTGGGGTTTTGTGGAAGTTTCTCTATTGCAGTGAGAACAGCTGGTCTGACTTCACGCTCCCTTTTCCTTTGAAAGCCCCATCTGGCTTGGATGGTGAAGCCTCTCCCTGCTCAGGACACTGCTTCCTGTGATAAAGGACAGAAAGCGCCACTCTCTTCCTTGGAGGGGTTCAACAAAAACTCTAAGTAGACAGAGGATACCTCTCTTGTTTTCCAGTCCATTTCCTCTGCAAACACACGCTCAGATTTCAGCTGCTTTTAACTGTGGTTGATGACGTTTTAGGAAATAAAATTCTTTTTCTAAATAACTCCACTTATCTCTATTCTAGTTATTTTTCCAAACTCTACCTAGATTTTTTAAATTGTTGGTATGAAATTTAAATTTAATTTTTTTGTTTCAATTAGTTATACATGACAGTAGAATGTACATCATATATAATGGGGTATAATTTCTCATTCTTCTGGTTATACATGATGTAGAATACCACTGGTCATGTAATCACATATGTACATGGGGTAATAATATCTGATTCAGCTATCCCTTTTCTAAGTTTATACCAAAGGACTTAAAATCAGCAATTACAGTGATGTAGCTACATCAATGTTTATAGCAGTTCAATTCACAATAGCCAAACTATGGAACCAGCCTAGATGTCCTTAAACAGATGAATGGTGTTTTAGTCAGCTTTTTCACTGCTGTAACTAAAAGATCTGACCAGAAAAACTTTAAAGGAAGAAAAGTTATTTGAAGGTTCATGGTTTCAGAGGTCTTAGTCCATAGATGGCCGGCTCCATTCCTCGGGGCTCCAGATGAGGCAGAAATCATGGTGGAAGAGCATGGCAGAGGGAAGCAGCTCGCATCATCAGGAAGCTGAGAGAGAGTCTCCACTCTCCAGATACAAAATATATACCCCAAAGACATGCCTCAATTCCAGGCTTCTCCACCCACACCCTACCACTTCAGTTACCACTCAGTTAATTCCTATCAGGGGATTAAATCACTGATTGGGTTAAGACTTTTACAACCCAATCATTTCTCCTCTGAACCTTTTTGCATTGTCTAACACATGAGTTTTTGGGAGATACTTCATATCCAAACCATAACAAATGGATAAAAAATGTGGTATATATATGTATGTATATACATATATATATATATACACATATATATATATTTGTACACACACACACACATATATGTGATGGAATATTACTCAGTCTTAAAGAAGAATGAAATTATGGCATTTGCTGGTAAATGGATGGAGCTGGAGAACATCATGCTAAGTGAAATAAGCCAATCCCAAAAGACCAAAAGCCAAATATCTTTTTTGATATGGGATGATAATTTACAATTGGGGATGGCTAGGGAAGAATAGAGTTACTTTAGATTAGGTAGAGGGGAGTGAAGGGAGGGGAGCAGGTGTGGGGGTAGGAAGGAGAGTAGAATGAATCAGACAGTATTACTTCTCTACCTAGATTTGACTGTTCCATGAGACACACGCTCAGTTGCTTGCTCTCTGCTACCAGACTGTTATTTTGATTCTCACTAATAATTACCATTTTGATCTTTCAGAGGCTCTGTCTTTTTCTTGGGATGAGATGTATCTATATCTCTATCTCTCTATTATCTCTCCATCTCTATATATCTCACACCTGCCAGGGTGGTTACTATTAAAAATAGAAAATAACAAGTGGCAAGAATGTGGACAAATTGGAACTCCTGAACACTATGGATGGGAATCCAAAATGGTGCAACTGCTCAGAAAAATGGCTCCTCAAAATGTTCCTCAAAAGATCAAAAACAGAACTAGCATGTGATCCTGTATTCCAACTTCTGGGTATTTACCCAAATGAATTAAAATCAGGATCATGAAGAGAAAGTAGTAACATTCCCATATTTAGTGATGAACTATTCACAATAGCATGACATTCTACAACTGCATCCATTTACTACAAATGTCATAATTTTATTCTTCTTTATGGCTGAGTAATATTCCATTGGGTATATATACCACAGTTTCTTTATCCATTCGTCTTCTGAAGGGCATCTAGGTTGGTTCCACAATCTAGGTATTGTGAATTGAGCAGCTATGAACATTGATGTGGCTGCATCACTGTAGTATGCTGATTTTAAATCCTTTGGGTATAGACCAAGGAGTGAGATAACTGGGTCAAATGCTGGCTTCATTCCAAGTGTTCTAAGGAATCTCCATACTGCTTTCCAGAGTGGCTGGACCAATTTGCAACCCCACCAGCAATATATGAGTGCACCTTTTTCCCCACATCCTCGCCAACACCTGTTGTTGCTTATATTCTTGATAATAGTCATTCTAATTGGGGTGAGATGTCTGAACACAAAATTAACTCAGTAAACTTGCAACCTAATTGAATGAAATGATTGATTTGTTTGTTCTGTCAGCCAGCTTTTCTTGAATAGTTGATCAATCTGCTGTCACAGAGATAGAGTCTCGAACATTCACTTCTCCAAACTCCATGCAAATTATGTTGCTTGTGGGTCTTTCCCAAGAAATTCTTAAAACTCTGCTACCTGGGATATTTTCAGGTACCCTTACGTGGATTGTCTTTGCCTCTCTTCTTCCACGTGTGAATTAGTGCAGCAGAGCAGGTTTTCTCTGCTTGGAATCACTTGTTAGGTGGTTTTGCCCTTGAAGGGCAAAACTTATCATTGGTTAATGCCTTTTGTCACCCACCAAGTCAACTTCCTATGAATTCTACAGGGATTTGGGGGCAAAAGAAGTCTCTGAGACTGGCTTCTGTCTCAGTTGGGTCTGCTAGTGCATGCTTGAGGGTAACCTAGTTCTTTACATGCATGGGGTCTGCCTCTTAGCTGTTACAGACTTCAAAATTTATTTGATAACTTCCAGGTGCTGATAGCAGCTATTCTATAACCCTTAATGCACGCAGGCTCTGCTTTTTGTGCTTTAGATATAGTACTTCATTTAATCCTCTTAGCAGCCCTGGGAGGTGGTTTTGTTATTATAGCCGCTTTACAGATGGGGAAATAGAAAAGGCCTCAGGGAGATGAAGTTTTTGCTCAGGGTCCACATCAAGTAAATGGCAATATCTAAAGTCCCAGAGCTGGTGAGGGTAGAACTAGGCTTTAAACCCAGGCAGACTTGTTCTGAATTTTTAACTATTATATCCCACTGAGGGACTGACTTAACTCATGCTGAAGCCACAGTGGAAATTGATTTACTTACTCTGAGAGATGTGATGACTATGATAATAAGCATTGGTTATTTCCTCTGGTCATTCTGTCCCAACGAGCAAATCCACTTAAAAGGCCAAATTATTGATCACTTGTTGCTAGAAGAATGTACAATCAGAACAAAGACAGTTAAGAATATTCACTAGTGTGGATGACCAGGAGACCAGAGGGCCCTGTAGCGTCCTTTGGTCTCTAGGACACATGGCTTCAGCCTTATTTTTCAGAAGCATGTGAGTCCTTGGGGCTGGGGGAGGGGGTGATGCCTCAGTCTTGTCCCGTGAAGTTTTAGATCAGGCTGAGAGCCTAACCAGCTCCAGTCTGGATGGCAAGCAAAGATGGAGCCAAGATGAGAAGCCAAGAGAATTGAGAATCATGTGTGATGCATGAGGAGGCCCCCAGCAGGCCACAGGAGGCGTTCTGGAGGAATTCCTGAGCTGGAGTCCAGTTTCACCATGGCTTTTTATGTATACTTGTGGTGTGGCATCCTAGGGTTGGTTAATGGAGCAGCCAAGAAGGAGACTTGGTTTCTTGATTTCTAAGATGCCAAGAAAACTGGAAAGTTTATCCTTCCTCTAAGGATGTGCCTAGAACTCTGGCCATGGTCTAGAATCAGACCACCTTCAGTCTCTGAGCGAATCAGAGTTAAAATAGAACAACTCACTCTTAAATTTCTTTAAAATTTTTTTTTGAAATAACTATAGATTCACAGAGAGTTGCAAAAATAGATCAGAGAAGTCCTGTGTACCCTTCTGATAGCATCTTTTTTTTTTCTCCCAGTGATAATTTCTGGCCTTATTAGAATATAGTGTCAAAGCAGGAAATGGACACTGATGGATGCACAGATGTTTTTCAGATTCCCCTCTTCTTACATGTACTTATTTGTGAGTGTGACTAGTTCTCTGTGATTTTCTCATGTACAAATTTATGTAACCACCACCAGGATAAACTCTTCCATCACCACAAAGATACTTGAATTCTTTTTAAGAAGAAAAACCTCCTGAAAACACAATGAGCTCATGCTATTACAATACAATTGAGGAGGTTTGAGTGTCCTTCATGCTTCACTAGCATGTCCCTTTCACTTCTAAGAACCTAACAACATTCAGTTCATTTGCCTGAACTTGGAAGTTACGTTGCTCCCATTTTTCAACACACCTTAGGTAAGCCCTGGAGGGTTGGGGGATTGATTTTTCTTGTTTACCACTGCCAGAAGAGAGTCTAGCATACAGCAGGTGCCCAATAAATATGACACGAGGGTATCTTGATTCTTACTACTTCATTACTGAGAGTGGCACCTTCAACCCTGTACAATTCTGTCCTAGCTGCCAACTTTGATTCTGGGTCTGATTCAATCCTAGAACTTCCACTGCCTTGTTATTCTAATGCATTATTGCCCATAATGAACTACGATGGGCTTTTAACAAAATCACAGTTAAAACTGTTTAGCCTAGGATAAATGCATTTGACAAATATACCTGGTACTGTTCATGCTGGCCCCTTTCCTCCTTATCGGTTGTGTTAGCCTGTTTCTTCTTACATCTCTTCGTTTTGTTGGGTTGAAGTAACCCCCAGTTCAGTGATGTTTATGTCCCCTTTCCCTGCAACGTAAGTTCTCATGAAGATCTCAAAGGAGCAAGGTGGACAAACTACATTCCCCCCGCCGCCCAGCTGTTTGAATTTCATTTCACCTGCTATGTGTTCTTGTTAAGATGATGCATTTTGAGTTACTGACCACATAGGTCAGAGCTTATTTTCCTGAATCGAGGAAGGTTACTTTGTGGTTATTGAGTGTCCTGCAGGGGAAAGGTAGAAGGGTTAGGGAGGGTGGGAAGGCCAGGAGGGAAAAGTCACGGAGCAGGAAGGCAAGAGTTCTCTTTGGCTACTGATAGAGATTCTGGACTCTCCTGACTCCTCCTGAAAATCTAGATGATTTGTTTATGTGCCACCGAGAAGCAGGCATCAGATGTTGAAATGGGTCCTGGTTCAACTGTCAAACTAACTTTTCTTTTCAGTGTTCCCAGTTTGGACAGAGGCATTGCCTTTTTCTTGGTCTGATGGTTGACATCTGCTTGTTACCCTGAAATTCTTAGCATCATTTCCTGAGCTTTAAAAATGGTCGCCTGTGCCATCGTGTTGGAGTGTTGACCCTATATTTTCTTCTCGGAGTTTCGTAGTTTTTGGTCTAATTTCTAGGTCTCCAATGCATTTCAAGTTGACTTTTGTGCAGGGTAGGAGGTAAGGATCTAGTCTCATTCTTCTCTGTATGGGTAACCAGTTTCCCCAGCACCATTTGTTAAAAAGGCTGTATTTTCTCCAGTGTATGTTTTTGGCACCTTTGTCTAGAATCCAATGACTGTATCTGTGTGGGTTTGTCTCTGTGTCTTCTATTCTGTACCATTGGTCGGTGTGTCTGTTTCTATGCCAGTGCCATGCAGGTTTTGTTACAGTAGTTCTGTAGTATAATTTGAACTGAGATATTGTGATGCTTCCAGCAATGCTTTTATAACTTAGAATTGCTGTGGGTATTCTGGATCTTTCATTCTTCCAAATGAATTTTAGGACTCTTTTTTTTTTCTAGTTCTGTGAAGAATGTCATTGATATTTTGATGGGGATTGCATTGAATCTGTATATTGGTTTTGGTAGTATGGTCATCATCTTTTACCTCTTTGGTTAGATTTATTCCTGAGGTGTTTATGTGGGACCATTGTGAATGGGATTGTTTTCCTGATTTCTTTCTCAGCAATGGTTTTTGGTATATAGGAAAGCTATTGATTTTTGTATGTTGTGTTTGTATCCTGCTACTTTGCTGAATTTGTTTTTCAGCTCTAGCAGTCTTTTGCTGGTGCCTTTTGGATCTTCCAAGTACAGGAGTATATCATCTGCAAATAACAATGGTTTGACTTCTTCCTTTTACATTTTTATTTCTTTTAGTTCCTTCTCTTGCATAATTGCTCTGGTTAGAATTTCTAGTGCTGTATTGAATAGGAGCAGGACTACTATATTGAATAGGAGTGGTGAGAATGAACATTCTTGTCTTGTTCCAGATTTTAAAGGAAATGCTTTAAGATTTTCCTCACTCACTATGATGTGGCTTTGGGTTTGTTGAATACAGGCTCTATGATATTGAAGTGAGTTTCTTGTATCCCTAGTTTCTTCGGTTTATTTTTTTAAAAATCATGAATGGATGCTGACTTTTATCAAAGGCTTTCTCTGCATTGAGATAACTGTGTGGCTTTTGTTCTTGATTTTATTTATGTATTGAATTACACTTTTTGATTTGTGTATGTTAAACCATTCATGTAATGCTGGGATAAAAACAGCTTGTTATGATATACAGTCTCCTTAATATGTTGTTGAATATGATTTGCTAATATTGTATTAAAGATTTTTGTATCCAGGTGTATTGGTCTATAGTTTTCTTTCTTTGATGTGTCCTTATGTGGTTTTAGCATGAGGGTGATACTGGATTCATAGGATGAATTTGGAAGTGCTCCATCCCTTTCTATTTTATGGAATAATTTGAGGAGCATTAAAATTAGTTATTCTTTAAAAGTCTGGTAGAGTTCAGCTGAGAATCCATCTGTTCCAGGGCTTTTGTTTTTGTTGTTGTTGTTGTTGTTGGAAGGGCTTTTCATTACTGCTTCGATCTCATTGCTAGTTACTGGTCTGTTTAGTTTTTCTGTGTCCTCTTGATTCAATTTTGACCAGTCATAAGTATCTAGAAATGTATCCATTTCATTGAGGTTTTCCAGTTTATTGGGGTATAAGTTTTAAAATAGTTTCCACTGAGCCTCTGGATTTCTGTGATATCTGTGATGATTTCTTTTTCACCTCATTTATTAATTGGGGTCTTCTTTCCTTTTCTTTTGGTTAGTTTATCAATCTCATTTATGTTTTCAAAGAACCAACTCTTCATTTCATTGACCCTTTTTTTTTTTATTCTCTATTTCATTGATTTCAGTCGAGATCTTAATTATTTCCTTCCTTCTGCTGGTTTTGGAAAGAGTTTGTGTTTGTTTTTCTAGGGCCTTGAAATGCATCATTAGGTTGTTTATTTGGGTTTCCTTATTTTGGTTTTCTTATGTAGGCACTTATAGCTATAAGCTTTCCTCTTAGAACTGCTTTCATAGTGTCCCAGAAGTTCTAGTTGTATCACAATCCTCATTTGAATCTAAGAATTTTTACATATCTCCCTTTATTTCTCCTATCACCCACTCATCATTAAAAATGTATTGTTTAGTCTCTATGTGTTTATATAGTTTCTGTAGAGTTTTTTGGGTATTAATTTCTAATTTCATTCCATTATGATCTGATAAGATGCAAAGAATTCTATCAAAATATTTTTTGTATTTGCTGAGTTGCTTTGTGGCCTAAAATATGGTCTATTTTGGGAGAGGTTCTGTGAGCTACTGAGAAGAAAGTTTCAACTGTTGTTGGATGATATGTCCTATAACTGTCTGTTAAGCCCATTTGATTTATTATATTTTTCAGCTACAAAGAATCTTTACTGAGTTTATGCCTGGATGACCTAGCTACTGGTGAAAGAGTTGGGTTGAAATCACCCAGTATTATTATACTGGGGTCTATCTGAATCTTTAATTCAAGGAGTGTCTGATTTATATGATTAGGTGCATTGACATTTGGGGCATATATATATATTTACTTGCTATTGTAGAATTTATTGTTAGATTATTCCCTTTACCAGTATGAAGTAATCTTCTTTATCTCTTCTGAATAATTTTGACTTAAGTATGCTCTGTTGGATACGAGAGTAGCTACTCCTGTTTGTTTTTGGGTTCCATTCACATGGTATATGCCATCCTTTCACTTTCACCTGGTGCCTGTAATGTGAATCTCTTGCAAAACAGCATATAGTTGGGTCTTGTTTTAAAATTTATTATTTGTATTAAAATATCACTAAAGTTTGAATGTCGTTAATTTGTGTGTGGAGCAAGGTGCACTGTCCCTTGGCTGGGTTTAGCTCAGTAGCAGAGTCTCTACCCAGTGAACTACTTGTGTCCTTGTACATTCCCAGCATCTCATAAAAAAGGGGGAAACAAACAATAGCAACAAACAACAGCAACAACTGAAGTAAACAATATACAGAATTTAAAAAAAGTACCTGGTTCCTACTATGACATATGCAACACTAATGAGCACAAAACAGGAATGGTGAGGTATGCAATTGCTAACAGCAAAAACCATAAATAGTCATGAATAGATCTGGCATTAAACAGCAGGATTCAAGTGTGTCATGCATAGCAGAGCAGTAATAACTGCAATTACATGATGTTGGGAGCAGGGGTGATATAAATCAGTGATGTAGTTCTAAGAGGTGGTAAAATGCAGTTAATTAAGAGCAAAGAAAATGTGATAGGAAGGCAAAAGAAAATTTAAAATGTTCAGAATATGAACACACACACAGAGAGAGAGAGAGAGAGAGAGAGAGAGAGAGAGAAGAAGAGATACAGCAAGTGATGGCTATAAACAGGAAGGAGTAAAATAAAGGAAGAGAGAACATGAGAATCTGGCTATTGAAGAAGAAAGGAGAGGAAGAGAAACAAAACAAAACAAAACTAAGCAAAACCAAAATAAACAAATGAAAAACCCTAATCTTCAAAAGTCCAGTCAAGGAAAAATAACAATTATAAAAAATACTAAAAATGAGAGAAAAGAACAAAGGTGTATATGTATATGTATCCATGAACCAATCAACTCACACACACCCACACCCACACCCACACCCACACACACATACAGGAAAACTTCTTAATGAAATATGAAAGAATTGTCTCCATTGAGGTAGTCAAAACTGTAATGAGGATGGATGATTACTGTCTATGCTCAACTATCATTTCTTCTTGGGCTATGTACTGAGAGAGGGAGAGTGAGACGGAAAAAGAAAAGGGGGGGGTACGTGCAAGGGTTGGGTTTGTTAACCCCTTCCTCTTTTTGTGTTGCTTACTGAACTGTCAACTGGAATGACCTAAAACTGAAACTGGTTGAATTAGTCTGTTTCCCTTCTCACCAGTACAGGGTAGATCTTTCCATTGTGTCCACTGGAGATTTGTCCAGACAGACCAGACAGAATGTACTCCCAGGGTGGGTTGCTTCAGGGATCTAAGAGGGGAATTCTGGTGGCTGGGGCTCAGCTCTAATCTGGCTTTAGGGGCTTTGTTGAGTGGTGTCTCCTCTGGAGAGAGCAACACACCTCTAGCTGGGCAAATGACAATCTCTGCTGGGAGTCTGGATCTCAGGAGCCTCCCAAAAATTTTACCCACAGGGCAGGGGAGCTGGCCCTCTACAGGTCTCACATACTCCACTGCCCACAAATACAGCCTTCCTAGGTTTAGTCCTTGAGGGTAATCATGCCCACCTGTTCAGCTCCCCTGGCCCCCTTCAGCTGGTCATCAACTGTCAGACGCAAAGGGAAAATGAGTTACACTCCCTTCCATATTTCTGCCTTGAAAACCTACCGGGCACAATCTTTCCTGTGCCCGTTTCACTCTTGACTGCTGGGTGCTTCCTAGGCTGCATGGTAGGCACTTGCTGGGACAGTATGGTGATATTGTCTATGATCTCCTGGGCTCCCGCAGCAGCAAGCTGCAGTCACCTTCTTCAAGATGGCTTCTGCTTCTCTCTCTGCTTGCCAGTTGAGAAACACAGAGCACTTTCCAACACCAGTTTGCTGTGCAGCCTCTGGGTTAGTTGAGTTCAGGCTGCTTTTCAGTTCTACAGGTTTTCTTTTGTGTCAAATTTGTCAGTTGCCCAATTTCTCTCTCTGTGTCTCCTACCTGTCTTTGGTGAACCAGTGCTGCTCCTGCTATAGCAGCTGGCTTGGCTCCAGGGTGATCCTTCTTGTTCTTTGTTGGATGCACCCAAATTTCTGAGGCTCTAAGAGACCTGACTATCTGATTTTGAATTTTAGTGAATTCCCTCTTTCGCCCACCACACTGAAGCAATACTCCTGCTGCTTGAATCCTGAGCCATGGAGCAACTAAAAAGCAACCTTTCTCTAATCTGCCATCTTGAATCTCTTCGTTTATTTCCATTTTAACCTTAAAAAATTGGTTTTAATAGAAAAAGGCTAAAACTTTCCATTAGATCAAATCAAACCAAAACCCAGAAATGGTACGTAACAGGCAGTGGCTAAACATGTACTGTTAGTTTCTGTGGTTGCTGTAAATTGGGCGGCTTAAAAGAATGGACTTTTTTTTTTTTTTCTCTCACGATTCTGGAGGCTGGAAATCTGAATCAAAACGTCGGCAGGACGGAGCTCCCTCTGGAATCTCTAGGGGAGGATCCTTCTTTACCTCTTTCGGGTTCTGTTGACTGCAGGAGTTCCTTGGCTTGTGGCTTGCGACCCTAGTCTCTGCCTCTCGGTACTGCCTCTGGGTATCTCTTACAAACACACTTGCCTTTGAATTTAAGGCCCACCGAGGTAATAGAGGATGATCTAATTTGGCCTCCCTAAATTAATTACATCTGCTTTTGCTTTTTTTTTTTTTCTCCCCCAAATAAAGTCACATTCACAGGTTTCAGGGATTAGGACTTGGACATATCTTTTTGGAGTGATCATTCAACCTGCAACACTAATTAAACAATCAAACCTGAAGGGGAATAGTACTGAGGTGTCAAGGCTACTAATATAAATCACAATTTGGACAAAAATATAAACATGCCTATTAAATTTATTGTTAGGATGAAGTCAGTTTGAGCCAACCTCATAGTAAATGGGGGAAAAAGTATGTCCCTTAAAACTTAGGATGAGACAAGGGTGGCCCCTCTCACCACTTCCAATTAACATAGTACTAGAAATCCTAGGCAGAGCAATTAGGCAAGAGAAGGAAATAAAAGAAATAAAAATATAAAAGGAAGAAGTCAAATTATCATTGTTTGAGATGATATGCTTCTATACTTGGAAGATCTAAAAGGCACCACCAAAAGACTGCGAGAGCTAAAAAATAAATTCAGCAAAGTAGCAGGTTACAAACACAACATACAAAAATCAATAGCTTTCCTATACACCAAAAATGAATTTTCTGAGAAAGAAATCAGGAAAACAATCCATTCACATTAGCCTAAAAAAACCAAATCAACCAAACAAGCAAAAAAACCAAAACAAAACACAAAAAACTCAGACATACATCTAACCAAAGAGGTGAAAGACCTCTATAATGAAGGCTATAGGACATTAAAGAAGACACAAGAAGATGGAAAGATCTTCCATGTTCATAGGCAGGTAGAATTAATATTGTTAAAGTGAACATCCTACCAAAACAAATTACAGATTCAATGCAATCCCCTCCCAAACCCTATTTTTGCATTACTAGGAATTGAACCCAGGGACCCTCTACCACTGACCTATATTCCCCAGACCCTTTTCTTTTTCATTTTGAGACAGGGCCTGGCTCAGAGGCTGGCCTAGAACTTAAAAAAATTGTTCTTTTTAGATATACATAACAGTAGAATGTATTTTGATATATCATATGTACATGAAGTTCAACTTCCCATTCTTGAGGTTGTACATGATATGGAGTTACACTGGTCATGTATTCATATGTGAACATAGGAAAGTTATGTCCCATTCATTCTACTGTCTTTCCTATTTCCATCCCTTCATTCCCTTGTCTAATCCAATGAACTTCTATCTTTCCCTCTCCTACCATTGTGTTAGCATCTGCATATCAGAGAGAATATTCAGCCTTTGGTTTTTTAAGAATGATGTTTAAGTCAGCTTTTTCACTGCTGCAACTAAAAGACCTGACCAGAAAAATTTTAGGAAAGGAAAAGTTTATTTGGGGCTCATGGTTTCATTGGTCTCTGTTCATAGGCAGCCGGCTTCATTCCTGAGGACTCCAGGTGAGGCAGAAGAGTGTGGCAGATGGAAGTGGCTTACATAATGATCAGAAAGCAGAGAGAGAGACTCCACTCACCAAATCTAAAATATATGCCCCAAAGCCACACCCCAAATGTCCCACCTCCTCCAGCCACACTCCACTTTCAGCTACCACTCAATCCTATCAGGTGACCAATTCACTGATTGGGTTAAGGCTCTTGTAACCCAATCATTTCTTCTTTTACCTTCTTGCATTGTCTCACATGTGACACCTCAAGTGTGGGGAACACCTCACATTCAAACCATAACAATTGACTTATTTTGCTTAGCATGATAGTTTCTAGTTCCATCCATTTACTGGCAAATGCCATATTTTATTCTTCTTTGTGGCTGTGTAATATTCCATTGTGTATATGTACCACATTTTCTTTATCCATTCATCTGTAGAAGAGGACTTAGGTTGGTTCCATAGCTTGGCTATTGCGAATTGAGTTTCTATAAACATTGATGTGACTGTGTTACTGTAGTATACTGATTTTAAGTCTTTTGGGCATATATCAAGGAGTGGGATAACTGGGTCAAATAGTGATTTCATTCCACATTTTCTGAGAAATCTCCACACTGCTTTCCAGAGTGGTTGCACTAATTTGCAGTCTTACCTGCAATGTATGAGTGTATCCTTTCCCCCACATCCTAGCCAACATTTTTGGTCCCTTGTATTCTTGGTAATTGCGATTCTGATTGGAGTGAGATGAAATTTCAGTATAGTTTTAATTTGGATTTCTCTAATTGCTAGAGATGTTGAACATTTTTCATATATTGTTGATTGATTGAATTTCTTCTTCTGTGAAGTGGCTGTTCAGTCCCTATGCTCATCTATTGATTGAATTCTTCTCCTCCTCCTCCTCCTCTTCCTCCTCCTCCTCCTCCTCCTCCTCCTCCTCCCCCTCCTC
>JAJEJO010001397.1:85872-131484 GCA_020662805.1 Glaucomys volans
TGTATTTCTTCTTCTGTGAAGTGCCTGTTCAGTTCCTTTGACCATTTGTTGATTGAGAATTATTTGGTGTTAAGTTTTTTGAGTTGTTTATATATCCTGGAGATTAATGTTCTATCTGAGGTGCAGGTGGTAAAGATTTTCTCCCATTCTGTATGCTCTCTCTTCACGTTCTTGATTGTTTCCATTGTTGTGAAGAAGCTTCTTAGTTTGAATCCATCCCATTCATGGATTCTTGATTTTACTGCTCGTGCTTTAGGAGTCTTGTTGAAGAATTCAGTTCCTAAGGAGACATAATGAAGAGTTGGGCCTACATTTTCTTCTAGTAAGCGCAGGGTCTCTGGTCTAATGTCTAGGTCCTTGATCCACTTTGAGTCGAGTTTTGTGCAGGGAGAGAGATAGGAGTTTAATATAATGTTGCTACATAGGGATTCCCAGTTTTCCCAGCACCATTTGTTGAACAGGCTATCTTTGTTGTTTATGGCAACTTTGTCTAGTATGAGTAACTGTGTTTATGTGGGTTTTTCTGTTTTCTGTTCTGTCCCATTGGTCTTCATGTCTGTTTTGGCGCCAAGGAAGCCAGAACTGGGGACAGACAGTTAGTGTAGAATAGGAAATCTGATAAAATTGAGGAATGGAGGCCAAGAGAGTCTGGGAAGTTGGAGACCGCCCCCTGGAGATTGGAATGTCAGTATCTCTAGAGTCCTTTTGATCACCAAGGTTACCTGTTTAACTGCCTCTCCCAAAAAGCTGCAGCAGGGAGTTACTAATTAATGCCCCCTGGGCCCTTACCTGCTATCACTTTGGCCCTCCCCCTCCCATCCACTTCTCAGCTTTTGCATCTCACCTTTTTGCTGTGTCACCAGGGCCTAGTCACAGAGCAGGAAGGAAAGATAAGGGTCGGAGGAAAGAACAGAAAAAAGAAGACCCTAACCCTATAAAACGTGTAGGGTGCACTCACTTTTTGGAGATTCTAGAACATCAGCCATGGCCCCCTTCTCCCTCCCGGGATAAGTCTGTATTACTACTTTTAAATAAAGCCTGCTTAATATGCTTGCCTTGGCCTGCTTCTCTGGGATTGTACCTCAACGCCTGAGGAAGCAGAGCTCATCACGGGTAACAGCGATATCACTAATCCCATGCCATTTTAGTTACTAAGCTCTGCAGTATAATTTAAGCAAGATGCATGCTGCTTCACTTTTCTTGCTAAGGATTGCTTTGGTGTCTTATTTTTCCAAATGAACTTCATGATTGCTTTTTTTATTCTACGAAGAACGTCATTGAAATTTTAATGGGAATTGCATTAAATCCATATAGTGCTTTTGGGAGTAGGCTGGCCTAGAACTTTTGATCCTCTTGCCTCAGCCTCCTGACCCACAGGTATGTGCCACCGCTCCCAGTTTGTGGGCTCCATTCTAAATCAAGCATCCTTAGTGGTTGTGATGATCAGTTTCATGTGTCAGCTTGAGCAGGCTACAGTCATCAGTTATTCAAATTGTAGGTGTTGCTGTGAAGGCATTTTGTAGATGCAATTAAAGTCTCTACTGGATGATTAAAAAAGGAAAGGCATGACAGAGTCCATATTTATTAATTATTATACTGACCAGGCTGAAGTTTCAGAAACCCTGATGTGATAGACAAAGCCACTATCCCAAACTCTGGCTCATCTGAGACTTATCTGGTGCCAGAGCTGCTCTAGGTCTCAGGCAAAGCAGAACCATAACCTTAGTCTACTTACGAGGGTCAGGAGTGTGAGGGCAGGGATATGGCAACTGCAGTGTGCTAACCACCCTCCTTAGCATTTTTACAGTTTCTAATGTATTTCTGGGTTTGCCATCTTGGGCCAAAAAAATACCTTAATGGGCCTTAAGCACATTGTGAATCTTTAGTGCTCTGGTGGGTGGGTGGACAGTGCTTGTTTTGAATGCGAATAGAAAGGGGTGAGGCTCTGGCCCCAAGGAGGGTCTGCTGAGAAGGGACTTCTAGTCTCTCTGGGAGCCAGGCAAAGAGGAAAGATGCTGTTCTGTCTGTGGGACCTTGGTGCCCTGGGGGAATGAATGGGAGGTAGGCATCCTCCCTGCCTTTTAAAAGCATTAATTTTCCTACACTGCTGCAGGGTACTGGTTCTGCTCTCCTTTCTCCCCTTCTATTCTTTTCTTTTGATGAAAAAGAGGGGAGAAATGGCCAAGAGTCTGATGTGGGAAGCCATCCACAACTAGCAGAATCAGGCTCGGCTGAGCCATGGGGCACGGAAGTCTGACTCTCAGGAACTGGTAGTCATGAGAGACTGTTTCAGAGAGCCTGGGCTACGTGACTGTGCAGAGTGGCTCACCGCCCCGGGAAATGCTAATTCTCCTCGGATGACCCTCTAAAGCAAGTGGCTTCCTTAACTCCACCCCATCCTGTTCCTTGCAGAAGAAGCTCTTCCTGGCCCCCCTTCACCTGTACGACTATAAATAAAGGGAAGGTGGGCTCTTCCAGGTGTTTAGAAGCCAGACCTTAGCCTGGCTCGATCCATCACACCCCTTTCGATTTAGAAAGATAATTGTCTCCTGTGTTTATTTTATTAAATAAGTTTCTTAGTGATTAATCTATAGCTGTCACATTCCTTCGACAGAAAGCCTTTCCCTCACCCACACTGGATGTGGAAGAAATCCTACAATCAGATATAATGAAACCCGCCATGCTGTATGACAAAAACTAAAAGCCTCAGATGTGGCTCAGGGTTAGAGTGCTTGCCCTGGGGTCAGTCATCAGCACTGCCAAGATACCACACCATCACCAATGCAAACGACAAACAGAAAACTGAGAGCTACAACTGAGACCTACATAGTTAAAAATCACATATAATGTTAAATTAGTGGGATGGGTATGTTATTGGAACAATATGCACTGGGTTTTTTTTTTTTTTTTTTTTTTTTTTTTCAAAAAAGCTTACAGTGGGTTATGGACACACATGCATTCTAGATGTTGTAGTTGCCTGGGCAGCAAAATAATTGAGAGGACGAACGTGCAGGCTCTGGGAAAGGTGCAACTAGAGGTGTAGAGCTTAAGGTTGAAGGGATGTTCTGGGACCTTTAAGTAGTCTGAGAATGATCAATTCTTGGGAGGAATGTTTTAGGGAATTCAAGAAGGCACAAGAAAAATCAGCATTTTAGGGTTTTTTTGTTTTGTTTTGTTTTTTTTAAAGAATCTTTTATTGGCAAGGTTTACAGTATTTAGCTGCTAAGCAACATGTATGGATTGGTGGTTATGAAATAAAGTACCAAATTCTTTGTGTCTTAGTCTGTTTGGGTTGCTGTAACAAACTACAATGAAGCTTATAAAGAACAGAAATTTATTTCCTCCCAGTTCTGGAAACTGGGAAGTTCAAGATCAAGGTACCAGCAGACTGGTGTCTGGTGAGAGTGCACTTTCTGGTTCCTAAGTGGTTGTCTTTCCACTGTAACCTCAGGAAGGGACAAGGGATCTCTCTGGGGTCTCTTATAAGGGCACTAATGCCATTATTAGGGATCTAATTACCTCCTCAAATTCCTACCTCCTAATCACTGACCTGGGGGCAGGGCGGATTTAAATATATGAAATTTGGGAACATAAACATTGTGTCTATTGCACTTGGTATCCATTGGAATTCCTAGAATTTCCCCAGAGTCAGATGGCCAGATTTAAATTCACTTCCTAGCATGCTTGGATCCTGCAGCAAGTTATTGAAACTGTATTTTCTCATCTTTGAAATGAGGATAATTATGGTAATTTTCTTTTGAGGTACTAGCAATTGAACCTTGGGTGTGCTCTGCCACTGAGCTATGTCCCCAGACCTTTTTATTTTTCATTTTGAGACAGGGTTTGTTAAACTGTCCAGGTTGGCCTGGGACTGGAGATCCTCCTGCCTCAGCCCCCGAATGGCTGGGATTACAGGTGTGGGCTAACACACCTGACTTGATTATGGTAATTAAGGGCAGAAGTAGTGTATATGAATGTGGTTTGTGGAATGCTATTTAAATATTGGTTGTTTTTCTTCCCAAGTCCTATTTCCTAGAAGATTAAATCAGGTACCTTGTGGGATCTCATGAGTCTGTCTTTTGTTTTTTAGGTACCAGGGATTGAACCCAAGAGCACTTAACCACTGAATCACATCCCCAGTACTTTCAAATTTTTTTTCTTTTGAGACAGAGTCTCACTCAGTTGCTTAGTGCCTCTTTAAGTTGCTGAGGCTGGTCTTGAACTTGTGATCCTCATGCCTCAGCCTCCTGAGTCACTGAGATTATAGGCATGCAAACACCACATCTGGCTTCTTCTGTTTTCTGTCCTACTTACAGGCATATGCAAAATGTGAAACCTCTAGAATCTGAGCCTATGTTTTCCTCCCTTCATTATTAACCACAAATACATAGATAATTACAACAATTGCAAAGTCTACAGTCAAACTTTTTCTTTTCTTTAGCTCAGGCTCTTTGGGCAGGAAGCCTGTGTGGGGTTGGGGAGGACAACCCTGGGTGGGGTGGGAGGTCTTCCTGGAGAAGATGGTTACACTCTGGCATTGGGACGGCGGGGTGAATTGATGCTGGAGTGCTGTGGCTACTCTTGGCAGGAAGGGAGCTTTCAGTGAGTTTCCAGGGAGGGACTCTGACCCTAGCAGCTTCCCACCTGCGGCTCCCTTGATTGAGCAGTGGCTTCTGCCCTGGCCAGCGCTGGCTTTCTCCTCACTCCCTGGCTCTTGGCAGTCTGTTCCTCTGCTGGGGTTCATCTTGTCCCTCCAGGATATCCACTTAAGACAACCCAAGCCTGGTTCTCTTTCACAGGATTTATAGCTGCTCAGTGGGAACTCATGACGCCTTTGTTCCACCAAACTCTGGAAAGACTGGTGTTGCCCTTTCTTGCCTCTTTGCTGCTAGGTGGGCTGTTCCCGGGGCCTCTCACCATTCACACCTGGGGGTCGAGTCAGTGTCAGTGTGCAGTCGCCAGGGAACCATGGCAGACTCTCCAAGCTGTCCCCTGAAAGAACTCCTCTCTTGGCGTAAGGTAGTGGGGTGCAGCACCAAGTTTTTTCCCTTGGTGAGGAGGAATCTTGGGATACTAACAGCTCTCTTCAAAGAAAATTCCAGCTGCTTCCTGGCTTCTCCCTCTCTAATGAATCCTTACATTTCTTTTATATTGTCAGGAGGTGGGTGATGGGTTCGCATCTGAAGAGCAATGTTTTTGGTTCTGCCCTGGCAAATCCTGCAGAGATGGCCTTGACCTCTGTCGTCTCAGCTTTGGGACATGGCATGGATACTGAGATGGGAAGAGTTCTTTTGAATATCCTGCATTCACCATGGTCAGGTTAAGTATTCACAAAGATGGGATTGTAGGCAATTTCTTCACGATACCTGGAAACCTGGAGGCCTCTGGACCCCCTTATTGTGCATGCTCAAACTCCTTCATAGAGGTCTCAGTTCTTAAGTCCTCATGAACCCCAAACCAAGGGATTTTCCACTAGTTAGACAAAACCAATTTGGTTGGAGGGAATCACATTAAAACACATTCGAAACCAATGACGTTAACCCTCTCATAGTTATTTACACGTTGAAAAGAAGATAAAATTCATGAGGGGAAAGAACACCTGAGAAGATAATTTTAGCATAGAGATTTTGGCAGATGAGTCCCACGTTATGTCTGATTGTGGCCAGGGTCTCTAGGGCCGGGGCAAGGCAAGGGAGCTCTTAAGAAGATTGGAGGCATTTTGCTTCTTTCCCTAGAGGGACCCTCTTCTACTGCCCCTGTCGTTTGAAGGGCTTCTTCATTTTGTTGACACTGGGTTGTCACCAATGTGACTCACAGACATTCTCTGTAAGCTTATAACCAGGATGGCATGTGTACAAAATGATACCCAATTTGAAAGGTATGTGGAAATACAAAACACTAGGACATAGATCATTCCCTCAGCTCCTCTTGGAAACTCACTGAGATTCCCGCTTAGCCTTTTGTGACCAGTAGGGGGCACTGCAGGGTGAGATTCCTAGCCCTTCCCTGGGTCACCACCCATAAAAAGTTATTGGAACAAGAAGCATGGAATATAATACACCTATTTTAACAACAATAGATTTTAGCTACAGTAATACTTGCTGAGAGATTAGCTACAAATTTAAGATGTCAGTTCTTGGATGTGATTAGCTAAAGAAGGAAGTTTTAATTTGAAAAATATAGAAGGCATTCTGAGTGGGTGTTAGAAGGCCGTGAATACTGGGCCCTAATGATTGTCTCTGGGAAAACTGTTTAGACATGACTGCAGTGCGACTCTCCTGCATTTGGATAGAGCACTGAAAGAAGGATCTGGCAGCCTGAGATTGAGGGATGTTGGGGAGCCAGCAACATGAAAGCTGAGTGTTTTAAAATGTCAGGAAGCAGTTATCTTCTATGCCGACTGGGATGTTTTATTGGATGTTGGGCAATTGAGCTTAAAGCCAGCAGCAAGTTTATTATAAAATCAAATGAAGAAGGGACAAAGAGTTCTTTTTTGTCAAGGAACGGAAATTGAGGTGCCCGTGGAGAATAAAGAGAAAACAAATTATAGATTTTAAAAGAGTCATAGATACAGAGACACAAATCCAAGGCAGATTTTGAAGCTGAGGCTTTTTAATTTAAAATTAAATTATTTTTCAACCAGGGAAAATATACTCATGTGTTGCAAATCAAAAGGTTCAAAAAGGTTTACGAGGAGAAGGCTTCCTCCCTTTCTACTTGGCACCAGTTTCCCCTCCCCATGGCTTTCTAGAGATACTTTGTGTGTGTGCGTGTGTGTGTGTAAACACACACCTACCATCCTGGTTTTATGTTTTCAGTATAACTGTACCTTGGAGATAATTCTGTTTTAGTCCCGAAGTGTTCCTTCTTTCTTTTTTGTTGCTAGAAAATATTCCATTGTCCATAGATATGCATCTGCGCTACTTTCAGATTTTCTTACTATAGATAAGAACTCTTTGGACATTCTTATACAGGAAGCCAGGGCTGGAAGCTCCCTACAGCAGTCAGTTCAGTATAGGGTGCTTCATGGGGTTTCATAGAGAGGATGGATTCCCTGGGACCCCAGATGGTCTTTATAGACCCATCAACCCAAAGTGATAACAGTCTAAGAATCTGTGTTCTCAGCTCTAATTCAAGGTCAGTTATAAAGTTTTACTCATATCCTGGTCTTGCTGAATGGCTCCTGAGGACCTTTCTGACTTTCATCCTGTCCCTTTGTCCTCCCTGGACTCAGTTTATCATCTGTCACACTGGGAGCTGGACTATACATTGCTTTCATACTTTTTTTCTCAAGCTACGGTTCTTTCATTTCCAAACCAGATATTCAGGAGGAAATCTAATAAAGGCAAAGAAATGGTATAGTTTCTTAGTTTATTTATTATTTCTTGGCAGATAGTTTTCTGTGGAACCTCTGAAGTACCCTGAGAAGCTGTAGGGATCCAGGAAGGATTGTGTGAAGAGAAACAGACCTCGGTGTGCCTGTGACATATCACAATGGCTGGTTATCACTGATTCACAGGCGCAGGAGGTTCTGCTGAGATTCGGCCATCTATTCACTTCTGTGTGAATCATGAAATTAGGCAGACTCTGTCAAAAAGGAAAATGACTTAGAATACGCACAGGGGGTCTGGGTGAGGGGGTGGGAGGGAAGGAAAGAAAAACCAAAGGTAAGATCCAGGGAAAAAAGGAGGGAAGACATTCCCTTCACTTTTGTATTCAATCCTTGAGCAGCAAAAGCCTTTCATGAGATGATTCCTTAACCCAGAGGCTCCAAGGTGAAAGGGACCATACACAGTGCTGTGGTTTGAATGTGGTTTGTTCCCTATGGGTTCACATGTGGGAGACCTGGTCCCCAGTGTGGGGGGTGGGATGTTAAAGAGGTGGAACCCAGTGGGAGGTACTCAGGTTTTTGGGGGTTGCGCCCTTAGAAGGGATTAAGGTAGTTCTAGTGGGACCCTGAATTAGTTCTTGCAAGAGAAAGTTATAAATGCCCAAGTCTGACTCCTGCATCACTCTTTGGCTTCATGTCTTGTGATTGATCTCTTACTCCCACATGTGCTCCTGCCATAAGACCATCCACCGTTAGGCCCTCACCAAAGGCTCAACCAATAGGGTCTCCCAATCTTGGATTTTTCAGCCTTTAAAACCATGAGCCAAATAAACCTCTTTTCTTTATAAAGTTACCCAACTTCAGGTATTTTATTACAGTATGAACAATGGACTTATATACATAGGAAGTAGAAAGACTAAGAGGTTCTTACAATTTAGTTGACATTTTAAAAATAAGAAAAAGTTTAGGTGTTGATTTTTTTTCACCAGCAACATAAATAATTTCATCTTTGTACTTTAGTCAGGTTGGAAAGATTCTAAACACACATGGTTAAATAGAATGCTGGAAGCATATTTCAATCTAATTACCTAATTACATCTTCAGAAAGAGGAATCATGTTGCCAGTGTGTGTGTGTGTGTGTGTGTGTGTGTGTGTGTGTCTTTGTTACATTGTAGGCACATTAAACCATCAGTGCTAATCTAGGCATTTAATACTCTTCCCATTTACATCTTAGGAAAGTCATGTGTGGGTCTGTGGTTCCTGTGAAATGGGGCTGTGGCAGATGGAGTTTGGTGATCAGCCCTAACAACTCTCCAAAGTGAATGCTGCAGCCCTGGCCCATGGAATCCGAAAAACTATTCTGATTTGTGAGAGGGACCTAATCACTCACTAATATTCATCCACACCATTGGCAGGTACAGGATTGGTGTTCACTTGTGACTGATGAAGGATGAAAATCCATACTTTAATAAATCCCAATGCACTGAGAAGAGAGTGACTTCCTTTTCTTAAAATAGGGAAAAATCAGCTGGGTTTGGTGGCGCAGGCCTGTAATTCCAGTGGCTTTGGAGGCTGAGGCAGGAGGATCTTGAGTTCAAACCCAGTCTCAGCAAAAGTGAGGCGCTAAGAAACTCGTGAGACCTGTCTCTAAATAAAATACAAAATAGGGCTGGGGATGTGGCTCAGTGGTTGAGGGCCCCTGAGTTCAATCCACAGTAATCTTGTTAATTTTCAAAAGAATTCTCAGCACCTTGAGGGTACTAGATCTTTCCTCTTTATATTGTCCTGGTCTCTTAGTCCCTCAGGTGTGGTCTTGTGGGACCAGTAAATACCATCCAGTGTGACTGATAAAATCATGTCCAGCTTTCACTATTCGAAATGAGTCCTGAAATCTGAAAGGAGGCTATAGTGGTGGAAGGCAGTGTTATGAAAAATGTGGACTTTGGAAGGGAACGGAGGACTTATGTTTATAGGAAAGGCAAAAATGTCCTGGAAATACTAGAATGGAAGATCCTGGACCAAGGTGGTCTCACTGATCTGTATCTTCATCCCTCAGCTGTGTGACTGTGGGCACATTGCTTAACTTTCAGTTTTCTTAACCGTTAATCTAAAGCGATAATACATACCTACAATATAGGGTTGTTTCAAGGATTAAGTGAGCTAACATATCAGAACTTAGACAATTATTGGCAAGAGTGATTGCCCAACGAATGCTAACCATTATTACCATTATTCAAGACCTTGGGAGAAAGAACAGATTAACTTCTCCCCTGCCACCAAGTAGGTTAATTATTATTCCTTTAACATTACATTCTTTTAACTTCAGAGAGAGTGAATTTTATGAACCTTTCAGTATAGTAATTTACAAATGTGGAGTCTGTCATGCTTTCTCCCTACTTTAGATTCTTTGATCTTAAACTCTGGGACAGGGTTTTTGGTGCACTCTACAAGTAAAATCTGTGAGGCAAGTTAGCCTAGTGTAAGGAGCCCTGAAGGCAGAGCAGACACCTTTTCTGGCTCCATCTCTGCAACTTCCTAGCCTTGTGGGCCATGGGAACCACCTAGCTCCTTTCCTATCAAACTGAATGTTAGATGAGAAAAACAAATGTTTATGGGATGGATTATAATGAGATGATACTGGTAATGTAACAAGCGTGACATTTTGTACGTGCAGAAGAGATCATTTCCTTGAAAAGTATTCATTTTGGGAGGCATGCATAACACTGAAAATGACTTAGTACTTCTTTTAGAATTGTCTTCAGATTCATGGATGAAAACTAGTATAACTTTGTATCACGTGTTTAAAAATTTGAAAAACTTGTTAGTTTAGAATAATTTCAGCCTTAAAAAATTTGCAAAAACTGTTCAAAGAAGTTCTATATATTTTTCATCCCACTTCTACAAATAGTTATTTTATGTAACTACAGTATACTAATCAAAAGCGACAAATTAACAACATAGTATTATTTCATCTACATGCCTTATTCAGATTTTACAAACCATCCTACTAATGGCCTTTTCCTGTTCCTATATATGATTTTGGAAGCACGCATTGCATTTAATTGTTGTCTTAGCCCATTTTATGTTACTATAATACAATACCTTACACTTGGTCCTTTGTAAGGAAAAGAGATTGATTTAGTTCACAGTTTTGGAGACTGAAAACCAAAGATTGGGTGGCCCCATCCACTTAGCCTCTGGTGAGGGCCTTCTACCCATATCTCAATATGGTGGATGGCATCATGGTCTGAGTGCATATGAGAAAGAGAAGAGGTCACATGGTGAGATGGGGAGCAAGAGACTGGAGAGGTGCAAGCCTTACTCTTTTGTGGCAACCTACTCTCCTAGGAACTAACCCACTCCTTGGAGACCACCATGAGTCCCTTCATGAGGGTGATGCCCATATTATCTAATTATCTCTCCATTGTCCCCAATTCTTATAGGTTCCACACTACCAACTGGGGACCAAGCCCCCAGTACATGAACCTAGGAGGGACAAACCATATCCAGGCCACAGCAGTTGTAACTCCTTAGTTTCCTTAATCTGGGATAGTTCCTTGGTCTTTGTCTTCTACGACTTTCACATTATTGAAGAAAATTGGCCAGTTATTCTGTAGATTGTCTCTAGATTTTGGTTTGTTTGATTTTTCCTCATACTTCAATTGAATTTGTGCATTATTTTTGCAAGAAAATCATAGACATAATGCTGTGGTCTTTTTAGCACACTTGGCTGGGAGGAACTTGATCTCCGTTTGTCTTATTGCTGATGTTAACTTGCTCACTTGGTAAAGGTAGAGCCTGCCAGTTCTCACTACAATGTTATTACTTTTCTTTTTGTACCTAAATATCTTGTGGGAGGTACTATGAGACTATGTAAACATACCTTTTCTCCTTCATTCTCTAATTTTAGCATGAATTTTTTTTATTTTACTGTGAAACGATCAGGATATTAAATGCATTTTCAGTTTACAATGGGTTCATCAGGATGTCACTCTACTGGAAGTCGAGGAGTGTCTGTGTATTTGTTCATCCATCCTCTTAGGTACTTACTGGCTTCTTGAGGCCCTGTGTTCAGGGATTGTGTTAGGGACAGTGTATATAAAGATGAAATGGGCACAGCAAAGCTGCTGTAACATAGTTCAGGGTGAGGTCAGCTGTTCTGGGACAGAGGCAACGATCTTGTAAGCCATGCAGGCTCTGCATGGAGATTGCCATGCAGAAGAGTTCGGATCTCATCCCACGTGTGCCTGACAACGTAAGAAGGATATTGAGCTGGTGTGAGGGGGTCATGATTAGGTGTCACGTAAGAACCATGACTCAGGTGTGTTTGGAAAGGGTAGGCAGGGAGGCAAAGTGATCAGAAGAGAGGCTGAGCGCTTAATGCTGAGATGTTACAGTGGGCACGGAAAAAGAGGACTGGGCTTGTGAGATATGTTGAAGGTGGAATGACAGAACTTGAAGACCAATTATGTGAGGGAGAGAGAATTTGATGGCTTCCAGGTGCCCAAGGAGACTGTGGCCTCCTTCACTGAAGTAGAGGAAGGGCGAGCTGGTATGTAGATGGGGATCCAACGAGCTCAGTTTTGAACCTGTTGTGGTTGCAGTAATCAGGAACATATTGGCTAGCAGGTGGCTGATGGAAGGACCTGGAGCTTGGGGAAGCCTCCTCCAACAGGGATGAAGCTGAAGGACGGTGCAGTTGGTGTTTGAAGACACAGGTATGGATAAAAGCATCAGATTGAACACGTGGAATAAGAGAAAGGCCGAGGAGAGACCTCAGGGAGCATCAGCATTAGGTGGGGTGCTGGAGGAGGAGCCAGAACAGGAGTAGCCAGAAGGCAAGAAGAAACCAGGGTGGAGAGTCTCTGGAACATTAAGGAGGAGGAAGTTTGAGAAAGGCAGAACTATCAACTGTGCAAAGGCAACAGGGGAGTCAAATGAGGTAAGGCCTGAACTGAACTATGATAATTGGATTTGGCCTCCAGGTGGGTAGAGGGACTTTAATTGAATTTGTGTAATGAAATTTGTGGAGAGTCTGAGGAGGACAGGTTGAAAATTTCCCCCTTTCCAAGAAAACTTTGCTGCCTGGTTCCACACCCTCTGTTTATTGAACTCATTAGAAGTCATTGAATGACCTCCTCTCTGAACTGAAAGTCCCCTTATAGGCCATTTAATCCAGGCCTTGCTGAACAGGAGAGGAAATTAAGGCCCAGAAGAATCATGACTTGCCAGATTCCAGACCTTAATCCAGGGCTTTTCCACCTACATTTACACTGATGTGATTAGTTTATTGTAATTTCCTACTTTTGGGGGGTTTGTTTTTGTGGTGCTGGAGATAGAACCCAGGGCCCTGCACATCCTACACAAGTTCTCTACTACTGAGCTACAGCTCCAGTCTGGTCTTGAACTCCTGGACTTGAGCAATCCTTCCACATCAGCCTCCAAAGTGCTGGGACTACAGGCCTGGGCTGCCATTCACTGCTTAATTTCCTACCTTTCATACATTGCTTATTTACTGTCTGGTTGCTTTGTATTAGGTAGTTTGTAGTTTTGCTATTCTCCAAGGTCATAGAGGATAGGAACTAAATTTCTACCACCGGACCTTCTCTCTTTCTCACTGTTGACCTTTTGACTTTATGGACAGTTTTGAAGAATAAATAAGCTAGCGTTAATAAAATTCTTTGCCCAAAATATGATCACGGGGTGGAGGGAAGTTGGGAGAAGAAAAAAAGGGGGGAAGTGCTGGAGAGTGATATTGCCCAAATTATATTGTTATTGTGTTAGTTAGCTTTTTTGCTGCTGTGACTAAATGACCTGACCAGCACAATTATGGAGGAGGAAGGGTTTATTTGAGGGCTCACGGTTTCAAAGGTCTTAGTCCATAGAAGGTCGGCTCCATTCCTCAGGGTTCAAGGTGAGGCTGAATGTCATGGCAGCAGAAGGAAGCAGCTCACATCATGGTGATCAGAAAGCAGAGAGAGAGAGAGAGACTCCACTCTCCAGTTGCAAAATATATACCCACTAGCCACACCCCAATTCCCACCTCCTCCAGCCACACCCTACCACTTCAATAGGGATTAATTCACTGATTGGGTTAAGACTCTTACAAGCCAATCATTTCTCCTTTGAACCTTCCTGCATTGCCTCACACGTGAGCTTTTGGGGGACGCCTCACATCCAAATTGTAACAGTTATATTGTGTGCATGCACAAATACATAACAACAAATCCCATCATTATGTACTCTAATGCACCAATAAAATAATGTAGAAAGAAAAAAAAGAAAGAAAAAGCTGAATAAATCAAATGTACTAAAAATCTTCGTAATCATTAAAAGTAAACAAAACCAACAACCATGATACACAGCAGTAGTTCAACACACATATTCTGAAGGTGTTTAGATACAATACAACCTATGAGTGAATGACAGTAGGTTAGCTACATTTCTTTTTAGCTTTATGTTTAATCAAGGACCTCCAAGTACCATGTAGTCCTGAGGTCAGGAGTGAGCTACAGACATAGGCACTGTATCACCATGCAGCTCAGAGGAAAAAATGTGGCCCTGTAGCTCTACCCGTGGGCAGGTGCTTCTCAGGAATTGATTTTTCCCAAAGCAGTAGCCACAGAAATCCACCCCCGTGTACATGAGATGTGCATGCCAGAAGAACAAGGAGCCAACCAGAGATTTGTAATGATATTGAGTGTAGTGGACATTTAAAATGTTTGCACTAGCCAGCTTCCATTTGCTTTTCTTAGTAACATACTGATTTACTTTTGGGGCAAGGTCTCATCCACCTGGCTGGGGTTGACCAGCTGTATTGGTCTGCACAGGCTGCCATAATAAACTGTATGGCTTAAATGACAGAAATCTTGAGGCTGGAAAGTCGAAGATTAAGGTTCCAGCGGGGATTGGTTTCTGGTGCAATTCTCTTCCTAGCTTGCAGGTGGCCATTTTGGCCTCATGCAACCAAAGGAAAACTTGGTGCATGAAAAGAAAGGGCAGGGGAAAGGGCAAACTCTCTGGTCTCTCTTCTTATAAGGATACCACTCCTATTAGATCAGGGTGTCCTCCACCCTGGGACCACATTTAACCATAATTTGCTTATAACAAATACAGCCACACTGGAGGTTAGGGCCTCAAAATATGAATTTACTTATTTATTTATTTTTTTTGGGGGGAGGGTACAAGTTTTCAGTCTATAACACCAGCCAAAGTCAGTTTCTATTGCTTGCAAATTAGAAACTCTGGTGGATACACCAAAACCTAAGTCTATTGGGCTCGTTTAAAAAGTAGTCTGTTTAACACAAAGTGTTGACCCTCTGATTGACATCAGTCCCCCCGCCCACCTCTTCTCTGGCATCTTTGCTAGGTTCTATGACATTTCTTGAGCAGCCCTGTCAGGCAGGCAGGTGACTGGATATCCTCTGATGTCATCCTCCACACTGATGTCAGATGCCAACCTTGGGGCTGGCTGGGTGGAAAAATGACCAGTTTGGCTCTTACAAGTAAGTTCTGGCTCCGTGTTGCAAGAAGCTGGCAATTCTCTTCTTGCTTTTTTCTTTTTATTGCTTATTCCACAGTTGGAGGTGCATACACAGCTGGTTGGCAGTTCTGTTTCTGAGACTATGGCACTCACTATCTTAAAGTCTCTTCATCTGCCTGTCACTCCAGATGGGGATGATGACAAATTATTTTAAGCCAGGTCCTTTTCCCACAGACCTCTGAGCTAGAAGGTTATAAGCATGGAACTTGTCAGAGGGAAATCTGTAAAACTGTCCCCAGAATATGTCTGTTCTGAAACGGAAGCTACCCTTTGATGTGGAGGATCACCAGGCAGCCAGGAGAAAGGTGCTTGCGTGTGAATATGGCTCCAAGACTTTTTTGGTTCATACTCATTTCATTTTTTGTTCTGCCCTAGTGTTCCCCTCTGCACCTGGAAACCACTCGGTATGAAGTAAACCACAGCACTTTCCAGAACCGTTTTGTGTTTTTTCAACTGCAGATGTCCGGGAAACAGTAAACTCTTGTTTTGAAGCTTTTTAAAACTGAGCTTTTGATTCCAAGCAATTGAAAATGGTTCCTGTTTATGCTTCTTATTGGTGATAGTTTAACTAGCTGGATTTTGTTTTCTCTGGATTATGGTTTTTTTATGGTTTTCCTTTAGGAGTTTACCAGTCCCTGGAGCTCACTGGTAGCAGAGGAAAAAAAGTGTCCAGAGAAATTGAACTTCTTTTATGTCCACAGCAAAAAATGGCCAGTTGCCATTATAGGATAAATCTAGGGATTTCTTCCCAGGGGTTCATGGATTAGTAAAATCTGAGCAATATTAATACTTTTTTTATGCAAAGCTGGAATATATACTTTGGAAAGTGTCTATAAAATTAAGTCAAGATAGCCACTTATTTCTGGCATTTGTTATGGGATAATTATCCTAATAGCTCTTTGCTCTTGTAATTTAGCAAAAGGAATATTTTCTTTACTCCTGAGTTGGTTGGGCAAGCATGACTAATAGTTACCAAAGTGAAGATCATTTATTAAAATGTCTAAATCCTTCTTTTTAAGTCAGTCTGACAGGTAGTTGTTGCCATCCTGTAGCATTTTCACCAGTCCTTCCCATATCTCCCAATTGAAATGGCCCCAGCAGTTCTTGAGAATTCACTGGGTGCAGGCTCCTGGATTCTGGGATGAGGGTTCAAGGGGTAGTATGATAAAGAAAGTGTTTGGAGATAAAGGGCACACATTTGTACTTGGTTCAGACTACACATGGTACAAATCATGTGGAAATCAAAATGGGGACAGGGTGGGTTTTGCCAGGACATGTTTCTCAGAGGAGAACTGATGGAGCACTGGGAGGAAAGTGGTCATTTCAAGCTGGGAACATGGCTGAGAAGAGACATGAATGAAAAACCAAATAGGTAAGAAAACTAGTTGCTGTTGGGTGGTCTGCTAAGTGTTATCATGTTTCTTTAAGGATTTAATCCTTCATGTTAATTGACAATGTGGTGGGAAGTTTTATCTCTTTATTTTAGAGGAGGAATCTAAAAGTGAGGTCACACAGAGAATAAATATGAGACTGGATAATAAAATTCAGGTCTGCTTGACTCTGAAGAATGAAAGTGAGCAAGACTGGCTTGAGAGTTATTTCCCTGGTTGGAAGGGAGGGCCCTCCATGGAGTGGAGTGAGAGATGAAGTTTAGTAGTTGGGAGTGGGGTAGTGAATGCACGTTTGTATCTCCTGGGAAAACTGAACTTCTGTAGATCTTGAGGGAGTGAGTGACATGATAGGGAGATACATTATGTCTGTGCCAGTTAACCAGTTTGAGGACAGTATTAGTAGTGTTTTCTTCTTCATTGCTGTGCAATATTCTGTTGATGACTATTTGGGTTGTTCCCAGTATTGAGCTACTATAATTAAATTTCTAGTGACATTCTTATACAAGTTCTTTAGTGTTCAAAACCACTCATCTTTGCTGGATGTATACCAGGAGTGAAAATACTGGGCCACAGGCAGGTATGTGTTCGGCTATAGTAGGCATTGTTAAACAAACATTTTTTCAAGGTGGTTGTACCCATTTACCTTCTTACCAGCAGTGTTGGAGAGTTCCATTCTTTTTAACTCTCATATCTTGTCTCCCTGGTGTGCTCTTGGATAGGAAAGCATGCAACAAGGGACCTATCATTTTTATCAGCCTTAGGGCCTGTGCAGAGACTGGGCCATGGGAGTGTGATAAACACAAAATGACTTCATAATTGGAAGCTCACCAAAGAATCAGATTGTCCAAACTGCTAAAGGACTCAAGAAACTGCAGGAAAATCAAGATCATCCAGATCTTGAAAAAGGGAACAATACGACTCAATCCTGTGCACTGTTGAAGATCCTACCCCTTCCTTACCATTTAATATCAGGATATTACTCAAAGGGGGGCCAAACAACCATCTGTAGACCACTGAGCCAAAAAGCCTGTGCAGACAGAGATCTTTTTATTTGAGAATAATAAAATGGCTTGTCATCTTAGATGATCTAACAGATTTTCTAAGCAGCAACTGTAGCTCTTTGTTTAAATGTGTAGATTCAGGCAAGGGCCTGGGAACTTCCTTTGGCTAGCTGTCCACTGTGAAGGTGACACTACATGATTGTGATGGTTAATTTTATGTCAACTTGATTGGGTTAAGGGATGCCCAGATAGCTTGTACCACATTGTTTCTGGGGGTGTCTGTGTAAGTGTTTCTGGAAGAGATTAGTATTTGGGAAACTGTAGACTGAAGTTAAGAAGATCCATCGTCACCAATGTGAGTAGGCATCATCTGATCTTCTGGGGGCCTGAACAGAACAAAAAGGTGGAGCTGGGACATCCATCTTCTCTGACCCTCAAATATTGGAACTCCTGGTTCTCAGTCCTTTGAACTTGGGGACTTGCACCAAAAGCCAACATCAGTTCCCCACCCCTGGTTTTGAGGACTTTGGACTCAGAATCATGCCATTGACTCTTCTGGTTCTCTAGCTTTCAGATGGCATACCCTGAGACTTCTCAGTCTCTACTCTTTCATGAGCTAGTTCTCATGATAAATCCTCTCTTTTAAATATATATATTCCAATGCTTCTGTTTCTCTGGAGAATCCTGACTAAAGAATGGTATAGTAAAAATCACACGAGATGCTTTTAAATCTTACCTTATACACACTCTTGCAATGTGACCCTGATCAAATGCTCACCTCTTCAGTCTTATTTACTCAGCTGTAATGGGGTTGTGGCAACCCCATTGGGGTTGTGAAAATAATGTTTGTGAAAATGCAAGTTCAGAGGTGCCATATAGATGGGACATAAAAGCGATGTCCTTCCCTCTTCTCTGATGTCTTGGTGGCAGTGTGATACGTGATGCTAATGTGGCCTTTAGAGTCTGATTTAGGTGGAAGCTGGAACTCCACTCTCCCATAAGCTGGCTGTTTGACTTGTTACTTAACCTTACTAAGCCTCAGGATGCTAATGATAATATTATAGGCTCCAGCAAGGATTAGATGAGATAATATGTGCAAGGCAACCTATTTAGAGATTCCGCATAATAGTAGCTGAATATGTTTGTTTCCTTTTCCATTCTAAGATTTTTCCCACATGAGAATCAATTCTATGGACCTAAGTTTCCTATGTTCATATATAAATATGCCATCAATGAAACTCCACGTCATGTACAACCACAAGAACAGGATCCTAATTAGAATAAGTATACTCCATGTATGTATAATGTGTCAAAATACGTTCTACTGTTATGTATATCTAAAATGAATAAAAAAGAGAACTGATTCTAATATTCTAAACTTCCCAGAATCTTAGCATAAAATATAGAAGTTGCACGGTATCTAATGATAGATAAGACTTGCCATTATCTACTTATTTGAAGCAGAATGTGCAGACCATGAATTCTTTGGCAGAAAGTTTCTTTTAAAATTTAGTAAGAGGGTGAAACTCTTTTCCACGAGTGTTTCAGTTTTTAATGAATGATTACGCAGTAGCGAATGTATCGTCACCAGCTTTTCAGTTTGTAATTATTGTATAGACTGAATCTATACAACAGCCCATCTCCTCTCTCCAATAAACAATTCAGAAATCTTGCTAGTGAGCCCATTTTCCACAATGGTGGAGTGGTCGTATGCTAGAGTTCAAGAGGACATCCTGTTTCAAGGAACAGACTTTCAGGTCCATGGTTCTCCTTAGGGACATTTTGGAGAACTGTGGGTTCAGTTGTTGTGAAGCATTAGTGGGCGAAGCTCAAGGATGCAAGATGTCTTGTGATGTGTAGAATTGCCCCACGCTGCAAAAACCACCTAATTTCCCAGTCACCTCTTCAGTGTCAGGAAACTTCATTTTCTTTATTTGCCTCCAGATTTGAAGTTTCCAGAGGTTCGTGTGTATTATAATAATATTTTAGTATATACCAGCACCCTTCTTCTTTTTTTGGTACCAGGGGTTGAATTCAGGGGTGCTTAACCACTGAACCACATCCCCAGGCCTCCATTTTTATTAGAGCTTTATACATAGTAGTTGGGTTCATCCAGACAAACTCATACATGCATGGGAATTATTTCAGATGATGAATCCCCTCTTTTCCTTTTTATTTTGAGACAGGGTCTCACTGAGTTACATAGGGTCTCGCTAAGTTGCTGAGGCTGGCTTTGAACTTGTGATCCTCCTGAGCTGCTGGGATTACAGGCATGTGCCTCTACACCTGGCTAGCACCCTTCTTTCATTGACTTCTATTCAAACATGTTTTCTCCAATGTAACTTTCAGTATCAGCAAAGGCAAGCCTCAGAGGATCTCACCATGGGATTATTTTACTTATATACTCTTTATTGCTTTACTTGTGCAAGCATATGTGCTTATACACATTTTATGCTTGAAATATTTTACATACATACTCTATTTACTTTATATGGTTTATTTATACACATTCATATTTTTTCTTTGTTTTCTTTTTCTTCACACTATTGAGGATTGACCCCAGGAGGTGCTCTACCACTGAGCCACATCCCTAGCCCTTTTATAATTTTTTGAGAACAGGGTCTCACTAAGAAGTCCAGGCTCACTTCAGTGTGATCTTCCTGCCTCAGCCTCCTGAGCTGCTGGGATTGCAGGCGTGTGCCTCTGCACCTGGCTAGCACCCTTCTTTCATTGACCTGTACTCAAACATATTTTCTCCAATGCAACCTTCAGTATCAGCGAAGGCAAGCCTCAGAGCATCTCAAGGCTTCTCCCACAGTCCTGCCCTTGCATCTGCATATTGAAATACAAATTCTTTTATTATTAATCTACTTTTATTTATCCCAGATATTACAGTTCAGAGAGGATATTCATTTTCTGAAATTGCATCTATCAGTTGTATGATTTATCTATTTCATTTCAGAATTGTATATGTAAGAAGGGGGATGATGACACTGGTAGGACTGGATCCTATATCTGTGAATTCACTGGAGGTTTTTTCTTAGTGAGTTTTCTAGTTCCTACTCATCTTCGGTGTGATATTCTTACATTACAGAAAGTTGAGAAGAAGAAATAGATGGGTGGAGACTCTTTGCCTGCCCTGTGGTTTGCTTTCCTACTGTGTGCTTCTGATTCTTGTAGGTGCCAAAACATTTTTGTTTTAAAGGCTGTTAGGGGACTGCATTGAGTCTCCCTAAAGTTCTCCTGTTGAAGCCCTAATCCCCAGTGTGACTGTATCAGGGTCATTGAAAAGGTAATCAAGAGGAAGTGAAGTTATCAGGGTGGGGCCCTAATCCAATAGGACTGTGTCTTTGTGAGAAGAGGGACACACCAGGGATGCATGGGCCTAGAGAAAAGAGCATACGAGGATCCTGCTAGGAGTTGGTCATCTGCTAGCCAAGGAGAGATGCCCCAGGAGAATCTAGAACCCCTTGATCTTGGACTGAAGACCTCCAGAATGGTGGGGAGACAAATTTCTGCTGTTTCGGTTTCACGGGATTTTGATATGACAGCTCCAGCCGACTAACATGGCAGCAGAAGCACCTCTTTTCCAGAGACTTCCCCACGCCCTCCTCCCTGCACTCCTGACTTCAGCTTTCTCTGATCGCCTTACGTCGCACACCTAGCTCTGTGGAGACTCTCCTCATCTCATCCTGACCTTTTAAATATTCTTATCTGTTTAGGATTTTTGTTCAGTTCACTGTTGGATTTAACACGCCCCCTCCATTTCTGCTCTTTTCCTCAGTGTTCTTCATCAGCCCCCTCCTTACCGGCCCTCATGATAAACACTCGAAGGCATATGGGACTCGCAGTAGATCCCAGCTGAGGGGGAGTGTATCTCGGGCTGCAGGAAGCCACACGGCAGAGAATGTCCTAGAGAGGCTCAGCCAGCAGGGCAAACACTTTCAACCATGGATGTCCCTTTTGGTACCAGTTTGTCGTACGGGCAGAACCAGTTAAAAATATGGCAATGCCACTCATAGTGGCGCACACCTGTAATCTCAGTGGTTTGAGAGGCAGAGGCAAGAGGATTGCAAGCTCAAAGCCAGACTCAGCAACCTAGTAAGAACCTAAGCAACTTAGCAAGACCCTGTCTACAACAAACAAACAAATAAACTAACTAACTAAATAAATAAGGGCTTGGGATGTGGCTCAGTGGTTAAGCACCTCTGGTTCAACTCCTGGTACTAAAAAAAAAAAAAAGGGTAGTAATAATTTGGGGGCATCAAAAGAAGACTCTTCTTTCAAAGCTTGGGGCATCTTCTAAGAGTCTCATTTATTGGTATCATATTGAGTTGGCTAGAAATGAAAATAAACCCTATCATGTCTTGTGTCCTTCCTAGGATTAAATGCAATGTGCCACTAATCATCATGTACAGATGATACACAGGGGTTAAGAATGAAGGTTCTGGGTTCAAATTCTGAACTGGCTGAACCCTAGCAGTGTCATCTTGGGTAAGTGACAAATTTCCATATGCCTCAGTTTCCTCATCTGTATTATGGAGATAATGTCTACTTTGGGGTGGTATGTAAAGGCTTAGAATATTATCTGTCATGTGGAGATTTATGTATTAACTATTATAGACATAATATGTAATTACAATTTGTAAATCCCTTTCCATATCCCCTGATCTTCTAGTGGTCAATTTTACACCATAGGTCCAAGAATAATGGTGTTACTTATGCATCTTTATTGCATATCAATTGTGTGTTTAGGAAGAAAAGATTAAATGTGCAGAACATTCAAGTTCATATAGCAAAGAGTTGTTTTAATAATGGAAATCTATAATAATAACTTTCCCCACAGTTTTGCTCTATGGAACACTCTTTTTGTAAGATGTTCTCAGAGGAAAGTGTTCTGTGTTAAAATGTAATTGAGTTGTAGTGCACATTGCTCTGGTTTGGGAGAGTCAAAATGCACACCCGTATGTTAAAGGTTCATAGAAATCCTTTAGTGAAAGTATTTAGCTTTAGGAAAACTATACTAACAAAGATTTTCTAGAAAATGAAGCCTCAGCTGAAGTTTATATTTTAAGGATTTATTGGAGATGCAATCTTCAGGCAGAAAATGCAAGGCAATAAAGGAAGGGAGACAGAGAAAGAGGGAAAGCAAATGCTAGATGGTGCATTAGGCATCTACCTACTCTTTTGTAAGAAGAAACACCTCAAATCAAGCAAGGACAGTGTCTTCTACACAGGCCAGTCAGAGCCATCATACTTTGGAATCATTTTGAGTCATTTAAAAAAATTCTTTTAAATTTTGTTTTAGTTGTAGGTGGACACAATAACTTTATTTTATTTTTATGTGATACTAGGGATCAAATCCAGGGCCTCCTGCATGCTAGGCGAGCGCTCTACCACTAAGCCACAACCCCAGCCCTCGAGTCATTTTTCTTGGTGCAAAATTTAACCATGGAGTGTTAGTACCATTGCACTTTGCGGGTGTGTCAGATGGAACCTTTGGGTAGCTGCTAAGTTTGACAGATTTCATGCAAACTGGCCTTGAACCCTTGGATGGAGCTGGGTGTTGGAGCTCCTGAAAAGCTTCTGCAGAAGACACTGTAGTGACTTTTTTAGTCTTTTCCTCACTCCTGGGGAGGCTCTGATAGCCTGTTGCATTGAGCTAGGAGATGAGGCCGTGGTGGCGGCTGTCACGGGAGAAGGGTGGACCAAGCGAACATGGACTAAGAAGTTGGGTCTTTTACAATGGGGTTCTTACAAATTATGCCTATATAATTTCACTTTCTTCCCCTTTCCTTTCTTGAAATGCATCCATTATTATTCATGAGATTTGTGCCCTGAGGCATTTATCAGGAGATGTGTCCAATGATTGTTCATAATGAGCAAGAGAATTGATGGCTATTCTTTTGACTTTTGAAGATGATTCTGATTATAGGGACACTTCTGATTTTAGGGTCCTGTGATTTCACTAACGATGGTCTACTTTTAGTTTGGGACAACAGCTACTGCCATGCTGAGTTGGAATCCTAGTCCATCCTACATCGTAGGCCTTTCCAAAGTGTTGACCCAAGTAATAAATCCTCAGGAAACTTTGTGTTTCTTCCTACTGCCAATCTCCCTTTTTTGCCAACCCTCAGTTTGTCATTCATATTTGATTTTGCTTTTGATTTTTCTGGAGTCTAGAAATATCTAAAATGCATTTAAGAAGCTTTTAATAAAACTTTTATTTTAAGACTATTTCAAACTTACAGGAAAGTTGAAACAAAAGTACAAAGAACTCTCATATATCCTTCAGCCAGAGACCTTATTCAAGTTTTGCCAATAGTCCTGATAATGTTCTTTAGAGCTAAAGGATGCAGGTCAAAATTATGTTGCTCTTAGTTGTCATTTGTTTAGTCTCATTCATTTTGAAACAGTTCCTCAGTCTTTCTACAATTCTCCTGATCTTGACATTTTTTAAAGATTATGGGCCATTTTGTAGAATATCATTCAATTTGACTTTGTCCAGTGTTTATTTATGGCTAGACCAAATGTATTTGGTGTTGGCTGGAGCATCCTCACAGTGAGTCTGTTCTTCATATTATTTCTTATAGCATGGCGCATGATGTTGATTTGCCCTGCTACCAAAGTCGTTAACTTGGATGACTTGGTGAAGATGGCATCTGCCAGGTTTATCCCAATTAATAAGAATTTTTTTTGGGGGTGCAGGTATTTTGGGACTCTGCAAAACTCACCCCTCATGCCATTTTAATCTACTAGTTTTCTAAATGATTGATGTGTCTTGCCTGTCAGTCATTATTATGGTGGCCAGGTGGTGATTTTGTAGTTCTATCATTCTTTATTTGGTTAATGCTCTGCTGTAAGAAAGATATTTCCTTTCTCCTCCTTTGTTTTGTCATTGATTTGTGCATGTGAACTCCTGTATTCCTATTTTATTCAGTGGGTCATGATTCATTGCTATCACTATTTATTTTCATGTTCAAATTGTCCAAGTATTGGTCAGTGGGAAACCTTTCAAACTGGCTTCTGTGTCCTTTTGACATGTCCCTGTCATTCTTTGAGCATTTCCTTATCTGCCCCACATGTCCAGACTACTCTTGCTCTTTCCCTGATCTAGTCTTGGAATCAACCACTTATCTAAGAAGCCCAGGTTTCTTTTATTAGAAAATGGCATTTGGAATGATTTCCAAATATCTGAGTTCTAGGCATGCTCATTACTGAGATGTAACTGCTCCTCAGCTCTTTCAGAAGACAGAATGAGGCAATATATATCTGTAGAAATGATTATTAGCATATTTGTATTTATATTTATCTCTAGATCAACCTCTACATATTGAAAATAATAAATCCCCAACGCTTCTTTCAATTTCAGTCAATTTTTATGTTGAGACAAGGGTCTTACTAGGTTGGTGAGACTTGCTTCAAACTTGTGATTCTCCTTCCTCGGCCTCTGGAGTGGCTGGGACTATAGATGTGAGCCACTAACCTGGTTTCCTCTTTCCATATTTGTGTCTTTCTTTTCTAATAGTGAGAAATCTACTCTCCATGATCTTTAATATGTTTATTTACTCAATCTCTCTAAACATAGTCAATCTTCTGGCTGCCACAGGGTCCCCAGCCCTCCTGGACAGCTCCATGCAGGCCTCCACCTCAAGGCTTGATGGAAATCTGAAATCTTAGTTACAACTTAAATTTTATTTGTAGCTATTTCTGGCTTGGTCATTCATAAATTTCTTCAAATCCTTTGGGATGTAATTTATATTTCCCCCTTTTTCACACTTTCTTGTAATAAATTCCACAAATTTAATCTTTACTTTGTGAAATAGTACTTCCTTTTATTTTTCCCAAACTTAAATTTTTCAAGTTTTAAAAGGTGGCCTTGTATTCTTACATTTCAGACTTGGTAAACACATTTCCAGTAGTTTAAGCTCAACCCCAAACTCAACCACCACAGGACTTTTTCACCTCTCATCCATACAGTTCATGGTTTTATATGTTTTGGTAATGGCCTGAGTTTATACTGTTTCTTTGTGAACAGTTAATTCTGCATGCACAGCACTTGTCTTTTACCACTTTCCATCACCCCTTTCCCCCAAATGTCCCCGTTCCATTATATGATATTTGGTATCTGATTATCTGATATCATGTTCCAATAGTTTTACATTAGGGCAGAACCAATTTTTCTATTTTGCTCAAATATTCTTGATTCTCCTTGGGCCACTGATAACTGTTCCTCTTGAGGGGAGCCTGGAATGTGGGGGACTGGAACTTAATCAGGAGAAGAAGTTGTCCAAGTGATTGGCATGGGACACCAACTAGGAAGCAGGGTGAGAAAAAAGTTTCTGACCAATTGTCAAGTGGGGATGTTTCTGTTTTTATATATTCAAAGCTTTCTTCTCTCTCTCTCTTTTGATTCTGTACATAATCGTATAGTGCTTCTCTTGCTGTGTCTAGCTGATTTCACTTAAGTTGATCTATGTTATCCTTATTTCAACAGATATAACCATTTTATCACAAACAGCAAGATCTCCTTTCTTAAGGCTGAATGATATTCTGTCTCTGTCTCTTTCTTTGTCTCTGTCTCTGTCTCTCTCTCACATACACACATACACGCACACACACACACGCATGCACACACGCACACTTCTTCATTCATTCATTGGTTGACACATCCTTAGGCTGTTTCCACACCTTGGTTAGTGTGAATAATGCTGTAATGAATGTGGGAACACAGATATCGTTATGAGGTGGGGATTTTATTTCCTTTGGATACAAAGGAGAAGATGAATTGCTGGGTCATATTGCAGTTCTATTTTCAATTTCTTTAGGGACCTCCATGTTGTTTTCCATAATAACTGTAACAATTTACCTTCCCACCAAGAGTCTGCAAGGCATTGAGCCCATTTTGAATGTTCACTAGAACATACCTATGGATTTGCTTTTATGCGTATGTATACTTATGTTTCTCCTCTGAGAAATACAAGTAATTAGTATGTATCCAGAAGCTGTAGTTCACACTTTTTTTTTTCCTGAAGTGTTTCATAATCTTTCTTTGTTTGGTTTGGCAACATCTTCTCATTATCATCATCATCTCATTACAATCTTTATTACATGTTATTCTCTCTCCTTCCCTCACATTACCATAAATTATTGTTTCTCAAAGTGTGGTCCTCAGGCCACCTGTATTACCCATGAAACTTGTTTAAAATGCAGATTCTTGGCCCTCACCTCAGATCTACTAAAGCAGACTTTTGAATTGAGGTCCAGGAATTTGCATTATACACATGCTCTGGGGTCTTGCTATGTTGCTCAGGCTGGTCTTAAACTCATGATACTCCTGCTTAAGCCTCCGAGTAGCTGGGATTATGGTTGTCCGCCATTGTGCCTGGTTTCACAGATGATTTTTATATATGTCCAATTCTATCCTTTTCTTCCTGTCTCCTTCTTCTCGCCTTGTCTATCCACAGACTAAATTTAGGAACCACTCATCTACTATATTTCAAGCATTTGGCAAACATTATATCTTTAACCCTTAAAATGTTTATAAATTATAATATTTATTTTATAGTTAAGGGAAAGGGGTCTCAAAGATGATAAGTGACTTGTCTAGGGCCACATAGCTAATATATTATAGAGCTGGGAGTAGAAGCCAGGTTGTCAAAATGGAAATAATCCTACACAGTAATGAAGTACTCTTTAGCCTTTCTGTGGGGATTGATCTTAATGCTTTACTGAATCAACCATCCAACTTGACTGCAAGAAGCTTTCTGGTAGCTGGGTGTAGACATAGGCTAAATTATGAGATATGTGTTTGGCAGTGTAACTTAACCAGCATCCCATTTATGTGATAAGCAACATCTCACTGGGAGCCTTGAGCGAAGGAATAAGTGATGAGTTAGTTACATGCAGCACAGCTGTGGATGATCAGTTTAGAGCAGCAGGCAATATAGTTTCAGCAGAGTCCCATCGTTGCTGAAGTTGGGACTGAACTTCAACTATAGGGGATCTAAGTTCATTTTCTTTTGGCAAAACGTCTCTAAGTGAAAGTCTTTAAAAGGCTTATAAAAACTTAAAAGGCCCTTGGACATCAAATGGCTCTTACAAATTAATCAGAAACATACGGATTAAATTTCTCATAAAATACATTTAGGTTTAAAATTATGGGAAAAAGCTCAGGGCAAAATGTCTTTTAGGTTTGTCCAAACCCAACCCTCAGTTCTTGGTAAAAGTTGGAAATACTTTACCAATAGCGGGATGACACTTGAGCACACATGCGGCTTCATCAGGTAAGACAGGAACACAGAGCCCCATTCTCCTTCAGTGGGGTGGGGCCTGGCTCCCATGCAAATCTGCTCTGGCAGATTGCCCTGACACTGGCTGGTGGAATGGGGGTGGCTTGAGGAGAAGGGAAAGGAGGAGAATTGAGATGAGAAGATGGTCTTGCACTCTCCCCAGAGAAGGCTGGCTAATGGCAGTTTTTTTCTCCCCAGGCACTGGCCCATTGCCACCCTTGGAGAGTATTCTAGGAACAGCCTTGTAATAAAGGAGAGATATCTGACTGGTGGCTAGAGAACCTGCACTCTAAGCTGAGCTGTGCTACTTCCCAGCTGATTGAGACTGGTCAGGGAACCTCCATCTGAAGACAAAGGAATGCCCTCCTTAATCTATGAAGCTTCCTAAGCCTCAGTTTCCCACCTATTACACAGGAGTTGGAGAGGCATTGGGAAGTTTGGGTGAGATGATGTAACCTACTCAGGACAAGTTCTGTTACCTTCTAAGTGCTCGTAAGTGATTATTATTGTTATTGTTTGACATGACCCTCTCATGTTCTGAGATTTCTAAGTAAAAAGGAGCTAGTTGCCATCCAGAATGCACCAGCAGGGAGGAATAGAGGAAGGGCTGGAGAGGGCAGAGTTTTCCTTTCATCTGCACAGAAGATAAATTTTGGAATTGAACTTGAAACTAAGTATGGGAATGAATGGCCCTTCAATGGAGGGGCAAATCCAATCTATTAACTATCCTGGGGATACAAACAGCTTTTTGGTTCTTCCTAGTAAAAAATAAGTGTCAATCACAGATGCATGGATGGTTAGTTAGTCATCAAAACTTTTGTTTGGAAAAATATGTTTTTGAATAATCTTATGTATTTTTGGTATGATCTATTGTTCCAAAGAATTTTTATCACAAAAAGAGGATCAGAAATGGATAATAGACTTGTGACAAAGTCCTCAATCTGCTTTGATCAATTTCTTCCATCCTTTCTGATGCAGGCTTTCACACTTGCTCCCTACCTGTCCAGAGAGGATGGCTCTGCACAAGAAAAAACCGAAAGCTCTGTAAATCTGGTTAGATCTTCAGAAGTGACTCACCTTCTCTTTTCCCTTAATTGGTTCCCCTCCTTGCACACCTCGTAGAGATTGAGTACCTAACTAATTTGTCTATTTGTGGAGAGGTCCACCTGGAAAGATGTTTTCTTGCCTTTAACATGTTTTAGTTGCTGTCATCTAGATAGTGCAAAAGAAGAGCTTTAAGCCAGGCGTGGTGGCACACGCCTGTGATCCCAGCGGTTTGGGAGGCTGAGGCAGGAGGCAAGGTGCTAAGCAATTCAGTGAGACCCTGTCTCTAAATAAAATACAGAATAGGGCTGGGGTGTGGCTCAGTGGCTGTGTCCTGAGTTTAATCCCCAGTTCCAAAAAAAAAAAAAAAAAAAAAGAGCTTTAACCATAGCTTGTGGATGCCACCACCACAGAGTTGAGTATATCCTCTGAATTGAGAATATACCCTCCTTTTTTTTTGATTCCAGAATTTGAATCCAAGGGTGCTTAACCATAACCACTGAGCCATATCCCCAGTCCTTTTTAGAATTTTTTATTTTGAGACAGAGTCTTTCTAAGTTGCTTAGAGCCTCACTAAGTTGCTGAGGTTGGCTTTAAACTTGCAATCCTCCTGCCTCAGCTTCCTGAGTCACTGGGATTACAGGCGTGCACCACAAGCCCAGCTTACTTGGGCATTCTAAAATAAGTGTTAATTAGATATTTGAAAAATATATAAACATCTACGTATATGTTCTGTTAATAATTTATGACCTCAGCTCCTTTACATTCATTTTTGTGTTCATTTATGTGACCTTGAGCCCCTTGTATCAAATAAAACACATCTGTCACGCCTAAGACTGCATGGGAATCTCTTCTGTTATTGGATGCCTAACCATTTTTTCATTTGTGTGACCATATACATATATTATTTAATTAAATATTTTTGAACGAAAGAGAGAAGGCTAAGAGGCAATAACTTAATGTTACCATGAGAATTCAGTCTATTTTCTTGTTCCTAAATTTATGGTTAGATGTAGCTTTGCTTACGCATTATGGTGTTGCGCATTTTGAAGGTATATCCTGCAATGGAAAAAAGCTATTCACTGCTGAGAACTGCTTGTTAAACTGGATTGCATAAGCTCAGAGCAGTGTGTTACATAATAAGACAATTTACAGTCATCATGATAACAGAGGCTGTTTGCTGGGAAAAAAAGATAGCAGGATCTGTAAAACTGCACCTGCAAGAAGGCTATAATTTCTGTGTGGCTGTCACAGACAATGTGAATCATGGATTATTACCATTTTTTAAGGGCTCCATGCATTTTCCATTATTTATTATAGCTCCTATAGGACTTACCCTAGTATACTCATATGGATTGAGATAGATATATATTCAGACACACAGATGTGTATATAGTTATATACTTATACACATATATTATATGCACACACATTATGCTTATAATTTATGGCAAAGAAAATAAATAAGCTCAATGGCTAAAACCTTGCAAAACACCCAAACTCAGAAAAAAGGAACCTTTATATATGCCTGTTAAACTCAGGACTAAATCCTTGGATAGACTCTCAAAGCTGCTGCCCAGGTTTTCAAGGAGGGACCTCAATCTCCTTAATGAACCGTAGCCAAAGGCCACCCCTCCCCACCATGTACGAGCACTCAGTGGCCCCATTTGTCATTTTGCTCTGGGCTCTGCTGAGCTGCATCCAGCCCCAAGTGCCCATGGATGTGGCTGAGTGCAGCAAAACCAAATGGGGCTCTTTCTTTGCACTTTCCTGTTGTCATCACAAGCTGTTCATAAGCCCCAGTCTCTTGGTGCCAAATGATTCCCTGCTGCAAATGAATCACTTCTGTGAAATACCTATAGTACAATCTATTTAATAATGGCACACAGCACCAGTCAGTGTTGGCCTTGGGCAGACACTGAAAGCTTGTCAAGTTTGATTTCTATCTCCTTTCTCTTTGGAGAACAACCTTGACCATCCTCAGGTATCTCCAGTCCCAGCATTCTTTTTCTGTTGGTTACTTATTGCCACCATAATGCTGAGTAACCAATGACTATATAACCTTAGTGGGATATTTGGCATTTGCTCTCATTCTGGAGTTAGCTGGGGATTGGCTAGTGGGCTGATTTGGCTGGGCTTTCTCACCTGTTTGGAGGCAGCTGGCTGGTTAGTGATCTGAGGTGGCCTCAGCTGGGTGACTTGTTTTGTGCCAGGTGTCTCGTGCCTCCGATCAGTTGAGCCAGGCATGTTCTTATGGTATTGGCAAGAAAGAGGGCAAACTCCATTGTGAAGTGCTTTTTGAAACTTCTGGCATCACATTTGCTAACATCTCATTGGCTGAGGTACATTCCACAGATGAGCCCAGAGTCACAGAGGAGAGCATTGCTGAATTACCTGGCAAAGAGCATGGATACAGAAGGGGGTACAGAATAGGGGCCATGCTTTTAATGCTTTATGGGCTTTTCTTCCTATAGAATACTCCACAGAAAGGATCCGAAACTGCAATGATGGTTTTGATTGCTGGCATGTTAGTCTACTACAGGAAGGATGTGGAAGGATGCTCTGTGGTAGACTAACAATGGCCACACATTATTTGTCTCTCCCCCCACTGAGAGGATCTGGGTTGGGTCAGTGGCGGCATGATGGACAGCACAGTGGAAGTAACCTTGTGATTGCTCCGGGCCAGCCATTCACAGAGCTGGAGCTTCCCTACCTTCCTCCTTGGGATGTTCACTTCCTCTCTCAGAACACAGAGCCAAGAAGCTCCAGCCATATTGAGAGGTCATGGGTGTATGGGCTTTCTGGTCAAAAGGTGACCTCAAGTGCACCTGGACCTTGGCTACATCGTGTGGACGATGAGACCTGCTTGGCTGGGCCAGAACTGTGAGAGATAAAAAATGATTATTGGTTTTTAAGCCATTAAAAATTGGGATGGTGTGCTATGAAGCCATAGATAATAGGAACGTGCTCTAAGAGTAACACGCTAGGCATTAGATCAGGGAGAAGGAGGGACTTTTGATCTTTGTATTTTTCTACAGCCTCTGTAAAAGGCAGTGATCTATTTTACTTAAACTTAGAACAAACTTTGTAGAACATTCCCTGTAAAGGTAAATGTTGTTTTCAAGGTTGCTGACTTGCACTCTTGTAGAATCACAGAGAACTTGGAAAGGTCTTGACTGTTCCAGGCTTTGCCACTTAAGCACTTCAGCTTCATTCTCTGTTCTTGACTGCAGAGGGCGCTGTAGAGAGCCTTTCAGAGCAGGAAAGAAGAGGTAGCTTCTCTCTTGTCACTTCTTAAGATGTGCATCTGTCTTTTCAAGGGGCATGTGAAAATATATACAAACATGCACATATATTTTATTATTATTTTGAATAACTTAAATGTGCTTTTCTGTTGCCAGTTTCATTCTTCAGTGGTGCCCAGCATGGTTCATGGCCCAGGGTTCCATCCATCTGTTGTTGAATACTAATCTCTGTCTATGACATTGGATTTATTGTATTTTATTTTTGTGAGTCTCATGCACACTAGGCAAGTGCTCTAGCACTGAGCTATATCCCTAGCTCTGGATTTGAAAGCAATGTACTGTGTCTTCTGAGGACAAAGAGAATATCCATATGAATTGCCACCTTCTATAAGTTCTCTAAACTTTTGCTCTTTTTTTTTTGATGCAGATTATCATTTAGCTCAGATGATTCTCCTATCTAGCTGCAGATTCCTATCTCGTCACTCTTAAACAGAGAAGCCACCAAGGACCAGGGGCTAGAAGTAAACAGCAAATCTGGCTTGGTGAAGATAACTCTGGCTCAAGCTTAGTGGACCTGTTACCAACCAGCTGTGTAATGTTTGAGTCTCAGCTTCTCTGGGTCTCATTTTCCTCATCTGTAATGCAGGGGCAGATTAGAGATGACAGTTCTGTAAGGCCCCTGTTGGCTGTACACTTTTAGGATTTTACAGAGCACCTGGAGACACTAAAATTCACTTTTGGAAACTCCATCGAGGGCTCTTTTCACAGTGCAGGCAGTGTGGGGTGTCACAAGGAACATGTCCCCAAGGAGAATGAGCATGCTCAGCTCTTTCCCTCCCACCCTCCCTGCTTACTTTCCATGTTTAGTTTGAAAATGAGATCTGTGGTCTCACAGTACTTCTTTGATTCATTGCCAATATTTGCTGAAGCAAACCAAAGGGAAAGTTGAGGTTAGAGTATAGCAGAGAGGGACAAATGACAAAAATTGTCACTTTGATCAGTGCATGGAAAAAACAGTTCTTTTCTTCATGGTAGAGAGGGGTCTTCCGGGAGACTTAGGTGTGGAGAGCTGGGACACTCTCCCCTGTCCTCCCAGGTGTGCTTCTCTGTTTTTTCATTTTTTTTGGAACAGTTGGGAGTGGCCAAACTTCCTAGGGTAGCTCTGGCATTAGCACATCCTGGCCTGGACCCACTCCCTCAGGGGTGGTGGGGGCCTAGACTGCAAGGTGCAGGCTGAGGGGAGCATACCAGATGGCCGGATGAAGGTCATGTTGGCACTTGCCTCTGTGGCAAAGCTCTGGGGTGATGAATGGGACGCTAAAATGAAGAGCATTACATTAGAGACTTGGAAAGGTATATTCCTGTACTGAGGGCACCCTTGGTGATGCTTTGGATGCACTCAACCACTTTTTAAGGGCTATGGGGTCAGCAAAACATGGAGCTGGTTTTTAATTTTTTTTCTCAGAATTTTTTTCCTCATCATTTTTAAACCCATGTTCATTTTAATGGAAATTTAATCGTATGTTTCAGATTTATCTACACTTAACTCGTCAAAATGTTGTTTTGTAAGAGGGAGTCAAGATCCAAGAAGCCTTTTGAGTTTTTTTAAAATAAGCGTTTTAAGGACTTTTTTTTTCTTATAAACAGGAAACCATGTAGCTCTGAGAGCAAACAAACTTGAACCCCAGAAGGTTCAAGTTGGATTTGAAACTCAGAAGTTGTGAACATCAGAAATACTCTGTAGGAAAATGAATTTCCCCTGTTCTTTCCTTAGTAATTATAGGTTAACAACTGAGAGTTATAGTAGAATACCATCAGCTTTTGTAAAATATCTGGTTATCTTGAAATGTAGTATACAAATTAGATATGTTATAACTCCCCCACATCTTTTTTTAAAGACTGCTTGCTTTATACACATTTTTTCAATGTTTTTATCTGCATAAAAGTTGGGTCATGTGCAGAGCTACATTGTAAGTGAGATTTCATTTCATGTCAAGTTTCTTGGTAGCATTAAAGTTATATTAAATAAATAGCTGGTTGTGACAACATGAGCCTGTAATCCCAGCTATTTGGGAGGCTGAGGTAAGAGAATCACAAGTTCAAGGCCAGCTTGGGCAACTTAGTGAGACCTTGTCTTGAAATAAAAATAAAAGAGGGCTGGAGTTGTAGCTCAGTGGTAGAGCACTGGCCTAGCATGTGCAGGTCCCTGGGTTCAATTCCAAGTACCAGAAAGAAAAAGAGAAAAGTTACGCCAAATAATAAAGTTATGCAACTGTAAAAAGGTTGTGTGAAGAAAAATGGCCATGCATAAGAAAACCTTGTTTTTTCCCAGTTATTGTGTGTGTGAACTAACTGTGTTTGTGCAGGTAAAGCTTGTAGGACAGGTGTCGAGCTCATGGTAGATGTACATAACAATTCCCTCTGCCCCTGCAAATGAGTGGAAGATGTTCACAACACATCTCAATACTGAAGAAATCATTGTTTTTATGGTATTTGTATCCTTTTTTATACACTTATACTTTAGGCTATTATGCCTTACTCATATACTTTATTTACTTCATAGTTATTACTTTTTGTACATATGTAAGCTTATGGACTTATATATTTTTGTGCTTAAATTATTTTACTTATATACTCTTCATTGCTTTACTTGTGCAAGTATATGTGCTTATATACATTTTATGCTTGAAATATTTTACGAACATACTCCATTTACTTTATATGGTTTATTTATACACACATATTTTTTCTTTGTTTTTATTTTTATTTTTTGCACTATTGAGGATTGACCCCAGGAGGTGCTCTACCACTGAGCCACACCCCCAGCCATTTAATTTTTTATTTTGAGAACAGGGTCTCACTAAGAAGTCCAGGCTCACTTCAGTGTGTGATCTTCCTGCCTCAGCCTCCTGAGTCTCTGGGATTATAGGTATACACCACTGTGCACAACTAGTTATTTAATTGTACAGAGTCTAGATTAGTACTTGCATTAGAATTCGGTTTTACTTTGTGTAGGCCGGGCCTATGTGTACTTCATCATCCTGTTGACATCAGTTTGAGGAGCTGACATAAGCAATGAGATCTGACCATTCATCTAAGCACTCATCACTCAGAGCTTATTCTTTGTGGTGGTTGGAGAAGCACAGGGATTAATTTAAGGGCATTTAATTCACGGTTGCCAGAGAGACATCTCAGTAGGCTGAGGCTCTGCCTCTAGGGCCAAATGCAGGATGGGAAGTTTCTCCAGGTCGAGTTTGCTGGGATGTAGCATGTAAATCACTCTTTTGTGAACTTGTCATTTTCACTTTTAAAGTGGCTTGTGTGTGTGTGTTTTGGTGGGAGCAATTGGTCTTCCAGTTCATCAGCACCTGACTAAACTTTATACAACTTCTACTATTAATCTACCATTATAATTTTAAATATGATTCAAGTTAGGATTAATTTTTTAAGCTAATTTTAACATGAAAGCAATTAATCATTTGAATTTTAGTAGTGCTCACTACCTACACATAACAAATTGGAAGAGTCTGAAAAGTATTTTCAACAACATTTCACACACTAAGGAATTTTTGTTTTATTACTAGTATTTAACCGCGGGTTAAAAAATACATAACTGTATTTGGCAGAAACACCATTTTGAGAAATGAGTAGATTTTTTAAAAAAAGGACTACAAAATAAAATTTATCAATGCCACAACCACAGCCAATGAAGTAACTGACTAGGAACTTCCCCAGGTTCACATCCTTTCCGGGCTGTTCGGAGGAACTCTATCAGATCTGCCTGGGAGAGCAATAAAGAGACTCGGTGGCAAAACACAACACAAATAATCGCTCATCCTGTGTGAAATGCCTTCCATCCGCTCTGGGAAAACCTCCTTGTGGCAGGAAGAAGCCAGGTAGCATGGAATAAAAGGGTAAGTGATTTCTGCCAAGCTGGTGCCCGAGAGCCAGCTGGCTACCCGGGACTCGTGGGCAGAGCCCCAGATTTGAATGGCAAGAGCCAAAGGAAAAACAAGAATTGCACCAGTTTCAGAAATGAGCACTTAATGGCCTCACAGAGGAGTCTGCGGGGAAATTTAGCACACAAATAAAATATAAACAAACTTTAAAACAGGCTTTATGGGCCCGGTGTAGTGTGCTAGCTGTTATGGGGCCTCCGCTGGTGCCCAGGGATGTGTCATTGTGGGTGGTTATGGCTTTTGGAAAAGTGCAGAGCGGAGCTGGGGTGGTGCAGGTAAGCTGCTAGATTTTATGTCAGAGGTTGAGATCTTCACTTGCAAACTGGGTCAAACCGTGCCCCCTGTATGCAGGTCACAGTCAATCTTCATTTTGAATTTGGTCAAATCAATCTACTTTATCAATGTTGCTGCTCAATAATTATTTAGCATCTCTTCTGAGAAATTGTCCAGCGAGCACGTCACATAGTTATGAACTCTGCATTATGGCTGATATTCTCAAAGAGCGCGATCTATTTATCCATATATATGTGTGTTAGCTACTTTTTGAATGTTCATGCTATGCTATTTTTTCTTTTCTTAGATTTAACATAGGAGTGTTTTGAGAGATGACATGATTTCATGTGGAAAGATGGCTTCTAGACAGGTTTGTAGGAAGCAAGAGTCTTCCTGGCAAATTTTTGATTTGGAGGTTTTGTCAAATAATCTTTATTTAAGTTTAGTTTGGGTTTTTGATTACAGTTAAAAAAAAATCACTGTTCTTTATTTTTAATCTGAGGAAAATCCAAAATCTTCTCCATAATCCAAACAAAGTTTAAATACCCATTGCAATTTTGTTTCATCTGTAAAGGGCCTTTACTCAAAGGAGCCAAGGAGCTTGGACTTTTCTACTCATTTCCCTGGAATACATTTGGCTTTGTTCTCTGCAGCGTAGGCAATTGCTGTTAAAGAGACTTTCCGTTTAACGTGTAATTAATAGTTCAGCATGTCCCCAGGGCTTTCCTCGGGACCCTTTCTGTATCTGTTTTGTATTACAGAGTTCCCTTGCTAAATATTTCCAGATCATATAGATTTAGATAAGACAAGTTCCAGAACTTAGAGTATTTTTTTATTTTGACATTTACAGTATTTATTAGTGTTATGAAAATAATACTTTGACAAGTCCCCCAATAATAAATGGCAATATTCTCAAACCTCGTGTAGTTGAGAGGAACTTTCGGTGGCTAGTGATTGCCTGATATCCAAGTGTTCTCCTTTCAGATGTGTTAGCAAATTTGAAACACCTCAGGATAAGTCCTTTTAGAATGCTTTCCCATGACAATTGTATTTCCTCACAGCCCCTTTGGGTGGTCGGTGGGCTCAGGCCACCGTGTTCCTTTCTCTGTGAGAATTAAGAGTCAGGAAAGGATGACCTACATTTCTGGGCAAACCCCATTCTTGTCGTGGGGCATGCTGGGAGTTATGGTGTGTTCAGAGGGAGCAGCTATTACCCCCAAGCCAGGTGTATTGACCAGAGGGTGGTATGGGTCACCTGAGGACCACAAGACATGACCAAAGTGGAACAAATAATTCCAACACAATCTGGGGAATAATTAGGGTTCACTTGGATGTTTTCCAGAGCAGAGTTTAGTGAGGTGAGTTGGGTGGCCTTTATTCATTCTCCCTCTCTCCCCTCTCTACACATCTTTTCTTCTCCTATGGAGATTGCCTCACTTAGCCTCATAGCATAGCAACTTGGACATATGCCTCTGTGCTCTCCTAGGTTTGAACCTGGTGAGGGACTCTATTTTTGTCATCCTTCAGCCTCCTCAGCTCTTTGTATAATGCTTCACATTCAAGTTTCCACCTGTATCAGAACTCTGAATTCCACAGAACTCTTCCTCATGCAGCATTTAGGGGAGGGATAGCTACACGTAACAAATAAGCCACCAAATTCCAGAGGCTTCACCCAAGAAACGATTTCTCATTCACCCAGTAATCCAGCTTGAGTGTGCCTCCTCAGGGGTGGCTTCCTCCACGTGGTGGTTCTTATTTTCTGGATCCTTCTATTTTGTGGCTCTGCCTCCCATAGGCCCTGAGTCCACTGCAGCTAGCCAGAGAGGAAAGGCGAGTGTGGAAAAGGTATCTGCGTCCTAATCGCTCGGCCTGGCAGCGACACACGTCACTTCCACTCACATTCTGTGGTGTGTGGCCCACCTTCATGCAGGGGGGACTGAGAGGACAGTCCCCGGCTGGACTGATGCTTCCCAGTGGAGGAGCAGCACCTGCTTTTGGAGGCCGGTTATTGCTATGATCCTTCACCACCTTGGAAAGTGACAGAATCATACAAAATTCTATCTAAAGGGACTTTAGAGCTGTCACAACCCCTTTTCTTCATTTTACAGTTAAGGAGACCTGAGCTTAAAGAGGTACTGAGAATTTTCCAAGTGATATCACCAGCTAATGGCAGACTTGGGACTAGGACCTAGGTCTTCTGGCTGCCGGTTCTACCTGTGGCACTCTGTCCAGTCAAAGCATTTGATTGTGGCACTGCCCAGGTAGAGTTGTCTGTCAGGTGCTTGAGGACAGTGGATAAAGAGTGCATCTGTGGAAAGTTTGGTGGAGTTGTGGCATCGGTTTCCTTAGGGTACCTGTGTTAGTCTCTGCTGCTGTAACAAGTTATCCCAGGCTGGGTAATTTGTGAACAATAGAGATTTATTTTCTCACACTTCCAGGGACTGAGCAGTCCACGGTCAAGGCACTGGCAGGTGTGGTGTGTGGTGAGGGCTGCTCTCTGCTTCTGGGGTGAAGCCTCATTGTTGTGTCCTCTGGAGGGATGAATACAGGGCCCTAACATGTGGAAGAGCAAAAGGAATCCCCTCCCTCAAGCCCTTTTTATAAGGGCCCAATTCCATCCATGAGGGCTCTGCTCCCAGGACTTAATCACTTCGTTCGTAATACCATCACATTGGTGATGGAATTTCAACACATGAATTTTGAGAGACATTCAACCATAGCAGTATATTTAATTCAGCTCCCACCTTTCCCCGCATATTCTTTTCCCTCTGACTTGCCGAAGTCCCTTCCCCTTATAATGACCAAACCTAACAGTGGGTTGGCTGGGTTTAGAGGTGTATGGGAACTTGACTGGGGTCAAAGATGTGGTCAGAGTGACTGATGTTGCTGGTGAAAGGATCCTAATACTGCCAAGGTAAGGTATGGTACAGTTTGGGAGAACACATTTCTAAAACTTCCTAGTGAATCTTAGAGCTATTAAAAAAAAATTTCTAGAAAGGTGCTTGTTAAAATGCATTTATGGAAGTTATTTAGATAGTATATCTAAGTTATTTAGATAGTATATCTAAGTTGTTTAGATAGTATATAGTTTAGTATATCATCATCCCAAAGTACAGTACATGTTTGTGGATTGATTTGGCAGCACGTTGATCTGTACTGAGCTGAGTCTGAAGGAACAAGAGGGAGGGCAGACAAGTTTTGAGACAGAAGGGACAGAACACATTTGGAGGATGGAGACTTTGGGGAAGGCAGACTGGAGTGGAGTGCTATGTTAGTGCTTGAGAGGAAATATTCATCAGGCAAGGTCAGAATGAGGGCACAGAGTATCTGTGAGGCAATGAGAAAAGGGCACTAATGGAAAGGTTGGGGAGACCATAGACAAACTTCTTCTCTAGCCTTCTTCTTGATATTGGGGGCCGCCCATCATCATCGCTTGCAAAGCGTCTTAGGTTCTAGAGCTGGTTCTACCATTCATTCTTGAATAACACCTTAGCAATTACTTGACTTTTCTGGGCTTTGGCTCCTCCATTTCCTAAAGAGGAGTATACTAGACCACTGGTTTTCTAGCCACATTATCTGGGGACCATGGAGTCTTGTGCATGTGATGCTTCAAGGGCATTACTGCATGGATGGGGGTGAGTGGTGAGTGGGCAGTTTCTGCCCTGTTCCCCTTTACCACAACCACCAGGTCAACTCTGCTATATGTATATTTTTACTGAATTTCACAGAAATTTTTTATTTGAAGGAAGGGTTCTGTATCTAAAAGGAAAATTTGGAAAGCACACAACCTAGACCATTTCTCAGGTTTCTTCAGATTCTGACCTGTTGGGAATCCATGGTCAGTACCCAAAGCCTTCAGACTTCATGGGCTCTTTGTTGTTTACAAGTTGAATCATAAGCACCCATGTTCCCCATCCTTAGAAGCTTGTAACTAGAGTTAACTGAGAATTTGAACAACTGTTGCACTAAAAAATACACAATAAGAAGAAAACATTGGTTGGGTGTGGTGGCACATGCCTGTAATCCCAGTGGCTTGGGAGGCTAAGGCTAGAGGATCGCGAGTTCAAAGCCAGCCTCAGCAAAAGTGAGGTAGTAAGCAACTCAGTGAGACCCTGCCTCTAAATAAAATACAAAATAGGGTTGGGGATGTGACTCAGTGGTTTAGTGCCTCTGAGTTCAATCCCTGTTTCTTTCCCAACCCCTGCCAAGAAAAAAAAGGGAAACATTTACTGAGGTCTGCTGAGTCCCTGGCTTCTGGACATTTCACATAATTGAATATTTATATCCACAGCAATTCAGACAGATACTATATTATTATTACTACTTGAGAAATGAGGAGACTGTGGCTCAGAGAGACAAAGTAACCCAGCTCTAAAGAAATGGAGCTACAATTTAAAATCAGCTCTGATTCTAGATTCATATTCTTTGTTTTTTCTTTGTGGTATCAGGGATTGAATTCAGGAGTGCTTAACCTCTGAATCACATCTCCAGCTCTTTTTATATTTTATTTTAAGACAGGGTCTTGCTAAATTGCTGAGGCTGGCTTTGAATTTGCAGTTCTCCTGCCTTAGCCTCCCCAGCTGCTGGGATTATAGTTGTGTGCCACCAAGCCTAGTTTAGGACCCATACTCTTGGTTCTATTTTTATGACCTGGGAATCAACCCCTGTGGCTTTTGACTCTTCTGCTTCTGCCCCATGGGTGGGTACCAGGGCTTTTCCACAGTGGGGATTAAACTTAGTCATGAGTAGTACTCAGGGTCTTGGCTGTCAAAGTGACTTAAGTGCTTACCTGGGCTACAGAACTGTCCTCAGGAATAGCCCTTGGCACAGGGTGGTGTGGTGTGTGATGCATGACCCATCACTCATAAGCTCATCAAGACTGCATTACTCCCAGGGCCAGGAAGCTGCATGAGGTTCAAGACATGGAGGTCACATGATGTAATACAAGGAGCTGAGCTGCCTTAAGGATACCATCCTGATTATGTCACAGTAACGGGTGGTAAGAGTGATTTTAGGCAAGGAGAAACCACTTAGACACATACCCTTAAATTTAAGAAAACAGCTATGGGTTAAGAGGTATCTGGATTTTTCTCAAATACTTTTATCCTCCCCCAGCTTTGTCCTTCTAAATCATCATGTTTTTAATGGCTTTGTCAACTTTAGTCCTATTAGTAAGTGTCACTCACCCTGCAAACTAATTATCCAGGAGCAAAATAAAGTTGAAGATGGGCTTGTAATCTGCCCTGCCTCAGCCCACTTCCGTGTTTGTGTAAGTTTTAAAGCTTAGCCTATCTCTCTTCTGCTGGCTCTTTGAATAGCTGATATATTCCAGATGTTGCAGTACGGAGTGCTTTAGGGGCTTACATGTTATAGTTCTGAGCAAATTAATGTACTTTTCCCCCTTGTGATTAAGAAGGCTAAAGAGCAGGTCATACATACCTATGCATGCAAAAGGGAATTTTTGTTTTTGCACAGGTGAAAAGCACCTGGGTGCTATAAACATTGAAGATCAGTGTGATATGATTGGATCTGTAAGTCTGAGTGGCTCAAAAGGCCAACTCTATGCTTGCTCGTTTTCCTTTCTTCCATCCACCTTTCACTCTCTGAGATGTGAAGGGGAGAACCTGAACTATTAGAACTTTTTAAAAAGTCCCATGGGATTCCTCCAGGAAGGGTCACAATCTCAAAACTGCTCTAGAATTCCTGACCTCATACCTAGGACACTGTGGACTTTCCTTCACAATGCACAGGGGTGCTTTACCACTGACCTGCATTCCCAGCCCTTTCTATTTTTCATTTTGAGACGGGGTCCTGCTAAGTTGCTAAAGCTGGCCCAGAGCTTATGATCCTCCTGTCTCAGCCTCCCTAATTGCTGGGATTACAGGTATGCGCCACTGGGCCTGTCAGTCATTCATGTCTGATTCCTGTGTTTGGAAATTGGTTGGGATGGGGTACTTTTCCCCAGGCTTTATATTTTCTATACAGGGAGCTCCTTTGGAGGGATACTCCTGGCCTCCTCCCCTCTCAAGGTTGGAGAGCTCTGTAGAAGAGATGGAGCAGAGTCCAGGGCTGCCTTCTGTCTGGAGACAAGGCACACATCTTCAACTGCCTTTGACCTGGTTGGAAGCCTGTCAAGGCTTGGGCTCTTCCCAGATAGGAGCCTGGAGTTTTGGCATAAGTTCAATTCTGTAGAAGGTTGTCATGTTTTTTTGACAGTCCAGGTTATGACATACATATGTATACACATACATACATACAGAGTTTTATTAATAATAAAGATACTTGGATCTGCACCTTGTTGAATCCTTGTAATACTCTCAACTGTTTCAGAGCATGGGTGGAGTAAAAGGCCTTCTCGAACCCCAGTAGTTACTAAAGTAATAAAGCATCATCATTAGAAAACTGAAAATAGAGAAAAATACAAAGAAAAAATAAGTCATCCATAATTATACTGGGGCTAATCCTTTTAGCATGGTTTTGGTGTTAATCCTTTCTTTTCTATCTGCCCCAAACTGTTCTCTTTCCTTCCCCACAAATATGCACATGTAAACACACGTATGTATGAAGTATACATACATTATTATGGTTGTGTGTGTACGTGTACACACATATATTCTTTCATCACAAGCTCATCTCATCAGTAATAGCAGCTGTTATCGTATATTAAGTTCAAACCATGTGCCAGGCATTCATCTAAGACCATTTGTATAAAAACTAACATAAACTCATAATAACTCTATGAGGTAGATACTATTTTAATTCCACTTTACAGATGAAGAAATCAAGTCACAGATAATTCAACTCCTTGCCCAAGTGTACACAGGTAGTAAGTGGCAGATTCACTTTAGAACTCAGAATGAGTTTTAATCATCATGTTGTGTGTGATTTGTATAATTTGTACAAATTATAAATATACAAATTTGTATAATATACAAATATACAAATTATACAACTTGTATAATTTGTTGTAATTCGGAATCTGCTCTTTTTACTCAACATTTCATGAAAAATTTCTTCATATGATTAAATATTCTAAAGCAGAATCGCAATAGGTATATAGATTTTAATTATGTGTGTATGTATTTTATTTAATCTTTTAAAATATCTGGTTTGGTTATACATTTTCTGTGCCACAAGTAACACAGCAGTGAATATGTGTTTTGGTGTGTAGTTCTGTTTATTCCGTAGGCTAGATTCTTACACACTGAATAGCTGAGCTGAATGAGGTCTGCTTATGTCAGGGCTCTTGCTTCTCTTATCAAGTCCTAATCACCAGCTCCCCCTTGCAGGTGCATGGTGCTCTGATAGACATGGGGACAAGAATTGGGAGACTCCCCTTAGATCCTCTCATCTGGTCTCATAGGACGTGTTGTTTACTCTAGAATCTTCTTATTTATTTATTTATTGATACTGGGCATTGAACCCAGGGGTGCACTACCCCTGAGATACATTTTTTATTTTGAGATGGTCTTCACTAAATTGCCCAGGTTGACCTCAGACTTGCAATCCTCCTGCCTCAGCCTCCCGAGACACTGGGATTATAGGTATGGGCCACCATGGCTGGTTTAATTGCTATTTACAGTAATCTGCTGTTGATGGCAGAACTTTTATTAGTGTCCCTCAAAGTATTTTTGGCTAGCTAGCAGAAGTTGGCTTGGATTTTACTTTCTTGGCCCTTTATCATGGTGTCCTAGTCCTTTTGTGCTGCCATAAGAGAATACTACAGACTGGGTAATTTGTCAACAACGGAATTTATTTTCTCACAGTTCTAGAGGCTGGGAAGGCCAAAATCAAAATGCCAGCATCTGACGAGGGCCTCTTGTTGAATCATAACAGGGCAAAAGGAATCAGGCCAGAAGGGCAAAGAGGAAGGAGGGAGGGAGTAAAAGAGGGAGAGAGAGAGATGGAGGGAGAAGGGGACAGGGGAAGTGGGAGGGATGGTGAAGGAGGGAGGGGAAGGGGAGAAAGGCAAAAGGGGGGTGAACTTCTCCTTGCATAAGGAATTTACTCCCGTACACATTCATCCATTCATGAAGGCAGAGCCCTCATGGCCTAACCACCCACCGCAGGTCCCACCTCTCAACACATTGAAATGGCAACTTAATTTCAACGGGAGTTTGTGAGGGGACAGACATTCAAGCCACAGCACATGGTAAATGCCCATCCTGCTGTGCCACCACCAGGGGCTGTTCTCACTGATGTGTCCCCGCACTCTCCTCCCCACCTGTGCCTTCGCTCTCTGGTTACTTCACCCAGAGAGCCCTTCTGCTCTCATCTTTGCAAATCTCCATTCTATCTAATCCCAAGGGCCAGCAAAACCCTCCCACATGGCACTGCCATCTTCATTATCTTTGTTCTCATCTCCCTGTCTTTTCTAGAACCTAGATTTCCTGCAAGCTTGACTTTTTTTGGATCTTTCCTTTTTCTTTCATTTGTTCTATTCCTTCATTCAAAAACCTTCGGGACTGTACTGAATGAATAAATTGGGAAATAGAATAAAAGTGTCTAGTAGGGAAAAGAGATTCCAACCAAGAACAACTGCACAGCATGCTAAATATTTTCACAGGACAGTGTCACATGTACCATGGAGGCACAAAGGAAGAGACAGAATGTGCAAGCAGGGGTGGGGGGCATGAGTATGATTTAGTCAGATGAAGCTGGTAAACATCAGGAGGAAACTGATTCTGGAGCAGTGTGGGGAAAAGCATCACGGGAAGAAATGACATCAGAATAGGTAAAGTGAGGGGAACCATGACAGTTGACCAGGACTGGAGCAGTGACAGGTTTTGCTGGGGGAAATGAGCACTCCTTTGTTTTTTTTTAAATTAATTAATTAATTAATTTTCTTATTTGCTTATTGATTCATTGAGCACAAATGGAGTACAGCTATTGTTTCTCTGGTTGTACACAAAGTAGAGTCACACCATCTGTGCATTCATACATGAACACAGGGCAATGATGTCTGTCACACATTCTGTTATTATTCTTGCCCCCCCACCCTGACCCCACCCTTCCCTTCCCTCTATGCTATCTATCCTTCCTCCATTCTTGCCACCCTTCCCCCCCAATATTATGCAACATCATTCATTTATCAGAGAGACCATTCGACCTTTGGATTTTGGGGATTGGCTGATCTCACTTAGCAAAACAGTCTCCAACATCATCCATTTACCTACTAATGCCATAATTTTATTCTTCTTTATGGCTGAATAATATTCCATTGTGTATATATGCCACAGTTTCTTTATCCATTCATCTATTGAAGGGCATCTAGGTTGGTTCCACAATCTAGCTATTGTGAATTGAGCAGCTATGAACATTGATGTGGCTGCATCACTGGAGTAATCTGATTTTAAGTCCTTTGGGTATAGGCCAAGGAGTGGGAAAGCTGGGTCAAATGGTGGATCCATTCCAAGTTTTCTAAGGAATCTCCACACTGCTTTCCAGAGTGGCTGCACCAACTTGCACTCCCACCAGCAATGTATGAGTGTACCCTTTTCCCCACATCCTCGCCAACACCTGTTGTTGCCTGT
>JAJEJO010001398.1:0-31486 GCA_020662805.1 Glaucomys volans
TGTTTTCAGCTAATAATCATAGCCAAAGACAAAGAAGGGAATGTTTTACAGTGTTGCATGTCACAAGTCAGCAAAAGTGACTTATAACATCCCAAAGCCTGCTCTGAAGTGCAGAGAGATCAGCTTTTTCCTTTAAATTCGTATTGGTACTTCCTCTCAGTGCAACCCATTTCCCTACTTTCCACCTCCCCAAGCAGCTCATCTGCAGCCCCAGGGCTGGCCCCAGCTGGGTTGGTGGCAAAACCCAGCAGGGAGCATGTGCAGGTCTTCTGGTTGAGGCAGGGCTTCCCTGCTCCCTCCTCACCTTGCCCATGTGCTCCCTGACCCCACTGCTTACCCGATGACAGATCCTGGCACCACCTAAACTGGCCCAGCCAGACTTGGGAATCCCCAGAATCTGGGCATTCTGACAACAGGAGAGGTGAGGAGAACAAATGCAGAAGAAGCTAGATCCACCCCTGCCCTGGGTCCTGATGGCCCCAAGTCAAATCTCCAAGGAAACCAGCTACATCCACTTGCATGTGACTCAGCCTTCACATTCTCTCCTCACAGATGCAGCCGAAGGGAGAATGAGGAGAGTAACATCCCAGCCTGGCAACAGAAAAAGCCCCTACCTGCCCATGCAGGCAGCTGCTCTCAGCAGCAGGAACAGGTGTGTCATCTGAGCTGGACCCAAGGTCACCCCAATGCCCTCTTCACGCTTCACACTCAGTGACCACCTGCCAACGCAACAAGTAGGTGGCCATGGCAGAGCCAGTAGGGAGCTGTTCTTGTCATTTCCACCAGACCCAGACCATTGCCTCCTTCTCATCCATGGGTGTGGAAGAGGAGCTGGGAACCTTCTCTGAGGCACTTCCAAACAACCTTGTTGGGTATTTTGCAGAATAAGATATCCTGGCATATTTAATATTTTATTAATTCTTATATAAAGTCTGAGAGGTATAATATGATCACTATGCCCGTTTGGTAGGCAAGGAAACAGGTTGTGGAAGATAGGATGAAAAGGCACCATCATACAGCAAGTAACATGGCAGAAAAAAACATCCAAACCCACAGCCAAGTGAGAAGTCTTCCCACCACCCCAGGCCAATCCCTACTGAGCCAATTCTTCCCGGGTGGCCCATCCAACCTTAAGAGCTTCCCAGTGTACTATGCAGCAGAGTAGAATTAGAAATGCATCTCTGGGATCCCTCCCCCTGCCCCAATTGGCTGCCAGTCCTTAGCATGCCCTTTCTGGCTTTTACCTCCCACCTTCCTGGTAATTACTGCTAGAGCAAATAAGTTAGGCCATTGAGTCGGTGAGCATACACCCACTGTGAGCAAGGCCCAGAGCAGCTAAAAGGAGAGGGTTAGGCAATTCCATCTCTATTGGGATCATAAATGTTTAATTCTCTGCTTTTATCTACAACTTTTTTGTAGAGAAAGCATTCCTTCAATAGGTCAGGCTTCAGGTGAGTCAGACAGAAGCCATTCGCATCTGCTTAGGTCAAGAAAACCCACGCAGGGATGTTCTAAGTAGTTCCCCACAGCCAATATGATGTGTGTCATGTGGAATTGGAGCGAGGACCCTGCTTTGGGGAATTTTCATGGAACCTGTCCAAAAGACTCCAGGCATGTGTCTTCGCAAGCTCAACATATTCTCTTTTTCTTATTTTGGGGCTTGTTCACCAACTGGTTCACCCAGTCTCCAAAGCAGCTCTGACCCTAAGAGATCAAGTTCCCATGTGGTCCTTATTCCTGAGGTGCCTTCTGCCCCTTTCCTCACTCTCCACCCTTGCATGGTGCCCTGCCATCCTTCCTGGCACAGAAAGAAAGTAACCTAGGAACAGTGTGGCATGATAAGATATGAGTGTCACTCTTCCCAGAAATCTTGAGTCCACCTGAGCAGAGGACAGAGCAGGGCTTAGGGGGCTTGTAACTGGTTTACTGACGACGCTAGATGTGCTGCTGTGTGATGAGGGATTGTCTTTACTTTTTCTCCCTCCCTTGCTTTTCAAACCCATCTTTTGGTTCTCCCTTCTCCAATATCTTGAAAAGATCCCAGAACATTCTGGTCACTATCAGATATTGTTCCATGGTCCTTAATTTCAGATATTAAAAAATTCCAGACCAATCCATAGGAAAATTTGAATCTCTCAGTCAGTTCCAAATTTATTCCCTCTCATTCTTCTTTTACCCCTCATCTTCTAACCCTTTTTGTCTGGCCAAGAATGCAGAGAACCACCGTGGTGAGGATCACAGTCTCTGAATGTCTCTTCCTCCCACATTTACCACCCACTGTGAGCTTTCAGGTTTGGAATAGGGAGGAGGAATAGAGAGCAAAGGACACAAGTGTCCTGTTAATACACTGATGGGTCTTCTACCACTTTCTGGCTTAGACTTACCAGATTTAGCAAACTTTTAAAAAGGAGGGGATGCCCAGCTAAACTTTAAATTTGTGTGTGTGTGTGTGTGTGTGTGTGTGTGTGTGTGTGTGTACGTTGCTAGGAATTGAACCCAGGGCCTCGTGCAGGCTAAACAGGCACTCTACCTCCAAGTTACCTCCCCAGCCATCCCAGTGAAATCTGAACATCAGGTGAACAATGGATTGTTAGTGTAGTATGTCTCTTCCAGTGTCTGGGGTCCTGCCCTTGATCTGCAGTGCTCCAGCTGCTGAGCCTGTGGTCATGGCAGGCGTACCCAGTTCCTATGGCTGCTGAAACACTCTGTATCCCACTCGGAGGCTTGAAATAACTCACAATGATTTTCTTACACTTCTGGAGGTAGACATCTAAAGTGGGTGGGTGGGCAGCACTCCTCTGGCTCTAGGGGAGAGGCCCTTTCCCTGGGTTTTTCAGCTTCGGGAATCTACCTCACTCCTTGGCTCAGGAACCCTTCCTCTGTCATCAAAGTCAGCAGCATCTTCTCTCCTTTCTGACTTCTTTTTCCATCCTCACATCTCTCTTACAACCACCCTTGGGATTTCACTGGGCCCACCTTGATAACACAAAATAATTTCTCATCTCAAGATTCTAAATCACATATGCTAAATCCCTTTTCCAGAAATTAGGATGTATTCATCTTTGGGAGGTTATTCAGCATCTAAGGCAGCCTCCTTTCTTGTCTCCCAAGAGGGCCTTTTGTGGGTTCTTTGAAGATCCTCTTGATGTGGATCCCCAGAGTGCCCCATATTCTGGTCCAGGCAATGTGGGTGGTGCCCTCAAATAACTTCCTACAATAGCTCCTCAGCTCACAGGCTGGACTCTCCTCAGCTGGTGGAAATCTAAGGTCTGGTTCTTTCAAGACCCTCAAGCCTGGCCACATCTCAAGAAGTCATGTCATATCATCTTGGATCCCAAGGAGCTATTCCAACCCTGACCAACAAATTATGGAGACATATGCCATTCCTAAGAAACAGTTTAGTGTTCTAATTGTGCATACCCATTTAAGAAATCCCCAACTCTCCAAGCAATCTCAAGGCTTTTCTTAGATCTAGGCTGGAGGTGGGTGATGTGCCAAGACCAGGAGTTGCAGGACCAGTTTGGACACTTCTTAGCAAGTTCTGCATGGATGCTCTAGCACCTCTCTGAAACGCATGTGTGCTGTGGAAATGGGGGTGGGGCAAGAGCAACACCAGTCCTAAGCTTTGGGTTTCAGCCACTATCTCCAGACAACTGGAGAGTCTAGCCTATCCCTCCAAACAAAGAAAAGTGATCAGAACATAGGTTCGCAGTACAGTCCGGGTGTTACCAATCCCAGAGGTGTAACAGACATATAAAATCCCGCATTTTAGCAGAGAGGGCAATGACATAAGGATGGCAAATGAAAACATTCTTCACATCAAAGTTGAGCCTTCACAGGGAGCCCAGGCTCCAGACTGAGTGACACGCACCTGGCTCTGCCTACCTGAACTGGGCATCAGCATTCTGCAGAGGGAGCAGGGCTCTACAGTGCACTTGAGCTGACACCAAGAGCTGGCAATGCCAACAGGAAGGCAGCTTGAAAGGTGCCAGGAGGACCCAGGGGCTTGGTTTGTTCAGGCTGCTATAGCCAAATATCATAGTCTGAGTAGCTTATAAACAGCAGAAATTCATTGTTCACAGTTCTCAAGGTTGGAAGTCCAAGATCAAGGCACTGCTGAGTCCAAGTCTGGTGAGGACTGTCCTCTGGGTCATAGAGAGTCTTCATGATGGCACCTTCTTGATGGATCTTTGCAAGGTGGAAAGGTGAGGGATTGCTGGAGCTTTTTTGTTTTTTGTTTTTTTCCCAAACCTTGTGAATGCTTCAGGTTTTCTTCTTTCCTTTATTTATTTATTGTACTAGAGGTTAAACCCAGGGACCCAGGGGCACATTACCACTAAGCTACATTCTCAGTGCTTTTTTAAATTTCTTATTCTGAGACAGGATCTCAGCTCAGACTGGCCTCAAACTTGTGATCCTCCTGCCTCAGCCTCCCAAGTCTCTGGGATTACAGGCATGCACCACCGCACCCGGCTGTCTGGAACCTCTTTTATAAGGCACGGATCCCATTCAGGAGGGCTCTGCTCCCATGATTGAATTACCTCCTAAAGGCTCCATCTCCTCCTACCATCACATTCAGGTTAGGGTCTCAACATATGAATTTGGCGGAAATGCAAACTTTCAGACCATAACACCTACCCCAGGTGTGGTTGGCTGTGGCCAGCAATATTTAGAGGGGCATAAAGGGCTCCCTCCTGATTAACAGCGAGCCATGATTGATGTGCAGTATCTTCCATGGGCACAGCAGGCAGAGCAGCAGTTAGAAGCCCTATGATATACCAGGAGGCAGCTGCAGAGTTAGTGTGAATCCTGGCTTCCCAACGAACAAGCTTGATGATACTGGGGGAGCTGCCTAACCTCTGGGCACCCATTTTTGTGAACTGATGAAACTACCTGTTAGAGTTGAAGGTTAAATAAACTGATGTTTACAAATGACCTGGGACTTTGTTGTACCTCAAGAATGTCATTCCCCTTCTTTCTACTTTCAAGATTTCCACTTCAGCATTTGGGGTACCTATTCTTGGTGTGTATGCATCAGTGGGTATAGAAACAGGAATGGTCACCAGGTGGTCCCTACGTCACACTGATGCAAACCCATGTGGGGCACCATTAAATTAATCACTAGCCCTTCCCAGGTGTAACATAACTCTTCTGGCATCGTCTCTTGGGTGTGCCGGCCATTTGGTATTCTGCAGGGACAGGGTTTCATCTTATAAAGATCAGGTGGTTTAGATGTGAGCCTGTGAGGTCATCTCACCCCCTCCACATGACACAGGCGCACACACACACTTCCTGGAGGCCAGGGAGAGGGAAGCAGGAGCAGGAGCCTGCCATCCCCTGGACATTTATACCAAGCATGATGTGACAGGAATCTTCAGCTTACCAACTTCAGAAGAGCAGCTGTTTCCTTCTCTTCTTAGCACTCGGTGCTAGACTACACTCCTCCAGGTCATCTTTTCATTACATCTCACGGCAACCCAGTGAGGTTGGCAGTTTGTTATACCGAGCTTGCAGAGTGAGCTGGTGCACAAAGTGGTACCAGTTAGAGTGTCTGCACCAGGTATGTGCACGGGGGGCTCCTTCCCACTCTTGGGTGAGCACTGCTCAGCTGTCACCTGACCTGAGGCAAGTTTGTGAAAACATCAAGCATGGTACCTCTCCCCTCTTGAAGGTGACCAAGAGCACTGCTGGGTGCATTATCCTCTACCTAAACACCCCCAAAAGCAGGAGGAGAGTCCACCACACCAATCTGCTCGTCTGACTCTGGCTGTAAGTCATGGTGTGATCCACTGTAGCAGGACAGAGTCCACAGACACAGGCCTTCTTTGGCTTCAGCAGGCTGATGACACAAGAAGGTATGGGGAGTTCCGGCTCACAGGTTCCTCTGTCTACCCAGGGTGTACACCACCCCAGGGACTATCTGAGGGTGTGGGCCAGGGCTCCCATCTGCCCTCTCCTTTAGAATCTCCAAAGGTCCCACAGGGGCAGGTTGGAGGGATAGAAAGCAAAGGATACAAATGTCCTGTTAATATGGCGGTGGGTCTCCTACCACTCTCTGGCTTACAGTTACCCGTATTAGCAAATTTAGCGGATCCCAAAGGAATCTCCACAGGGGCAGGCTGGAGGGCTCCTGCCTTCAGGACAAAATGCTGGCTCCTGAACAGGTGTGAACAGAGCCAGAGGGGCACGGGGACACAGCTCTGCAAGCCTGGAGGTGCTAATCCTGGATTCTCCCCTGACCTGTATGTGACCCAACTCTTTTGCTTCCTTTCCCTGGAGGCCCTTTCCCTGGAGGCCCAGGGAAAGGTGACAGCACAGTAAGCTCCTGAAAAAGATCAAATGTTCTCCTGGTATTTCTGGTCTACAAGGAGGCCAGGAAACTGAAAGGCCACCATGACACCAACAGCTCACTGACACTGGAACAGCCCCGACCCTTTCAGGGATTTCATAACATAAGACCGTTGCACCTGCCTACAGAGCACACAGTTAACATCTTTGAACCAAGTGGCTGAGGGACAGATACTTACGTATGGAATGCCTGGATGATACACCAATCACAACCTCGGTAATAATAACAATTACTAGGCTGGCAACAGTAATAATCCATTACAGGTGCCAAGCGTTATGATCATTCCTCATATCTATCACTTTTTGTAATACTCAGCACCACCAAAGAACAATTATTTTACTATTACTAATGGTCATTATTTATTGAGTATTATCATGTACCAGGCCTATAGCAGCCCTTTGTAATTATCTCATTTAACACAAACAACAATCTTATCAGGTGAGTACCGTTATCTGTATTTCAGATGAGAATCAGAGAAGTTAAGAAGATCACACAGCCAATCACACTGCCAAGATCACACAGCCAATAGAAATCAAAGCTAGGTCTGCCTTATTCTGAGTTCAGTGTGCTTTCCGCTGCTCCACTCCGCCTCTGGTGGGATCCCAAAGAGGCTCATGGAGCTCCTACCAAGGTAGTTTGTCCCTGTAGAAAGAAGGAAAGCAGAACACAGCAATGCCAATTCCAATTAGCTCTCTACACCCCTCCACCCAGACAAAGGGATCTGTATCAAAATACCTCTCCCTTTCCCTCAGGGTTAATCTTTCCAGAAGTAAATATTAAAATAAGCCAGGGTCCCATAGTGCCACTACTACATAAATTCCCATGGGGAATGCCCCTGTCTTTCCCATAATTTCTGGTCACTTTCTTATAGAAGCCAGGCTTAGCGAGTGTCTGCCGTGGGTCAGGAGCCCGCCTTCCTACTGAGGCCACTCTACAGCTCCATGCCTTTTTACCTCCTTGGGTTAGAGCCAAGTGGTGGGGCTCGAGAGACTCATCAGCTTCCTGCAAATGAGAAACACGGGATCCTCCAACTCAAAATAGCTAATTAGTTAATTAATTAAAATGGAAATAAATGAAAATTCTTGCAGGTAATTGTTAAAGTGTAGTAAAAAATTAAGGAACAAAATATAAGAAAATATTTAAAAATTTTATATTACATCTCAACAGGGAAGGACTATATAAACATAAAACAACAAAAGAAATCACAAAGGAAACGATCATTTAATTCATACTACAATTCTCAGATGGCAAAACTGTAACAGTAGTTGAAAGTTTGCAAACGTGTGCAATTGTCTCCTAAGGATTCAGTCAGGACACTACAGGGACACCCTCAAACCATATCCAAAGCACAGCAGAGACTGGGGATTCCTCCCTCTGTGGTCTCCCATTTTTTAGGGTTTGGCATAAATGACTCCATTGTGATTCTGTTACCTTTCACAGCTATTTATATCTTTTGATGATTTTTTTATTAAAAATTTAGTTTTGTTCAATTAATTTGTAAATTTCATTTAAATGCATTATTAGAGATATTAACCCAGTACCATATGTATTGCCAACATTTTTTTAATTTGTCATTTGTATTTCAGGATTGTTCATTACTATTGATAAGCAAAAAGGGCTTTTTAAAAATATTTTTTGTATTTAAATCTATAAAATATTCCTTGACAGTTTCCTTTGGCATCATGTCTTCTGAACTTCAAGACTAAAAATATTCACTTGTATGTTAGTATTTTATGGTTTCGCTTAAGGATGAGGTCAGGATCCAGCCTATAGTTTGCCTATTAGTGAACAGTTGTTCCAGAGATTTGAAATATCACCCTTACTGTACCATGGGCTAAATTCTGATGTTATTTATAATCGCTCACACAGTCACTCAGGTGTCCCTGAACTATCTTGGTCCACTGACCTCTCTGTTCCTGTTTTAGGTTCACACACACTTAACTGATGTAACTTCGTTTTTTTTAAAGGCAGTGGAGCCAGCACCCCCTTTCTACTTGACTTTTTCAGAATTGTCCCAGCTCTTGTCATTTGGAATCCCATAGGATTTTATCAATGTAAGAACTGGCCTTGTTTTAACATTGAGTCTTCCCTTTCAATAACAAGTTTGTCTCTCCGTGTATTCAAGTCCCCTTCAAGTCCTCTTCCTTTTGGGACAGTTTCAAAAAGATTTTATTTAATTTCATTTTTTGTTTTGCTTTTGATAATATATTGCTAGTTACTTTATTTTATAGAAGCTATTGTGATAGACTATACTTTCCTTTATATTTTCTGACTGGTTATTGTTGAGATATAAGAAACTTAATTTTTATGTATTCATTTTGTACCTTTACACTTTGTTCTATTGAACTCTATTCTTTCCCAAAGTTCTTATTTTTGTGATTCCCTTGATAAGCAATCATATCATCTTTGAATGAAGATAATTTTGTCTCCTTCTTTCCAATATTTAGATATCTGTTTACTAACCAGGCTTACTGTATTAACTAGCACTTTCAGAACACAGAAATAATGGTGATGCTTGTCTCTTTTCAGATTTTATGACTGTGTCTAATTAATACAATGCAGTTAGTTTGAGCTTTCTTAGGCACATTACAGATTTTCATGACTTCAGTATCAAAATGATCATGAAGTTTTCATATAAGGTTTATTATATGAAAAGGCTTCTACTATTTTGTCTTTGCATTCCTGAAGTGAATTTCACCTGGTGTTATGGTTTGGATGTGAGGTGTCCCCCAAAATCTCACATGTGAGACAATGGAAGGTTCAGATGAGAAATGATTGGGTTGTAAGAGTCTTAACCCAATCAGTGAATTGATCCCTGATGAGATTAATTGAAGTGGTAGGATGTGGCTGGAGGAGGTGGGAATTGGGGTGTGGCTATGGGGTATATATTTTGTATCTGGAGAGTGGAAACTCTCCCCCTCCCCCTCCCCCTCCCCCTCCCGCTCCCCCTCCTGATGATGTCAGCTGCTTCCCTCTGCCATGCTCTTCTGCCATGATGCTCAGCCTCATCTGGAGCCCTGAGGAATGAAGCCGGCCTTCTATGGACTAAGACCTCTGAAACCATGAGCCCTCAAATAAACTTCTCCTCTACAATTGTTCTAGCCAGATCTTTCAGTCATAGCAGCGAAAAAGCTGACTAAAACACCTGGTCATGGTACATTCTTTAAAGTATATTTCCAGGTTTTATTATCAATATTTAATTTGAGTTTTTCATCAATGTTTATAAATAGGATGGGGATCCAGGCTTTCTTTGTGCGCTCTGTATGCTCTCGTTTCCATCCCATGCAATTTAAATATGTGCTATGTGTTTGGTTTTAGGAAAATGCTTGTGCTGTAATGTATACAGTAGACCCCCTTATCCACAGCTTTGCTTTTCAAGTTTTCAGTTGCCTGTGGTCAACAAGAAGAAGGGTGATGTTATGGTTGGGATCTGGAATGTTCCTCAAAGGCCCGTGTGTTGAATGCTTGGTCTCCAACGTGGCAATGTTCAGAGGGGAGACTCTTGGGAAGTAATTGGATCATGAGGGCTCCACTTTAATCAATGTTTTAATCCATTGATGGATTAATAGTTTCATGACATTGGCAGATGCTGGAAACTATAGGAGGTGGGGCCTAGTTGGAGGACAAAGATCAGTGGGGGCAAGCCCTGGAAGGTCATATCTTGTCCCTGACGCCTTCCTTCCTCCCTCCCTGTCTCTCCTCTCTCTCTCTCTCTCTCTCTCTCCCTCCCTCCCTCCCTCAGCTTCCTGACAGCTCTCCTCTACCATGCCCTTCCACCATGATGCTCTGCTCACCACGGGCCCAGAATGAATGGAGCCAGCCAACCATGGACTGCAACCTCTGAAACTGTGAGCCAAAATAAATCTTTCCTTCTCCACATTGTTTTTCAGGTATTTTGTCACCAAAAGTTAACCTAGGTGAGAACAGGTCATAAGGTATTTTGAGAGAGTCCACATCCACATAACTTTTATTACAGTATATTGTTACAGTTCTTCAATTTTATTGTTACTTTTGTTAAGCTCTTACTGTGCCTAACTTAGAAATTAAACTTTATCATAGGTATGTATGTGTAAGAAAGAAATACATATCTAGGGTTAATATTCCCCACAGTTCCAGGTATCTGTTGGGGGTTTTGGAATGTATCCCCTGTAGATAAAGGGGGCCTAGTATATTCAGTAGTTACCTTTATATGTAGGGCAAAAAACCCAAAGGATATAACAGAAGCACTGGTTATCTGAGTGATGGGATTACTGGGTGTTTTTCCTCTTTTTTTTCATAATAACCAAGTGTTTTTTTTTTGAACCAGGGATTGAACTCAGGGACACTTGGCCACTGAGCCAGATCCCCAGCCCTATTTTGCATTTTATTTAGAGACAGGGTCTCACTGAGTTGCTTAGGGCCTCGCTAAGTTGCTGAGGCTGGCTTTGAACTCGCGATCCTCCTGACTCAGCCTCCCGAGTTGCTTGGATTACAGGTGTGCGCCACCACGCCCGGCCCTCCCAAGTGTTATTTTTGTATCAAAGTATTTTGAACACAAGCATTAAAAGAGACTTGATAGAGATACAGTGTCCATTATCACTGGGAAGGGGAAGTGAGACATGAGCTGAACTTTCTTTATCTTCTTATGAATCTTTTCCGCCATCAGCACTTCCCCCTTTCTGTCTCTGCTCTTGCCCTCTGGCCTAAAACTAAAAATATACATGTTTACATAGAGTATAATTACTTTTCTCAGTGCTTTAAACTCAAGACTTCTCAAATCATAATAAGCCAGTATAAACAGAGGCAAACTATTCTCAGGATACAATGAACAGGAAATGCTGGGGCTACTAGGTGGAGGCAAGATGGTGAAGACTGTCCGCTCTGAACATTGTATTTTGGAAACTAGTGCCAGGTATAAGCTAATATGCAAGCAGACAATTTTTCTGAGGAATCTCAGAAAAACTAGGTCTCACTTTTACAGAAAGTTGCCATTTTATATTGAGTGGAACAAGAAAGATTTCTAACAGCATGTAGGCGCACATAAGGCACCTGGGGCCTCACACAATGCACCAGGACATGGATATTGGCACCCTTCTTCCAGAGTTTCCTGGAGCTGCACCCATTTGACTAACGTTCTTAAGATGTAAAAGAAAACAAAAATCTGATGCTGCAAGACATCAAAATATGGATATATATATATATATTTATGCATATATGTGTGGATATATTATATATTTCTCTCTATATATTACATATGTATAGAGGCATATTTCCTATCTCTTTTAGGCCTTTTGGCTAAGATAAACTATATTGGCATATTTTCTTTATCCAAATGACCCTGTTAGCCCCTCAACCAAAGGCAAGAGCAAGGCTTGGACAAGGAGACTCTCAGATTCCTGAAGGCGATTCATCAGCCCTGCTATGGGACTGCATCAATAGATTAAAAAGAAAAGAAAAGAAAGAGAAAAGTTAATCCCTCAGTAGAGGAACCCATTTTTCTTTCCATCACTGAAGAATGTCAGAGCTTATCAAATCCTTGCTGTTGAGTCAGTTGCAGAAGTTATAACACAATTTTTTCTTTCCAAGGAATTCAGTCTAAGGGAGAAACATTTTTTTAAAAAAACAATTGCACTGAGATTATGTCCAATAGAAAATCTGCAAAGGGCTTAGTGCCAGCTCAGAGGAAGGGCCCCTGCCCAGCAACTTCCCAGAGGAGGTGGAGCTCAAGCCAAAGAGACACAACAAGGTGGCCAGGCCAGAAAGACCCAATAAGGAGGCCAGGACTCCACCCATTAAGAACTGTGACACTGTATTTCCTTGATTCAAAGACACTGGATTGTAAGATCCACCATGAACCTCTCAGTTCTTTACCTCAACCCTGAGAATGAGGGTCTCCTTACATTTGCATCCTAGGTACCTCATTCCCCTGACCTTGTTTAAATTACATGTTCTTTTTAAAGACTTTGCAATCTTAAAGCAATTTTAGATTTGCAGCAAAATTGAGAGAAAGGTACAGAAATTTCCCACACATCATCATCACTCAAGGTCCTCAGTTTACATTTGTGTTCACTCTTGGTATACAATCTATGGGTTTGAACAAATTTATATTGACATGAATCTACCATGACAGTGTCAAACAGAGTGGTCTCACTGCCCTAAAATCCTCAGTGCTCAGCTGTCCATAGCATACATTCACAGCACTCATACATCACTTTCTTCCCCAGTATCATAACATTTGAGCATAAGCCTGATTCAACATCTGAAGATCCTTGGGAATAATATTTGGCCCTCCCCGTGCGACTCTGCTAAGAACCTCCAGTGGCTTACTGCTTTCCACAACCAGGACTTGTGAGCCTGCCTTTTCCAGTCCCCCTTAAAGTTTCTATTTTCCCTAATGAGATTCCACATCATAGAAATGAAATGACTTTCGAAAGGCAAACAGAAGTTTTGGCAAATTATCTAAATCTTCCAAATTTTGAAAATTCTGGGGATCTAGCTTGAGAAATTTGGCCATTTCTTATCAGTTCTACCAGGTGCCATGTACAAAGCTATCTTCCAAACTTTCATTTTGATGCCACCCCATTCATTGGGTGACCTTTTTGAAGATATTAAGTAATAATCAAGGTTATAAATTTAAGTTAAAATTTGTCATCTAAGCCAATGACTCAGTGAGGTGATATGGGACACTCAGACATGCCAGGCCACGTTCTCATATATTAAGAGGCCCAGACCCTCCTGACACACATAACTGATGGCAAGTTTCTGTCAACAGGCCTAAAAGGCACAGCCAGGGTTTGATAAATTAGAAGAGAAAGGCTGCTCATGAGCCATGAGCCAAGAATGGGTTTCACATTTTTTAAATGATTGAACAAAATTTGAAAGAATAATACTTCATGTCATGGAAATTTTATGAAACTCCATTTTCAGGGTCTACAAATAAAGTTTTATTTGGACATACATGACACAGTCTAATTTTACAAATAGTAAAAGGTGAAGAGCTATAATTTGTTTAAATGGAAGTCATGAGGGAATTCAAGTATCCACTCTGTCGACAGATGGTTAGACAGAGGGGCCTGGAGAGATGAACTGCAGCTACAGAAGGACAAAAGTCAGGAGGGCTTGTACAGATGCCTTCCTTGCATTTGTAAGTGTGTTAATAAGAGACAGAAGAGAAGAAAAGGTTAAGTCTACTCAGTTTACACCCACAGGACTACAGGAAGTTAAATTACTCACATAAATTCTAATGTCCCCATTTACAGATGAAGGAACAGAGACCTTAATAAGGTCAAGTAACTCATGCAAATTCACATTACTCATAACAGGCTGAACCAAGTCTTCAACCTGGGTCAGTATGACTCTAAGTCCATGTTCCTAACTGCTAGGTTCCTACCCTCCTGGTTCACAGGTCGATTAACACAGTGCTTCAGTCAAGAATCTTCAGAGAAAGAGAATACCAATAGAGTGTATATTGTTTCTAAGAAGGAATTTATTAGATTGGCTTCCATGATCCGAGGCCATGTAGTCCCACAATAGCCACCTGCAGGCTGGAGAGCTGGGGAAGACAGTAGCTACTCAGTCCAAGAAGCTGGAAGCCTCAGCACGTGAGGGACCAACGATGCAGCCCAGTCTGAGGCTAAAGGCCTGGAGACTCCGTGGAGAGTCAGTGGTGCAAGTCTATGTTCAAAGGAAAAAGAATTTGGAGACTGATATTGCAGGTGATGACAGCAGCAAAAAACATATCTACTTAGAAAAATCTAGAATCCCCCGGGACCAGCTTTCATCTTCTTCCACCCCTTGTTTTATCTGGGCCCTTAGCCCATTGGATGATGCCATCTATAGTCAGGGCAGATGTCCCCCTTCAATTCACTGACCCACATGCCAATTGTCTCAGGAAACATCTTCACACACACATACACACACACCCATAAGTGTGCTTTACTAGTTTCCTAAGCATCTCTCAATCTAGTCATATTGGCAACCAAGATCAACCATCACACACAGGTCCCCAAGTAAGTGTTGGAGTCAGAAGCCTTACTATTCCTAGTTGAAGCTACAGGATGCTGTTCTCCTATTAAAATCTATGTTACTGGGTATACTACTGGGATGTGGTCAGTGGTAGAGTATTTGATTAGTATGCATGAGGTCGCACATTCAATACCTGGTACCACAATAACAAAAAAAGGCATATAAACCTTTATCACCAGTTTTTATCAACAATTTTTAAATTTTTTCTCTGGGAAAGTTGGACATATCAAATGTCCTCCACCACTGAGCTTGGGTGAGTCTAAGGAAATGTATAGGAAACAGAATTTTAACCTCAACCATATCCCCCTCTTCCATGTGATAAAAGAAAAACTGAGGCAGAGTGAGACTCAGTGACTTGTCTGGGATTATGGATGTATTTAAGAATATCTCCAAAAGGCCAAATAAGCCAAAGAGAAATAGCAGGGACACTAGGATGCATGAGTTCACACACTGGAGCAACCACTGTGGCCAGTAAGCCCCAAAGTGTAACACCAAAACAAGGCAGGGTTGTGCCCTGGCTTTTCCCCAGAGGATGGTGGTTTGCTTTCCCATCCCCTCCAGCTGGCTGGTAGCAGGTGGCAGCCCGAGTCACATGGAGGGGCTCAGCTGTCTGGGGTTAGCACTTCCTCCTCCCCACAACAGAGGCTCTCTGCCAAGTAGATGTGTCTGTAAATGTCTTCACCCACAACTTGCAAAAACCCCTAGGTTATATGTCTGGAATGACTGCCCCAAAACCGGAGTGAGCATCTCTTCACTCTGGAAAAAGGTTGTGGGGGTGTCCTGGGGAGACAATGGCACTGACATGAAACATGCTAAGTCAGGACGAAAGAGAGGAAGCCATTCAACAGTGACAGATCTTGTGATAATTGCAACTGCATAATAAAATAGGTTCCTACTCACATGGTGTCTCATGCCTCCAGCGAATGCTGTGACTGCTTTGCAGAGGCAAGGTGGCTTAAGTCACCAAAAGAGCACACCTGACCCCTCGCAGGGCTTTGCACCTGGGAGCCAGGGATATGGATGGACCATTTGTCTGTGGCATAGGGAACTCATCTGTAGTCATTTGATTTGTCCCTTTTTCTCTCTTAGCAGAGACCAGTGTGGGATTTTAGAGAGGTCACTAAGGCAGCCCATAGCTGGGGAAGACACAACAGGAAGAATGGGTTCCAGCCAAATTCCTTCTGGCTTTTCTCCTCTTCCACCTCTGTTGACTACATCAATAGCAAGACCCAGCCACAAGCCTAAAATTGTACTTGGGTAAAGAAAGTGGGACTAAGCCACTATTGCAGAAAATATATCTTGAGTTTCTAGAAAAAGAATAAGCAGCTTTAGCTTCTCTCAGGCAGTAAAACTTACTGGAGGGGAGCCCCCCATACACAGCTCTCCCTCCCATTAATGACCAGATGCTCTGGTGGGGCTTGGCCATGTTAGGGACAAGATCCACTCAACACTAGCTACTTATTGACTTAACTAGTGGAGCTGTTAATAAATTCTGATGCCCTGGCTCCAGACAATTAAATCAGAATCTCAGGGTTAAGGCCTGGGTGTTGGGTAGTTTTACAAAAACTCCCTTTTCCCACCCACATCTAGGGCTGAGAACTACTGGCCTAAAAGTTGAGGAAGGAACTCTCTGCAAACTGAAATGCCCATAGCAGTCATCATAACATTCAGACACAAAATATGTATCAGCATCTCTGAGCTACAGGCCCTGACCTATGAAATAATGTTCCAGGGAGTGCAGTGGCTTCATGTAGCTTCCTCTCCATCGGCTCCTGAGGCTGCTCCAGTGACAAATGTGCAGAGTTTTGTTGCTTTTTGGTAACAGCACTGCCATGTTTCTTTGAGGGCAGTCCTACTGGGACTGTCCATCAAAGTCCCTGCATACTGATTAAGGGAGGGAAAACCAAGCCAATCCAATGCTCCTCCTGAGAACCTGACACAGGGTAGATTAACATAGGAGCAGAAAATGGCTGGAGGTGAATTACACTGGTATCAGCCCAGGAATGAGCAAGAATCTTGGAGCTGCCCTGATGCCTAAGACCTGGATGTTTGGCCCCTTCTTCAAGTCTGTGAGCTGCCCAGGATCCAAAAGGCCCCTCTTTAATGAGCCAGAATTGGTCTCTATTGCTTGCAATCAGAGAACTATAACTGATGCCTTTATTGATCCAAGGAGGTTGTTTTGCTCTGGTTAACAACCTGAAACCATAATGGCTGAAAATACAAAGGCTGGTTTCTTGTTTATACTTCATGCCATCACAGTCCTCTGGGGTCCAGCTCTATGTCATTCCCTCATGAGACCCCAGTCTGATCACCAGTCACTGTGGCAGGAGGAAAGTAGAACCTGGGAGTCTCACAATGACCATTAAATACTCTTCCCAGGTGGTACACACCCATGCTCACAACTCACTGGCCAGAACCAACCAGTTTTTCCATGACCCTGTCCAATTGTTCAGAGCAATATTTGGTCAATAACACAAATGGTCTTCAGCTACATTAGGATAACAATTCAAGTACACTGAAGACAATTAGATATATATTATAGTCTCAGTAAGGTTTTGTTGGCTAGCTTGGAAACTGGACCACTATTCAAAACAGTGTTCATATTAAAAAAATATGTGCCAAGTTTCAAGCTGCTGGCTTATAAAAGAAGTTGGAATGCAATCTGTTAGTGAATTGAGGCTTCGTTTACTTAAGAAATTATTTTAGAAACATGGTCCCAGAATTTGACAGGCTGGATAGAATTATTCAACTGTAGCCACAGAACCCGGGCCAGCTACATGATTTGCAGGGCCCAATGGCAGGTCCTTTGTTCAAAAAGCAGGAGAAAAGAACCATCAAAGGCCAGGAATGGTAGCTCAATGATAGAGTGCTGACCTCGCACGCACAGGGACCTAGGTTCAACCCTCAGCACCACTAACAACAACAAAAATCCATTTTAAAAATCCATTGAAAGTACAAAAATATAAAGCCTTGGCCTTTCTTCCACAGTCTCTTTCTGGATTTGCCATGGTGTTTTTTTCTTTCCCAGTAAATGAGTTGCTGTTGTCAGTAAAGACAAAGTGAATTTTAAAATCATTAGCTTGAGTTTTACTCTTCATGCCAGCTTCAAATGTAAATACAAGAACATTTTATATACTTCATTTCAGAGATGCTGCGCACATATGTATTTCATTCTTATTGGAACAGCAGAAAATGCTACACCGACTAACCTCATTTGATTTCACGTCACAGTGCAAGGCAGAGGATCGACGTCCCACTTCAGCTCACTGACCAGTAAGGAAGGACTAAAGGGAAAAGGTACCGTGGTTGCTCCGTCTGTCCCTTCCTGTTCACTTCATCATTTTCAATATAAGTAGTTGGCTAATTCACATAAGCAACAGGCGTAAGGGAGGACACAACAGGGTTCCTTCCTGTCTTCTCTCTGTGTTTAAAGAAATCTAACTTCCAGCGTTAGAACCCCTGCTTCCCCAGGCACAGATGCAGCACTGCACCTGCTTTAAGTCTCCTTGAACTCCAAGGACCCCATCGTGGTCCACCAGGTGTCTGTGTTCCCAGGGCATCGTGAATGGCTCTGCACACACGGTGGCAAGGACTGGCGCTGGACCCGCGTATGGCATTAATCTCTCATGGGTGGGCTCTGTTGTCTCACTAGACTTTATTTCCAAATCCAAAGTTCATAGAAGAATTAAGAATTTTGAGACAGCAAAGTATTAAACCAAGCACAAGACCCCTCCTGAGACCCTCTGTGACTATGCAGCAGGCACCCATGATGACAACCACATACCCCTCCCTCAACCTGCCACAAAATTAACTCATCCCACAGTACCTCTGAGCAACACATACAAAGAGGTCTGCAGTGGGTGTAAGCTATGGGGTCTTCCATTATCCATTCATTCCCCAGGTAGATATGGAGCACCAACTGTTGCCAGACACCTTTTTAAGTAATGGAGATAAAACAGTTAACCAGCCCTGCCCTCATGAAGCTTGCCTTCAAATAGCAGAAAGAGGAGGTGGGGAGAATAAACAGAATGTGTAGATATAATATGTTAGATGGTGATAAGTGCCAAGGAAATAAAAATAAACCAGGGTAAGAGTAGGAAGGATGGGAGAGGGGCAGAGGGTGAAGCTTTAGATGCTAATATAATAATATTTTTATAGCAATATGATAGAAGTAGAAAAAATATGATAGGAAAAAGCTGAGAAAACTAATAGGGAATGTGGAAGGTGTTGGTAGGTAGAGAATGGGAGCAATTGTAACCACAGGCTGCCCAGGAACCCTCCTGTGCCTTCCAGCCAAGCTGCTTTATTTGGTGTAACATGTAATAAAATTCATTTAAAAAGTTTTGCTGAATGTAGCAACTGAAGAAGCTATCAGTTCTTGTAGCCAGAAAAGTTTAAATTGGCTTTTCAGTCAAACCTTGCAGATTCCTGGTTAAATGAGCCAGTTGATTAAGCACCCTAACTTAAGCCAAAAGTGGTGTGAATTTGTGTGCTTGCGCATGTGTGTGCGCGTGTGTGTAGGGTGTGTTTCCCACCATCTTGTAAACCAAATGTCCAATTTGCCCAAGTGAATGAGAGTGGGCGAGGTGTTACCCATCGGGGCTGTTTTATTCTGCCCAGCTCATCTAGACCAACATCAGACCTGCAGAAACACCACACAGTTGAGACTTTATAAAACACCCCAAGAAACCAATTCAAGTCACTCTCCAAGAGAAGCACTTATTAATTTCTGTTCACCTTTTAAAATAAAATCACAACACATTTTTTTGACAAATACTTAACAAAAGACATGAAGATGGAAGCATCTAGAAAAAAAATTAAGATTTCTTCTTTATCCCTTGCTCTTATGATGTTTTAGTAAATCAGTAGACAAAGATTATAGGGAGGCTCTCCAGGACCTTGTTCTTGAGTCATTTTTACATCCCAAGTTCAAATTCCACTTTTATTAATTTTTAAAATGTCTGGCTGTCAGGGAAGAAGAAAATATTTTGTCACTTTTGAAACTAAAAGCATCGTGACCTGGTAAAAAAGCAACTGGCATGGCAGATTCTAACCATCCAGACACAGGCCACACCCTGTATTTGCCTTGTGCCCTCTTTAATTTGGGTAGAGCTGCATTTGAAAGTTAATGCTTAGCCAAAGCCTCCTGCTCTGTTCTCCAAGTTTGCTCCCAGCGGGTGAGGAAAGGACAACTGCAGGTTGGGATGCGTCCTGCCCAGCGTGGTTCATCCTGTGCTCTCAGGCAGAACCAGGAGGGCTGCGGGGGACGCTGGTTACTCATTCACGCTCAGCTCCGACCTGGAGTTGAGAGGACGTTGTTGCGATTATTTGCCTGCAGATTCTGCCCACGTCTCTTCGGCGTAAACGCTGGCATCTCTGAAGCTGGCTTTGTCTCCCACCTCATTGTCTGGTTCCGGCTGCATTTCTAGGCTCTTAAAGAACTTCATGAAGGAAAAGAGACAAGAAAAGGGGCACTCAGACAGGACACACTGGTTGTACTATTCTTTCCAGTCCATCCGATTCCAAGGAGCTCCTGCATCTTGAATAGATAATGAAAGGTTCAGCGCAGCTGTGCCCCATTGACTTGATACCTTACCCTAACATAAGTTTGTGGATAAAAATCAATAAGTAAAGAGCTAATGCAGGTCCATCGATTTTAACAAATGTCCCACTCTGGTGCAGGATACTGAGGGAGGAGGAGGTGCATTCGATATGGGAACTCTCTATCATTTGCTCTATTTTGCAAGGAACCTAAAACTGCTCTTAAAGACAAAATTGTACTGGAATAAATAAGTTCATCAACCTTTCTTTTCAGGGACAAATACTCTATCCAAGTGTCTGGTTAGTCAAGTCTTTGCCTTCAGAGAATATACTCCTACACCTTTAAAAAAATAAAGTCCATTAAAGACTTTAAAAAGAAAATAAAAAGCTATAAGGAAATCTCCCAATTCAAAATAATTTTTATAACCCAAACCCAATTGTTCAGATATACCATAGTGATGAAATGAAATGAAAACTAACAATAAAAACATTATTTTTTTCTTAGGCAGCAGCTATTTGCATGTCATTTAAGTATTATAAGTATTATATTTTAAAACTGAACATCTTAGTAGTTACCATTAATTTAACATCTGCCACACCCTGAACCACACACTTTATCTTATTGACTTTTCAAAGACAACAATGAGGAAAGTGCTACTGTTATCCCTATTTTATGGCAAGAAAACAGACTTGAATAGGTAAAAAAAATTGTATCAAGTCACACTGTCAATAAATGACTAAGCAGGGAAATTTGCATTAATTGAATAGAGAAAAAGTACATGACAGGGGAAACACTAAGTACTGTTTTTCCCAAAAAGAAACAAAGAAGTGAAATCTTTTTAAATTAAAAAACAACAACAACAAAGCTTTACCTTTTCTTCTAAAGAGTAAACTGTAGTTGACCAGCTTGGAAAAGGGAAGAATAAAAATGTAAATAGAGGGACATAGAAAATGGGTATCATTTTCTAAGTAATGCACAATTACTGAGGGTGGGGAGTGCTTAAAAGAATTCTGTTGAATAAAAAATGGAAGCTAAGTTCAGACAAAGAAAATAAATGGGGGGAAGAATACATAAGAGAAGGCAGTATTTTGATAAGATGGGACAGTCTCATTCATATCACTTTCACATTGGAATTAATTGGCTTTAAAATTAGTCTAGGCATCAAGTATACAAATAAGCTTTTAAATTAATTAAATTTTATTATCTGATTAAAACTAAAAAGCTTTTAGTTTTTGTTTAGTGTAGATGTCACCGCCTACCCTCCTCCCTCTGAGCTTAAATACAGAGTGAGCAGGGATCCAGACAGGAGCTGACTGCCCCCTCAGCTAACCTCGGACTGTGGGCCTCTCATGGGGTGAGCATCTCACTGCTTAGTGCTTAAAGTTATGTTTGGGGTGTATCATGGCCCCTAAATGCAAGCCAGTGACTTCACCTGTTGCTTATCTGAAGAAAGTCATTTGTTGGATGCTGGAGGAACACTATTAGGACACCATTAGTGTTTTCCAGTGAGACTATTTGGATCTCTGCCTTAGAGATTTTCAAGAGGAACCCTAACTTGGTTTGATGTGTGGAGGCATAGGGAACAGGAGGAAGCCATCCTTCACCTCCCAACCAACTACACCCAAACCACCAGAGCCATCAAGACCCATGAGATGAGCCATTAGGAGAAGTCACACCCAAGGAGTCCTTTTGCCTTCTGTTCTCTTCCTCAAAAAATCCATTTGAAACAACAAATCTTCACTTATGCATTCTGAATCAAAATTATACCAGTGACTCAATCATCCTGATTAGCAAATGCTAGTGAGCAACAAGAAAATCAGGAAATTTGGATTCTGGTTTGTCACTGCCTCTGCACAACCTAGAGCAAGCTAGTAGCCCTGGATCTCAGATTCCTCATCTGTGCACCATCATTTCACCTGAAGCCCCTCTAGGTACAAACTTCTACTACTGTACTTGCATAATACATCACGGCAAGCAAAAGCTAGAGTTAAAACTAAATCTCACATTCTGACCTTGAATATTCCACTCTAGACTGCCCAGTTTACACTTCCATACAAGAATACACACACAAATACACCTAAGAGTCTCTACTTCATGTGTCCCAATGTGAGAAACTCGTATTACACCAATATGGGGGGAAAAGGAACAATCTCCATTGCTGGACTGAATTCCAGATGGGAAAAAGCAGCTCCCATTAAGACAAAATGACAAGATTTTTTAAAATGATAACGATGAAAGAACAAATGTTCAATCAAATGAAGAATGACTAGATTGGCAGTCATTGCTGAAAATCAGGTAAAATAAAGATTCTACTCCAACTCAGAGATAATGCTCATGAGAACATTTTAAAACAAACAAATGATAAGGAGGTCAGCCAAACAATCTGCCCTTTATCTATAGTGTCTCTGAACTTCATAGTCTATATAGACTCCTGTTGTTTTTAATCACAAAAGAAAAAAAAAAAGAAAGAAGATTGCGATGAGTTAACATTAGTTTTTGAGTGGCCATGAAGAAATCCAGAATAAATTCAGATGTTCAAACAACCCAATGGGCAACAATTTTAAGAATGTCACATGTAACATTCACCCTGTAAATTCATTAATCCCTGTAGTAATTCAGTGCCCCAATCCCTACCTTGAATCTCTCCTATACTTGTATTTCCAGTTACCCTTTATTTCTCTAGTCTGCCCTCCTATTTCTGAATGACCTACCCCTGGGATCTTTCATTAAAGAAGTCAAGTTACAATGAATTTATAAATCAATAATAACTATGTCCCATCAAAGGATCACCAGGTACATGACAGTGATGTGCATACATTTGGCTTTCTGTGATTCAGAATCTTAGATTAATTACAAGAGATTTACTATAGTTGATAATCACCATCTATAAAAAGAAAAAAGATAATAAACTGAGATTACAGGCACGTAGTATAAAGCCAGACTTGGTAGAGCACGCCCATGATCCCTGCTATGTGGGAGGCTGAAACAGGTGGACAACAAGTTTGAGGCCAGCCTGGGCAATTTAGCAAGACCCTGTCTCAAAATAAAATTTTAAAAGGGCGTGGCTCAGTGGTAGAATGTTTACCTAGTATGTTGGAGGCCTTGGGTTCAATTCCCAGTAACCCACACACACAAAAAGAAAGGATTATAAAAATAGCTAGTATGTCTATTTGATCATTTCACATCCAAAAAAGCAAAATGTACTAAATAAAACCTATTCCTTGGTGCCTGTGTTGGCATCTAGATGCTCCTGCCATGTAAGCCTGAGCACAACCCTAATGTTCTGAAGTTCTCCCTTCTCTCTCCTACTGGGTGTCACCTCTTTTTTATTCATTTTTATTTTTTTAGTTGTAGATAGGCACAATCCCTTTATTTATTTAATTTATTTATTTTTATATGGTGCTGAGGATTTAACCCAGTGCCTAACGCATGCTAGGCAAGCGCTCTACCACTGAGTCACAACCCCAGCCCTGGGTGTTACTTCAGACTCCTCTCTAACCCTGTTCATCAAAATCCCAGCCAATGCCATAAACACTTGTGTTAACCAGTCTCCTGTCTGGTCTGCATCCAGCCTACCCCTGCCACTGGCATCACTTTGCTCTGATTGCATCATATCTTTGCCTTAGTCTAAAATCCTGGGGAGTGCCTCAAGGTCCCTTGTGATCTGGCCCCACCTGACACTCAGTCACTCTTCCACAAACAGCATCCCAACTGCACCCAACTACCTAGTGAACTCCCTCTTCCCCTTCTCTGTGCCTCTGAATGTGCCCTTTCTATAAATCTTCCCTCCCCAGTCCAAGGAAGGCTGCTTCCTTCCAGAAAGCCTGGAATCCTCTTCCTCTGCCCAACAGCAAAAGATTTCTGAATGATTCTTTTGGAAAACTTGTGAGAATTCCTCTACCTCTCAGGCTGACACTAATCTACCCTTTATTTTCCACACTGCCAATGTCAAATGCCAACCTTTACTCATTCCTCCTCCTCATTCAAGGAGCCTTTGAAGCCTGGCTCAGTCTTCCTCTCCACCGCAAGTCCTGCCATTATCCTTTGTAGTTTCAGTATCTCAGTCCTTTAATCTCAAAGGAGTGTCCCCTCAATACCATTTAAGACATCCTTCCGTCATCTACATCCTGGACCTTGTCATCACCCAGAATTACTTTCTTCTGAAATCTTTAATTCAGCAGCCTACTCTAATCACAAGCTACCACTTTTCTTTCCAACTACTATGAGCACCTTTGTATTTTATTTCCACAAGATCTTCAGGGTCTTGACTCCACTGTTTTCACCTTCTCTGTCAATCCCTTCCTATTTTTATTTCCTTCCAATTTAACCCAGACTCCACGGTTCATTTGTCTTATAAATTTCTCCAACTCCACTTCCACGTGCATTACCTTTACATGGTACTCACCAGCAAAACCCCACACCTGTACAACTCCAGCCCCACTCTACCCTGACTTCTAAACCTGGATTTCAAAGGGAATCTGAAGAAATGTCCCTTAACTTCATGTTTGGGCCCCTCCAAGTTCATGGTGCCAGGGCCTCCAGGGCAGTCAAGCGATCCCTCTAGGTTTCCTGATCAGCTTTCCCTGCCTGTGTCCATGGGAGTTAATTCAAACTTTATGTTCCTCAAACCTCCAATTCCATCTCTTTCAGCCATACTCTGCTTCTTGAGAACAGGATCACATCCCAGCTTCACAGGAAAGGAGAAGTCATGGGAAGGGAGCTCTCTGGGTTACCTACAAGCTCATCTGTATCTATACCCTGACTCCCTCCATGTGTTCTTTTCTAGTATGACCACCTTTCCTATCTCCATGAGGAGCTCACAGATCCATCAGTTACCCTCTGACTCAATCCCTCCCTTTCTATAGGCTCCTTCCCAGCATTTAAATAGGTTCAATGGGTGCCAACTTAGGACAAAAATGAAGGGGCTCATCTCCAAGTCCCTCTCTGGCCAGTACTTTCTTGCTAGTCAACCTTGATAAGATCTTCATCCCCATGCTCTCCAAGCCCTCCTCTCTCTGCTCCACTCTGCAATCAGACTTTGGGTACAACTGCTCCATGGAGGAATCCTAAGCCAGGTGGCTCATCACCCCCTATGTATTCTAAAGGACACCTCTCATGTTGAACCCTCCTGACTCTCTCAACCATAAAATACCCTTGGCTTCAAGGATGCATTGAATCTCCCCTGAATCTCCTCCATGGGTCTCTTTTGCCTGACTCTTGAACATCATTGTTCCTGACTGCTCCCTTCTCTGCCTCTATCAGATTCCTCCTACTCTCTCTGAATAATCTCATTTACTCGTACTTGGATATTTCTGGCTTTTCTTTTCTACATAAGAAGCCAAGTTATTTGCTTTTGCAAGGGGACTATATCATTCTATATTTAATTTTTGGAACTAGAGAAATTATCTTGACATAAAAATAGGTATAAAATACTGCCAAAAGAACAAAATTACATTTGTTCCTGATGGGTGTTTATAGCTTTTTTACAGTGAGATAGTTTCAAAATGATGATAGCCACAATGTTTTGAGAAATTATTGTGTGTCAAGCACAGGCGTTAAGACCTTGGTGGACTCCCTTGAACCTTTCCAATAATTCTACAAGGTGTTACTAACCCCAAATTTCAGATACTATAATCAACCCAAGGTCTTACTTACAGTTAGCCATTGATGGCTGGAATGAACATAAACTTGGTTCTAGCCAAACTAAAACCCATCTCGTTGGCAGCCTATTGCTTCTCCAATCTGGGAATTTCTATACTGCTCTAGTTGGATTATAAACTTATTACTGATGTTAATAGAGAATATTTCTGACATGTAAACAATATATAACAACATAATCAACACTAATGCACCAGAGATTTCCCTAGAATTGACTTTATTTTTATATTATTTACTTATTTTAAGAAGGGGTCTCCCTCCCTTGCCTAGGTGGGCCTTGAACTTATGATTCCCCTGCCTCAGCGTCCTAAGTAGGTGGGACTACAGGTGTTAGTCACTTGGCACAGACTTTAAAGATGACATTCCTTGAAGAAATTACTCCTGGGCCATATTTTTTGAAGTTACCAGCTGATTGCAGTCTAGCTTTGCTGACCTGAAAGCTAGCAGGAAGCTTCAGTGAAGAGGCAGCCTTGGGTTCTCATTCCACAGGGTGCAGAGTAGCCAGTCTGCTAGATTCACTATGCTCATGAAGAAACGCTGGCAGAGAGGCTTTTCCTCCTGAGAGGCAGTGGGAATCCATGGAAGTGGACCTAAAGCTTAGTGTCCTTAGGTCTGCTTGGGAAAGGGTATGAGTGACAAAGTAAGAGAGTAGGAAAGAGGTGCTGAGGAGTGGAAGGAGCCTTCTCCACCTTTGCTAGACCAACTTCCATCTGTCTTCTCCAAAGTCCACTTTAAAAAAGAAGAACCCCCTGGACATTCTTTTCTGAACATGTGGAAATCAAGAAAAGGTCTTTGCAAAACGAGAGGCAGGGCTGGAGATGAAGGCAAAGCACAGGCCAGGGAAGTGGCACAGATGTCTTTTCAGAAGAAAATCCCCACAGTGGGCTGGTCCTGCTGGCACTTGGAACACAAGACTGGGTGAGCCATCCCTCCTGTCACGCCCACAGAGCAGCCCGTGAAGCAGGAGCAGGCTCCCGGCTGCACTTGGCTCCTCCACCAACTGCAGGAGCCACGCACAGCACTGCTTCTCTTAGGCTTCCAGCACCTGCTTAAAGAAGATAACGGATGTCGGTGGACTCAGAAGACTTTTATCTTCCTCCTGAGAGACTACACTCAAGTGGACACTTTTATCAAATTCAGTTCAGCAAGCAATTATTGAGCACCTACCTTATGTCAAGCACTGTGTGAGGTACTGTGATAAAAGGAAGGATAAGGAAGCCCCCCCCCATTTTTTTTGGAACTGGGGATTGAACTCAGGGGCACTTGGCCACTTAGTCACATCCCCAGCTCTATTTTTTATATTTTTATTTAGAGACAGGATCTCACTGAGTTGCTTAGTTCCTTGCCCATGCTGAGGCTGGCTTTGAACTCGACATCCTCCTGCCTCAGCCTCCCGAGCCATTGGGATCACAGGTGTGCACCACCACACCCGGTTTAGGAAGCCCCCTTTTTAAGGAGTCCCAAACTAGCCTAAGAAACAGGCATGGGCAGGCATGGTGGTACATGCCTGCAATCCCAGCTCCTCGGGATACTGAGGCAGGAGAATTGGAAATTCGAGGTCAGTCCCAGCAACATGGCAAGACCCTGTCCCAGAATAATTTTACAAAAGGACTGGAGATGTAACTCAATTGTGGGGCCCTTGCCTAGCATCCATGACACCCTGGGTTCAATGCCCAGTACAAGAGAGGGAAGGGGGAGAAATAGATATGGGATAAAACACCTCAATCCATCAGGAGCAGTGCTGGACAAGTGTCGTAAATAGAGTTCCATCAGGGAGGTGGGGTGTGCAGAAGGCGGGTGCGGGGAAGGCCCTCCAGATCCAGAGCAGTCACATTTGAGCTGGGTGTTCTCCAAACTCCAGTGCCAGGAAGCAAACCCCACTCTTTCCTTTCAAAGTTCCTCATCCAAAGAACTGGCAAAGGCTTGCAAAGAACTACATTCTTTAGATACATAAAGTCCTAATTAGTGGTTGTCCCCCGAAGCCAAACAAAGCAGCCGGGAAGCAGGCTTCAAAGCCACTCTTCTGATGACAGACTAGGACACGGGATGACTTTAAATGAGAATGAGCCCTGGCTGAGCTACATTTTGGCCAGCATCCCAATTATCACCATTGCCAGCATGCCTAATTTATTCATTCAGAAGTGTCTTTTTCTCTTTGTCACCCTAGAGCAAGATAAATCTTTCTTCAGTAGTCCCCAAAGGGAAATATTAACAAATTCATTAATTAAAAGATGCATGTAAACTTAACCCTGAAAGCAATCATTCTGCTTGAATACAGTGAGCAAGCAGGTTCTTGAAACCAAGTAAAACATTTCCATCAAGGCCGACCTTCGCCGAGGACTGGACACTGACTTGATTTTTGAGCATGGGTTCCTTATTCACCCTTTGGAGTGAAATTATAACATAAGAATTAGTTCTTGTTTAGTACCACAAGCTTAATTGCTATTAAAAGCTTTAATTTTAATTCATGCTGGTATTTATGAAGCATCTGCTATGTACACAGTAGGGACTCAATACTGAGCTTCTTCCAGCACTCTCAATCCCTGGCACTCTATCTCATTTTTCAACATGGCACTTATGCAGCCTGGCATTACATTACATGATACGGTAGGACACCGGCTTCATGAGGGCAAGAACTTTAGCTGTTTTAAATCACTTGCTGTTATTCCAGAGCCTAAGACAGTGCCTGGCAAGAAAGTACTCACTCAATGAGAACAAAGTGCCCTGCCACTCAGGTGAATGAATGAGCCAGGCATTGTGCTGGGTAGTTGGCATGAAGTTGCAGAATTTAGTAGCAGCTACCTCATTTCCATAAGAAAAGTGTTGATGGGCTAGGATGCAGAAGAAGAAACTGGCCTTGAAGCTGGCTTGCATAGCAAGCACATTGTGTCCACTTACATCATGATCTGGGGTGATTTGGTGAAAATGATGGAGGCTGGAAGAGCAGTTCAATTCCTGCCACTAACAATATGGAATCTCTCCCCACCCACCCCCAAAAAAGTCACATTTAGTAGGCAAGGCAGACACGTAAACCAGAACATTGTAATAAACAAGGCAGATGCAAAACAAACAAATAAATTGCTAATGAAACCCCAGAAAATCAATAACTAAATAAGGAAGATGGATGAGACCTTTGATACTGTGAGAGTCAGTATCTGCCAGGGTTGTCCATCTGCTCAAAAACCTTTAGCAGTTGCCTCAAACAGAGAGACTTTCTGGACTTTGAATAGCCTCTTTGGTTTAGACACAAAGACATGTGCTCTGGAGTCAGACTTCCTGGGTTCACATCCTAAGCCTGCCACTTACAGCTGTCTGACCTCCCTCCCTGTCTCCACACACTAAGGAAAGCAATATCAAACCTTTCTCACGGGCCTCACATGAAAATCCAAGTGATTGAGTAACTGCAATTAGAATGGGGCCTGACAGGGCAAGTGACATTAAGAATTAGCTATTATTATTACTGTTGTTAATGGAAGCAGGCCTAAGTATAAAAAAATTACCAACTGATTTGAAGGCAGTTTTGCTTTCCACTATACACAGTGAGGTCAGCTGAGGCTCCAAATGAGGGCCAGTAACAGGAGGAAAGTCAAATTTAACAGTGCAGGTCAATCTTGCCCCTAAACAGCAGCACAGTTTGTGTGTCTGTGTGTGTGTGTGTGTGTGTGTGTGCACGCGCGCGTGTGTGTGGTGCTGGGGATTGAATCCAGAGCTCCACACATGCTAGGCAGGTGCTCGACCACTGAGCTATACCATCAATCCTTTTTTTGGTTTTTGTTTTGTTTTGTTTTTTTTCTTCATTTTAGGGCAGGGCCCTGGGTGGGCTGGTTTGAACTTGGGATCCTCCTGCCTCAGCCTCCTGGGTAGCTGGGATTGCAAGTGTGAGTCACACTGCTCCAACACAGCTTTTAATGTAAAAAGAAAATCAAATTGAGTCATTCTGAGATCCTCAGCATGGTTTCACAGAAACCAAGGAGGAGGATTGACCAGATGTTTGGCCCTGTGTAAGGAACTCCATAAGGCACAGTAAATAATAGTAACATATCTTCTTTACTTATTTGTTTGTGTTATAAAGTGTTTTACATAGACCTGACACGGCCTATCACCATCCTGTAAACTGGAAGGATTCTGTGTTTCTCTTTCAAGATTCTTACAGCTTTATGAATTTACTGTATGTCAAATTGTATGAGAACTTTTAACTCTAGAAAGAAAAATAGATTTTTCTGTCCTACAAAAACAAATATTTATAGATTCAATTTTTATCAAGTAATTTTTATGTGCAGGCTGCCGGTTTATAAAATATTTTAATATACATACTTGTGTTAAAGGACTGGCAGCAAGTAGAAACAGCCCCGGCTACAGCGTGATGATAAGGCAAGGCAGAGTGCAGTGGTCACAGGGAGTCTCAGTTCAGATAGGGTTGGAAGGCTCCAAAGAGGTGGTCTCCCAGCAGGGCAGGAAAGCAGCAAATAAGTAAGGGTTGGGTGGACAGAAAGCACCCCCGTGAGAAGAGACAGTGTGAACAGGTGGAGGTGGGAAGACCTCAGAACAGCAACTATTCCAACTTGCCTAAGACCTTGGAGTATGATGAAGGAAAGTGCCATGCAAAATCAGATTCAGATATGACATCACAGGAACCAAAGTACAAGTTTAATGACATAAATCAAACTCCAAAAACACTTGCCCTCACTCGCTTTTGCAAACACATATTACTGGCCAGACGTGATGGTGCACACCTGTGATCCCAGCTACTGAAAGCTGAGACAGGAGGATCACAAGTTCAAGGCCAGCAACATAACAGCACCCATCTCAAAAAAAAAAAAAAAAAAATGTAAAGGTCTGGGCATGTATCTTAGTGGCACAGTGCTTGCCTAGCAGAGTTCTGGGTTCTATCCCCAGTATCAAAAAAGAAAACAAAAATCACCTCTAAACACTTCAATAAAGTGTCCTATCTTAGGTATAAACAGTTAAATTTAAAAATCACATCTCTACTATGATTATTATAGCCAAAGGTCCTATAGTCAGAACACAGAGGCAGGAGAAAAGACAGAAAAGTCTATGAAATTGGAGGTCATTATTATACCAAGTTAAAACAAAACTGGTTTTCAAAATAATCAAGAAGGCAAAAATACAGAATCTTTTTTAAAATCATTATCCTTAACAATAGTTACAACTACTTTTATGAAGTATATTTTTTTGCTGATAAAATATGAACTTTTTCCTGTCCACAACAGGAAAAAGCCACATTCACACACTAAATCTAAGTTTAGACTTGAAACTTTTGTTAAAAGATGAAAGGGCAGGGCTGGGGTGTTCCTCAGTTGTGGCTTGCTTGGCATGCATGCAGCCCTGGGTCCAAACTCCAGCACCAGAAGAAAGAGGAAGGAGGGGAGGGGAGGGGTGGGGAGGGGAGGGGAGGAGGGGAAGAGGAGAGGAGAGGAAGGGAGGGAGGAAGGAAGGAAGGAAGGAAGGAGAGAAAAAAAGGAAGACAGAGAGAAAGAGCAAGAGTATTAAAAAAGAATACTTTTGAGCCAGTCACAGTGACACACGCCTGTAATCCCAGTAGTTTGGGAGGCTGAGACAGGAAAATCTCGAGTTCAAAGCCAGCCTCAGCAAGGAGAGGTTGAAACCCTGTCTTTGAATAAAATACAAAATAGGGCTGGGGATGTGGCTCAGTGGTTGAGTGCCTCTGAGTTCAATCCCTAGAACCAACAACAAACAAACAAACTTTTGAAATGAATTATTTCTTTTTCTACATTAGAAGTAATTGAAATATATTCCTAGCACATTCTGAACTGATCTAACTCAGTGAAGCCTGTTCTTCTGCATGAAATTAAAACCGTAGGAATAGCAGTAAATGCATTTATAAACACACACTTAATATACTATGTAACATACCAACTGCTTTTCAAAATAACCAAGAATTCAAAAAATAC